>BLBF01000022.1:34693708-34704033 GCA_015471245.1 Laticauda colubrina | reverse complement strand
TTCCTTCCTTCCTTCCTTCCTTCCTTCCTTCCTTCCTTCCTTCCTTCTGGGGGCTGGTCCTTCGCTGTCAGCAGGGCAGCCTCCTGGGCCAGATCTAGCCACATCATGGGCTGGATCTGGCCTGCAGGCCTTGAGTTTGACACCCCTGTTCTACATGATCCTGTCCAATTTCTAGGCATTCCTGATCTTTCTCCTCTGCACTTATATACCACAGGAATCTCTCTACAGAAATGTAACTTGAATTCATGAAATGAGCAACATATAAATTTAAAAAATAAAATAATAAAATTTGTGATGAGAAAAAAGGAGTCAGGAAGGTCTGTTTTTATAAGCTCAGTTGCAAAGCTAAATATTCAGTGTCAGAGGTCTTAAATTGCAGCTTAACTGGTATATTAAGCTAACCATGTCTTTCTATTTCCCTTAAGTAATCCAATGTTGCTGAATGCTCAAATAGGATATTTAATCTAAGTGGGCATATGCTACCATTCTTCACCGATCAGATGCAGTCACTAAAATCCAGATGAGTATACTATATTAGCTGGAAGACACACAAGGGATGAATGAAGATTGTCTCCAATTTTATAAATCACCAACAGATGACAACACTGACAAACTAGAAACCCTGATGAGCTTTTCAGCTCCTTTTTTTTCCCTTTACAATTGTGAGAAAAAATTGTGTTGTCACTGAAACTAAACCTGCAGTGAGTCACTGGTCAGTGTGCTTTAGGCAATGTATTGTGATTGAATTTTTGACAGCTAATTAAAATTTACTGCATAGTGCAGATTTATGACAATGACTGTTAAAATAAATATTGTGCAAAGCTGGGCCCTCAAAAGTGTAAAGATGGTGAACTAGGAAGATCCAATATACATGATCAAGAACAAATGGGCAACCTGTAACAGCAACCAACAAGTTTTATATGAGCGACATTGATGAACTGACTGTTCATTAGTACATTCATTCAGTAGATCATAGAAAGGAAAATTGTTGTCAAGCCTGGAATTTCACAAAATATGTGTTGTTCAATATTAGAAAATTTGTCCTAGATGGATTCCTTGTATGGTGATGACAAAGATGAACACTTCCAGAAATGAAATTTGTCAATTATTGCTTTCAAACTATAAGAATGAAGGTGAGGAATTTCTACATAACATTGTGACAGCCAACAAAAAATAGGCACTTCATTATGATAGAGACATGAAGCATCAGTCCATGGAAACTGTCATAAAACTTTTCCCACAAGGGAGGAAAAAACCTGATGCTTTGGCAGAAAAACTCATGGATAACTTTAGGTCTCATATCTCACAAGTCACCAAGAGGTATTTGCAAAGTTAGACCTCACATCTTACCCCTTCTAACTAACCTAAAGTTCAGAATCTGTGCCATGTGATTTCCACTAATTTTCAAAGTGAAAGGAATATCTTTGTGGATGTCTAAGTCAAATGAACAGCTGGAAAGAATTGTCAGGACCTGATTGAAAAGGCAATGTATGGAGTTCATTGTGAGGACTTTAAGCAGTGGTGTGATTCCAAAAAAATTACTACCACTTCTGTGGGCATGGCTTGGTGGGTGTGGCCTGGTCGGCATGGCAGGGGAAGGATACTGTAAAATCTCCATTCTCACCCCATCCTGGGGGAAGGTTACTACCAGTTCTCTGAATGACTCAAAATTTCTGCTACCAGTTCTCCAGAACTGGTCAGAACCTGCTGAATACCTCTGACTTTAAGAAACTATTCCACCATTACCAGAAGTATGCAGCAAATGGTGATTATGCAAAAAAGTGAATCAAATAAGGAAAGAATTCAGGAAATGGAAATTTTAAAATATTCCCAATTTAAAATAAAATTATGGCCAATTAAATTCTTATATTTTAATAAATAGTTGAAAGTAGTCTTACAATATGCCTGTTTCAGTGAGACCAAAAGAGCGATCTACATCTGAAAGCAACCTGTAAGGTAGTAATCTTCTGAGGTAGTATCTTTACTATCCTCTGTCCCTGATGCTTATTATCACAGTATTTTTACTGTGTTTTTGGGTAGCTGTACACATTTCTGAGCAAAACATTGGCCAACTTATCATATGTTTTATTTTTTTAGAATTTCTATGGAACAATAATTTGCATAAGATTATGCTGATAAGAAGCTTTTGAACTCTAACCATTAGAAATTTTGTTTAGAGTAAATAAAATCAGATAGGGCAAGGAGTCTGGCAGAATGAAATAAGTTATCCACAAGGACCATGATGTGCATTCATGCCAGATTACAATATTTGTTCCAAGAAGATACCATATCCAATCCGTCTTTTCAGATGACATTTCTCTTTTAAAAAATTCTAATAAACTTCAAAACAATCTTTTATGAGGCATGTAAAGCATTTTTTTTCAAAGGTTCTACTGGGGAAATGAAAGCCTTTGGGTATATGTAGAAGAGACCAAAAGAAATTGAACTGTATCCTGCATATTCTACACATCTGTAAAGAACCGCTGCCCCCCAAGGAAACCAACTCTGTAGTACTGGAACTGAGAAATATTATTTTTGTACTGACTGCTAGGTGTTCTAAATTGCTTTAATTGCTTCAACATTTACATATGCACACAATTAGCTATGTAACCATCTGCCTGATTGTTAAAAGAATGTACTGGTGGGGCAGCTGTAATTTGCTTAGTGGCATTTAGGACAGAAGATGAATGGCTGATGTATCCAGAACATTTATATAAAGCACTGGTGCTGTTCTATATGAAATCAAGTGTTTCGGTTCAACTAATATTTTTGACAATGACAATAGGATTTCATAGGCAACGTATGCCTCATCCTGACTATATAATGCAGGGCTGTCAAACTCCCGGCCCGCAGGCTGGATGCATCACACTCTGGCCATGCCCACACCTGGTTTAGTGAATGAGGAAAATGTCCTTTTGAATGGGGAAAATGCCCATCACTTTATGTTGCCATGACAATGTGAGTTTGACACTCTGACATAATGAATCACTTTTTGGTTTTGTGCCTTTAAGTCAGTGTTGACTTCTGGTGATTGCCTGTACAAGTCCCTCCAATTTTCTTGGCAATATTTTTGGAAGTGGTTTGTCTTCTGGGAGCTGAAAGAGGATGATTAGCTGAAAGTCACCCAATTGACTTCATACCTAAAATGGGATTAGAGTTGATAGCGGTTTCTAGCCTGGTATTTTAACCATTACACAAAATTGGCTCTTTACCATTGCATTAAAGCCCCCAAATTCTTCTTTCTGCTGAATTTCATCTGATTATTTCCAGGTAGCTCATTTGGGATCAATTGAAAATGGTTAGTCATTAGTTTCTTTGGGAATCCTCCCCCCATTTCGCAGTCTAGCCTATATTCCTGAATCTCCCACTTAGATACAAATCAGACCTCAACCTCTTTAGATGTTTTCTTTGAGTTAAGAGCAAAATCAACAAGGTCCAATCACTTGCTGAGGCCTTAATAATGATAGCTTTGATATTTTCCAGGCTTATAAAAAAAACAAAGAACTGAATAAATATGAATAAAGAGAACGTTACCAAAAAAAAGTTAAACAGTTGAAAATGTAGCAAGATAGAACAATGAAGACCAATATATCAGAATCAACTAAGGAGCCCAAGATAAAGTGTGTGTGTGTGTAAGAGGGAGGAAGAAGCCCATATAAGCTAAAACTTCAGGATACCAAATTACTTATGTCATTAAGTAATTAATACATGTAGAAGTATTTCTTCATCCCACTTCCAATTACCCAGGTGAAATTAAGAACTATGCACCTTCATATTCTTAAATTGGGTAATTATGAATATACCATGACAAGTTTACACTTGTCTTTACAAAATATCAGTGTTTACAAAGTTTGCAGCCAGCATTCTCCAAACCTAGCAAAAGTCATACTTTTGGCAAAGAAGTACGCTATAAATGAAGCAGACAGATCAATTTCAGAAGGGCTTTAATTTACAGTATCCAGCGTTGGCCCTTCAAAGTAAACACTAACAGTATTGCATTATACAGTATATGAAGTTGGGCCATATAAATTATGCAACGAGATAACACTTAAGAAGAATACATCTATATTCTGCCAAGCCCATAAAGATACCATTACAGTACCTAATTCAGGTCTTTATAAACGTCACGTGTAAAGCCTGCTAGCCTTTTTGGAAAATAACAGGCAAGCGAGGGGACACGTTAAGGAGAAACCAACACAACCTACAAAAGATCAAAGAAAATCGTCCCTCGGGCTTAAACTTCACATTTGACGGGCCAGTTCTGGTGTTTTCCTTTTCCGCCCTCCCCGTCCTTCTTCTTTTCCCATTTACCTTTGCACGGAAAATTAGCACGCGTGTTAAGTTACCCAGTTTCCCAAAAGATCCTGATGGACTCTGTCCCCGCGTGTTTCACTCCAAAGGTTCCTCTACTTGGCACTGCCGTGGATGAACCCCGTTCCCCGCCATGACTTACTCCGCAGCAGCTTCAGACTTAACTCGCCATAAAAACGCCCCCCAACTCTAAATCAGAACGAACCGGAGACTCCCTCCTCAATTACGCATGCGCAGAGATTCATCCTCTGTTCCCAATAGAGCGCTCGCCGAGGAGGCTTTCGGCCGCTGCCCCACCTCTCTCCTCCCAGCATTCCAAGCGGCGGATATCGAAAAGAGATTGTCTCCAGGTCGATGTTGAGCTGACTGGGGCGTGTAGTTTTTTGTTTCCTACGACGCTTTCCCTGCCTGGAAAGGGAAATACTTTGCTCCTCAATGTCGAGCTGTCCGCGCTTTTTCCCCGTCCGGTTTGCGCGAGGGTCCCGTCAACTCCATTCCCCAAGGAGCGCGCCTCTCGTGATTGCCCTGGAATTCGCTTTTTACCCGCTCTAGGGAGTTGCGCTTTGTCAACGGTTCGTCGAGCAAAGCATTTTGGGACTCGGAGTTTTCTTCGAGGACTGCCTCTGGGCATTGTAATCCCGCGGGAGTTTTGACCGGGCGCTCACGCAAGTGGAAGCATATCCGGGCTCTTCTGAAGGTGGGCGAGGGATGTTTGATCGCGTTGCTTAGCAGCGGCCGTCCCCACCTTAAACGACTGCGGAAGCCAGCGAGGGAAGACAGAGTTGAAAGGCTGAAGGTGGGAGGAGAGGCGGTGGAAAGTAAGCGAGCCAGCAAGGGGCGGCGGCGCGGGCACTGGGGAGAGACGGGCACCGCTTCTATTCGGGGTTGAGGGAAGGAGGACCGAGTGGACGCTGGGATGATTATGCCTGGCATCGTCCGGGCTCTGACCGAGTCTTTCTCACCCTTTGGGGAACGAGCCTTTGCAGTCGAGATAAGGTGCTTCTTTGTATGCCGAATAACGTGCGGTTTATGTCGGCCAGTCCTTTGGTGAAATAAAGCTTTGCAGGATTACAGTTCACTCCCTTAGATACACGAAATGTTCCGTGCGGTCCAACTACAGCTGGTCCTCGATTTACCACAGTTCATTTTGTGACGGTTCCAAGTTACAACGGCGCTGAAACCACCCCGACTTATGAACATTTTGTCACACTTACAATCTTTGTAGCATCCCATGATTGTGTGATCGAAATTCAGACGCAAATGGTTCCTACTTACTATGACCAATACTCTTTCCCAAGGTTTCCTTTTGCAACCTTTTGACAAGCAAAATCAATGGGGAAGCCAGATTCGTTTAACAACCATGTTACCAACTTCTCAGCTGCAGTGATTCGCTTGAACAACTGTGGCAAGAAAGTTCTTAAAATGGGACAAAATTCACTTAAATGTCTCACTCAACAGCAGAATTTTTGGGCTCAATTTTGGTTGTAAGTTGAGGACTACCTGTACAGGTGAAATGACGGTCTGCATATATTCTGCCTCTGGTGAAACAGTCACTAATCCCCAATGCCATAATAGGCTCTCTCTATCCTAGCGTTGTTGTTAGTTGCAAAGTCGTGTTTGACCCGTCGTGACCCCATGGACAACATTTCTCCAGGTCTTCCTGTCCTCTACCATCCCCTGGAGTCCATCAGCTCAGTGCTTCAGTGACTCCATCCAGCCACCTCCTTCTCTGCCATCCATTTTTCTTTTGCCCTCAATCATTTCCCGCATTAGGCTCTTCTCCAGTGAGTCCTTCTCTCTCTCTCTCCCCTTTTTAAAATATATATTCACATTTTTGTTATTCATTACAATTCCAATTTTGCAGTGACAATGTACTGGCTATATCAAGTCCTTTTAAAACATACATAATAGTGTACGCTCTGGTTATACCTATTATTGTCATAGTCATACAATATAGTGTCTTAAATATACAGTGCTGTAGGCCATAATTGTAACTTTTATTTTCTATTTGTATCATAACCGGTGAGTCCTTCCTTCTCATTAGGTGGCCAAAGTATTTGAGCTCCCCTAGCATAGATAATCCTAAAAGAGCGAAAAGTTTTGACTCAGTCTCCCCCTTTAATGCCCAGCCAGGTTCTTGGGAGAGAGAGAAGCATTGAATGGACACATCTCCAAAACAAGAATACCAGATCTTGCAACTGTGACATCATGTTTTCCTGCTTACCTTCTTGCACAAGTGTTGGGGTCATGTGGTTTGATGAAAAAGGAGAGGAAAAAATAGTGTTTGGGAGAAAGTGGACCAAAACATGAAACACTTCAATTTGTGAAGAAAAGATATCTTTTGGAATGATAGAAGCCAGGTGGAGCAATAGCAAATAAAATAACATGGAAAAAATATTTTAGCTTCTCCATTGTTTATAAAAAATACCTGAAAAGAAACAGGCTTTGAAATTTTGAAACTCATAATCCTGTGAAATGGAAAATATTGATCCATGCCTTTGCTGTCATCCCAAATAATGATCTTAAAACTTATAGAAAGGTAGATTTTATTCAAACGTTAGGAAACATCTTTCACTGAATGTGTTAAGGAAGAGGCTGGAGGACAGACCTTTGTTTGAGATGCTTTAAATTGGATTCCCATACTAAACAATAAATAGGATTCAATTACTGAAATGATTTCTTCAGAGTCTCTTAATCTACGATTGAGCTTTAAAGTATGAAATTGGTTTGGTACTTGCTATTCATAATAGGGGAACCCAGAGGCTGTGATTCAAAGACCAATTTACATTATTAGCATGTTAATTGTGATTTATTTGGTAAAGCATTGTTAAAATTACTTGGCATAATTCCTCCTATTGAATATTTTACAAAATATGTTTTAAATAAAAAACAATCTATGCCTTGTAGATAGAAAATAATTTCAATGTTATATGCACTATTTAACTTTACTTTTTTCATTTTTACATTTTAAATGCCATGAAGGCAACACGAGGTATGAGTGGTGTATCTTTCCCATATATCACCATTGTCAGGTGATATGCCTCTTGGAGGATAGCTATATCAGCAAGTACAACCAAACTGATAACTCACAGTAGGAGAGAGGATCACAATGTGAATGCTTACAGAGCCTCTGGGAGAGGGGTTTGAGACCTTCAGCTTTCCACTCTGTGTACTTGGCTACCTGCTACACTATGATTCAATTTAGTGTGTGAAATTGATAAGCTTTAACTCAGGAAATGAATTATAAGGTGAAAAGGAGGAAGAAAAATTCCCCTTCCTGAACAAAAGCTTGGATCTTACTTCCCAGGATCAAAAAAACTGATTTTGAATCCCACAGAATAGTACCTGAAAAGCTCAAAGTATTTTTTTCTTATATAGTATATTGTATTAAAACAATGCTGCTGGGTTTACTCCATAAATCTGGTGGAATTGAAGTTTGTCTCAAACCTTATCTAATCTATGTGAAATTAACTGTATAGTGGTTCTCTGGAAAGACACAAGATATAATAATGAACTCATATTGAAATATCACTTCTGGGATCTAGGAGTGGTGCCTTTTCCATAGAGGTCCTGCCCTCTCTCTTCCCCTTGAGCTCTAGCAGACTTCCGTCCTCTTAATTTTCTGGAAAAACAGAAAAAAACTGTTTTTTCCTCCAAATGTTGTGATACCCAGTTGAAAGTAAATGAAACAAAAAGAGCACTAAGAGTGTGTTAATTTGAAAAAAAAAACCCACTAAACCAAAATGTTCCATTTTCATCATTGATATGCTTGAGAAAACTATAAATAGATTCCACACATTGTAAAACCTTGTAGAAAAGCAAAGCTGCTTAATATAAGAGGAGTTTCTCTATTTACTCATTCACTCATGTATTTACTTATGTATTCATTTATGGAATGCTTACGAAGATGAAGAAAAAAAAACAGGAGAAAGCGGGGGGGAGGAAGTTGAATGAAATATTCCAACAGAAACTATAGTTTAATGACTTAGAGCTACAGAATGTTTCCTGTGCTGAGGGTTACAATTGCTTGTTGACCAGTGCACTGCTGTCTATCCCTCAAAAAGTAGTAGAGCACTTAAAATGTGAACTAAGAAATTGATTTATATTTAAACTGTTATGTAACACAAATTGGCTTGTCTCAAAATGGCACTGTAATTTCAAAGCCTTACACTGTGCAAAGTTAACAGGTTTAAGCATGTCACAAAACTGAAAATAATCTATATGGTTATAATTTTATGTACAGTTTCTTAGAAATTTAATTGAATTTAATAGTACTAGTTTAGATAGATTGGTAGTCTTATTTATCAATGTTTTCATAGGTACCGATATGGAATCAATTTGTGCAATGAAATTTTGAAACTATGGCCTTCCCAACAAGAGAATTTCAAAATATTGAGGATAATTGTTTTGAAATGGTATTCAGACATTGTAGTTATCGCTTGCATTCATTCACAATCTGCCCAAACTTATGGTATCAAATCTTTTATTAATATAAAAATTAAAAACAGACTTAAAAAAGGAAATGGTAAGAGAAACCCTTAACATAACAAGTTCAAGGAGTAGAATGCATAAAAACAGTGAAATTGGATCATTTTCAAACTTAAAATTTGTTTTACAGGTTTTCTTATTAAGTTTTACAGTTGCCTCCATCTCATCTTACAGAATTCCTAAGTGAGTATATTGAGGATACATGGAAATAAATATTTTGAGTGCATATATTAAAAAATTGGCTTTTAATCTTAAAATATTTGTTTGATTCTTTGTATCTAGTAACATTTCATTTGAGAGTGTGGTAGTTAAGGGGTTGGGCTAGGAAGGGCGAGATGAGGTTCTATTCCACCCTTGATTAATAGAAGCTTGCCCGTGGACCAATAACCACTCAGTCTAACCTGCCTCACATAATTGTTGTTTATGAGGAAAGCAAATACTGTTCTTAGATATAATAGCTTACTAAATAAAAATATTACAAATTGCTATGCTAAATATTTCTGGTAAATGTAATGTAACCTTTCCAATTCACTTCTTCTTTTTTGAACAGAAGTAAATGAATATTCAGGATGGCACCTATTTTGGAATGGAAGAAAATTATGAGAGTAGATCCTGATGGTTTGCCTCATCAGGAGGAACTAGCAGACAGTTTGCTTGAGACTGTGGCCAAGGTATTTTGCATGATGTATTCAATATGCCAGTAATTAAAGGTATTTTAATGTGTACTTCTATATACTTATATTTTATCTATTTTAGGTTGATGGTAATGCTTTGAAAGATGAGACTCCTGCACATTTAATTCAACTTTTTAAAATTTCTCAATCACTAATGAAGGTCAGTACTGATATATTATTAAAATTTCTAAATAGCAACTTTATAAACATAATACTTTATTTACTGATATACAATATAATCTTAAGTGTCTAGCAATCATCAAACTACTATGAATAGAGGAAAAATGCTTCCCTCCCCCCCCCCAAATATATCCCATGTCACCAAGATATCACAATAATCCTGTACTAAATTACACATATGCTGGGCTCATCTCCTATCCAGATCCAGCTTTTGAGGGATGAGCTAGATTTTCATGGTCCTCCAGAAAGCTAATGGGGACCTTCCAGATCTCAGGGAAAAGGCTGTTCTGTAAGATAGATGGTTGTTGCAGCAAAAGCACACCAGATGATATTGTTCAGTAAAGAAGATGGTGGGATGGACATATCCACAGGGAACAGTAGTTTTATAGATAATTTGGCTCTGTGCCATTCAGGGCTTTAAATGTGATAATTAGACTTTGAATTGTATCTGGAAAGAAACTGGTAGTCAATATAAACTCATTGCCCAGTAATCTAACATAGACAGACTTCGGAATGTCCAGAATTATATGTGCCACGGCATCCTGGAATAGTTGAAGCTTTCAGGTGGAGTCAACACTATCTCTGTATTATATAACCTGGTCTACATCCAAACTTCAAAGGATCCTGATAATAATCTGCTTTTCTTCAATAATAATTTGAACCTGAATGCCT
>BLBF01000022.1:34653023-34693698 GCA_015471245.1 Laticauda colubrina | reverse complement strand
CCTTTCCACAACTTTCCCTAATAAATTTAAAATTGGAGATAGAATGAAATTTGTTCAACCCTGTCAGATCCAAGGGTGGCTTTCTGAGAATTGGATAGCCTATTGCTTCCTTTAAGGCAGGCAAACTCATCCTCTCTTGTAAACAGGTATTAACCTCTGGTTATATCCAACTATATGCCATCCCCCAAACATCTTAACTAGCCAGGAAGAGCATGCTGCATAGCTCACAGCTGCAAGGACCTTGTGCATTTCCTTAGGAAAGTCATCCCACATAATGAAGCAAGACTGAGCCTCATTTGCTTCCATAGGACCTGCCCAACAGGAGTCCAACTTAGAACAAATCTAAATAACTTTATCTTTGAATAGCCCTCACAGTGGCCCTTCAGGGGCACTCCAGACTCTTATTAACCCAGAAAAGACTGGTTACCTGAAACAAGGCCACTGGTGGATATCTGCAGACATAATAACAAGATAAGTCCAAATAAAGATTATCACTTGTGCCTTTTTAGACTTAACTCTTCTTGGCATCCCTTGCATCATTTTATCTCTTAGACCTATAAATTGGGGTGTGGAGTTTGTGTAATTCATAAAGAGAGAGTCCACATTGCTATAATCCAGTCTGAATCCTTCTTTACACATTCTTTCCAAGCTGTGACCAGGGGCTCAGTTGTATCAGAGCTTTGGGAATAACTCATGGTTTCCTCTAAAAACGTATGGAATCCATCAGTTGCCTGGACAGGCGAGTTCAATAGGCTCTTCCTCCCTTGCATTGTAATCCCATAAATAAGCATTGGAACAGGTTCTGTTTGTGTTTATTATATTCCTGAAAACTCTAAAATATTTACAGATGTGTATCAATAGTCTTGCAGCACTTTAGAAAAGTAACCCATTGATATTAATAAAAATGAGCATGGTTTGTTAAATGTTTAAATACTGTAATATAAAAACATTTATGAGGCTAGAAGTAGAAAAGAAGGCAAGTGACCTAAGAAGATTTCCTGAGAAAGGAAGAGATGGGGGGGGGGGGGGGATTGCCTTTTGCCAATTCAGGTGCAATCATTTTGTATGGTAAAGGATGAAAATAGGACAAACACACTTTCCATAAAAATCATAACAGTTGTGGTTGTTTTGGATTAATAAAAACAGCTCTGAGGGTTTTTTTTTAACTTATGTACTCTTGAAGAAGAAACAGTATAGCTACATAAAGCTTATTCTTAGATTGTTTATGTCATGAGACTAAAATATCTCATGGTTGATATTAGGGGTTTATCTGTAATAAACTATCTTATTTTAAACATTATGTTTAATTCATATGATTTTATTTTGTTTGCAGCAGTTACAGCTGTGTGGAAAAGTCCTGCACACTTTACACTTTATGGTTTATGACATTTTTGGCATAGACTATTGATTTTATGATATTTTATGTGAACTGCTATGAAAATATTGTTATATTTAAATAAATACTGGTGGTTTTTAAGTGAAAAGCATAAGCTTTTTGCAATTTGGTGCTGTTTTGATGGGGATTGTGAATTTTCTTGCGTGCTTACAATGCATGCTTACAATGACTATGAAAACAGATTAACTGATGCATACCTAGTGGCATACATGTTGCAATTATTAAGGGCAATGCTAGTATTTTGTTAATATTTTTATAGTTTGTGGCCCTGAAAAAGGACCATTTAGGTAACCAGACATGGTTATTAATATGAAATTGGCCAGCCCTTATTGCTTATCACCAAGTGGCATCTCTTCAGCGTGGGCATAAAATATCATAAAATCAATGGCCTATCCCAAAAATGTCACAAAGCTTAAAGCGTGCAGGACATTTTCACACAGCTGTACTTTAGAATAAGAATAACAATAAGAATAGAATAGAATAGAATTCTTTATTGACCACGTGTGGTTGGATACACAAGGAATTTGTCTTGGTGCAAATATTCTCAGTATTATATAACAGAAAAGATACATTCGTCAAAAGTCAAGAATCATAAGGTACAACACTTAATCATAGTCATAGGGTACAATAAGCAATCAAATCATAGTAGGAAACAGTCAATATAAATTGTAAGGATACAAGTGACAAAGTTACAGTCATACAGTCACAAGTGGGAGGGGAGGAGTAAGGAGGAGCGATGAGAAGGTTAATAGTAATAGTGCAGACTTTGTAAATAGTTGGCCAGTTTTGAAGGAATTATTTGTTTAGCAGAGTGATGGCGTTCGGGAAAAAAACTGTCCTTGTGTTCTGGTGTGCAATGCTCTGTAGCGTTGTTTTGAGGGAAGGAGTTGAAACAGTTTATGTCCGGGATGTGAGGGGGTCTATAAATTTTTTCACAGCCCTCTTTGTGACTCATGCAGTATACAGGTCCTCGATTGAAGGCAGGTTGGCAGTAATTGTTTTTTCTGTAGTCCTAATTATCATTTTTTCCTAATAGATGAAAAACCAAGAAGTAGAACTGGCTCTAGAAGAAGTTGAGAAAGCTGGAGAAGAGCAAGCTAAATTTGGTAACATTTCTATATGTACATAACTT
Organism: Laticauda colubrina; assembly: GCA_015471245.1. Lineage (NCBI taxonomy): Eukaryota > Metazoa > Chordata > Lepidosauria > Squamata > Elapidae > Laticauda > Laticauda colubrina. Next base: position 34,691,170 of record BLBF01000022.1, on the reverse strand, counting down.
GTAAACATCTTGACACTTTTGGGGAAAAATACAGAAGTATCAATAGAATGGAATTTCTAGTTCTATAGAGAAGAAACCCTATTTAGAATTCAGAATTCAATATTATAGTCTTCATTGTTTTGCTTTTACTTTGCTGCTAGTTTTGAACTGTTAGCTTTTACTCAGTTGGAATCGTGAGATTCCTCATTATAGTTAATTTTAGTAGAAATATATTTCATTTATTGTGTTATTCTCAGTCAAATACGGAAACACTGAAAACATACATATGATGACGAATGAAGTCCAACTTCTAAAGCTGGGCCCAAAGCATCACACAATTTCAACTTAAAGTGAATTGAATTTTTAGTTTATAAAATGAAGAAAAAGTTCCTTTAAAATGAATTGAAAGATACTGATGATCAATTGAGTTCACTCATTTTTAATTCTTTGAAAGAATAGGTAAGTATTAAAAATGGTACATGCAAGGTTCAATGATGAAACATGGTACTCCTATATATAATGTATGCTATACATAGGTATACTTTACAATTAATTTTTTTAAGAGAAGGAGCTGTTTTTGATACTATTTTAGTGTTTTGCTCATTATATTTCAATAACTTTGTTGTTCTTTATGAAAACAGAAAATCAATTAAAAACTAAGGTGATAAAGCTAGAAAAAGAATTAGAGGTACGTTTAATTTCACCTAATGTAAATATTGTATATTATTATTTTTGAAATAAAAATCAGCTTCAAATAGCTTTATGAGTTTTATTAATCTGTCTTAATTTGTATGGCACTGAATTTTCTAGGCCAGGGCTCTCCAACCTTGGCAACTTTTAGCCAAGAGGACTTCAGTACCCAGAATTTCCCAGCCAGTTGCCAAGGTTGGAGACCCCGGTTCTAGGCCATAGCATGTTGTGAGGCTTGGTTTTCACATTTTATGATTGGCAATTTTAAATCCTGCAACTGTTCAATTTGCCTAATATTTTAAATATGGACAATATAAAAAGGTAGAATCCTACTACGTGTTTTAGAAAACTTCCTTGCATAAATTATTAATTGAGAAATCAGATTTTGGAGATTTTTAAAATATAATAGAAAGTATACTTGCAGAGAATATGTTGAATTGTAAAGTAAATACTGTTTTTAATAGTTGGGAGTTTGATTTGTGCTGCAGTAGAAATAATGAATTAATTCAATATATGATAATTTACTAGTTATTTTTCAGAATAGTCACTCTAAATTTAATTTAGATTCCAGGACAGATGGTCTCCTAGAATAAATAGTTAAATCTGATCTTACATTGTTTAGTTGCATATTTACTATAGTTCAAAACATTCCATGACTTTTATTATTGTTTAGAATAAAAACTTTTTATTTACCTTAATATAATGAAATATATATAAAACTAATTTTATTTTAATATTTGCTAAGATAGCACAGCGATCCACTGGAAGCCGTGATACTCGATTTCTGCGTGATGAAATCCGCCAATTGGAAAAACGGTTGTCACAAAAAGATAGAGAATTCGCAGACATGGAAAAGGACCTAGACAAAGAGAAGAAAGTTAATGAACAGGTAATTACACTGATCTCTATAAAGAGTAAAAACTTGTTCTGAACAAATTAATGTTGAGAATAGTAATAGAAATTGTAAAAGGAGACCTAACAATGCAAGATTTTTAAAAATAATGTAAATTTATATCAACATAATAGCAGTGATAGATGCTATAAATGTAGGAAAACTAAAGTTGTGTAATGAAATTATATATACAAAAGAAGGGCCAATTGAGTCAAAGAAATTTACTCACAGATAAATGAATAACTTTTTTTTTATCTGAAATTCTTCCTGTAATTGGTAATACTAAATGTTATCTATACATTAGATTTGAAAAATACACCTGATCATAAATAATGTGGTGGATTTTTTAAAATGAAGCATTGGAACTCTTTCAAAATTGTAAAATTGTAAGAAACAATCTTAAAATGGATAATGAAGTGAAAGAGATGCTCTCAAACTAATTATTTTCAATAATTCCTATGTCTCTAACAAATTCATATCTTGATTTTAGTGAATTATGTATATATAAGAAGCAGTAATTATATATGTATGTCTGTGGAACTAAATACAGTTTATTCCCTACAAAAGACTACAGATTGTACTAAATTTTGGAATTGGTAAATTATGAAGACCTAATCACTTCTGCAACTGGGTACTTCTGAGAAAATGCAGCATTATATAGTTTAGTAGAAAACTGGTTAAACAAACTTTTGGATTGAAATAGAGTGCTTTTTAAAATTTTCAGGTAATTATTTTTATATATAGGTTTTGCAAATAGGAATAATCACAATATTCCTAGAAAGAGACTTATGTCTTATATTAGGATCATAATATATAGTTTCAGCCGACCAATTTGTCATTCCAGATTACTCTTCGAAATGAAGAAACAGAAAATGAAAACAGCAAATTAAGAAGAGAGGTTGGTATGCCTGTATAACAATTTGACACAAAGCAATTTTTTGCACCTGGTACCTATTTATTTGTAACACCTTTGTACATTTGATTTACCATTGCTTTTATGCTTCCTTATTTCTATCTTTCCATATCTGTGCCATGTACAGAACTAAGGATTTCCGACTTCTGGTTTGCAGGGCTTTGGCGGCAGGCAGGAATCTGCGATCGTGCTTGGTTTCTGCCTGGGTGTGCCTCCAGAGCGCCCCGAGCCAGCTGGCTTCGGGGCTAAGCCACCCCGTAGAGGTTGGTGAAGACGGGAGATTCCAGCAGGGTCAAGGAAAATCGCATCTTTCCTCCCCAGCTGGCTAAACTCCCTTTCTTGAAGGCGGTAGAGCGGCGGTCAGAAATGGCCGCCTCAAAGAAGCCCTCATCCGGAAAAGAATGTGCAGGAGGAAGAAAGTGCTGAAGTGAAAGTTTTGGCTGACTGGGATAAGAAACAATAATTAAGGCATCCTGGAACTCAAATTTTAAAAAAGGATACATTGCTCCCAAAGAAGATTTGGAAGCAGCAAATGAAAGTGAAAAGGGAAAAAAAAAAATTCACTCTCCTTCCTTACGTTGACAGCGAACAGAGATGAATGAGAAATCGGAAAAATCTGCTTTGGCATCAACAGGTATTTAAGCTGGAAAACTTAATGCCAAAGGTATAATAAAGATTTCTGAATATAAAAGGAAAAAAAAAAGAGAAGGATTTTTTTTTTTTTGCTGTAAGTGTGAAGGGAGAGGAAGAGAATAAGAACAGGATTTGGAAGGAGGAGATAGCCTGGAATCTAAAGAATCTAAAGTTAAATTTTAACAGGACTTCTAAAAGATACATTTTAACTGGAACTTTGTAACTAAATACTAACCCCAGGAAGAGAAAGTGAAAAAAGGAAGAAGGTGTCAAAAGAAACAGCTTGTGTGTATTTGGATTGCTTGCTGACTTTGGGACTTTTGGAACTATATTTGAAGGATTAAAAACACTTGGGTGGTTGTTTTAAAAGAAAAAAACCTCTACAATGGCATCACTTGTGGATGAACTGAAAATAGAATTAAAAAAACTTAAAGAAGAGGAACAAGAATGGAAGGGCTCTCTTGGTTCCGTTTTTCAATTCTTAGAAATGGTGATCTCTACCTACAAGAAATTACAAGAAAAGACTATGCAACAAGAAGATTGGGACAAAGAAGAAGCCATTTTAAATGAACAAGTAACTCTACTTGGGGAAGAAAGGGGAAAGAGGGGAAAGAGAATTTAGAATTTGAGACTTAAAAAAACAACCAAAAAAGGGAAAACTAAGGTGAAAAGTGGATATAATGTGAGAAAGCAACAGAAAAAGGGAATACAGAAAAGGGAAATCGAGGTGGAGTGACAAGGGGGTAAAAAGGGCAGAGAGAAGAAGCAAAGGAAGAGGGAAGGGAAGAGAAGCTACAAGGGTATGAAGCAAGATATAAAGAAACAGGATTTATTTAGAGATAATGGGTAAAAATGTAATTGAAAAAGGGATTCTGCAAAGGTACATATGATTGTATTGTTATATTTGTATTTAGAAATAATGTTAGAAAATTGGAAACAATGTGTGATTTAGTGAAACATTTGTGAATAAAATAAATGGAATGAATTAAATGAGAGAATTAATTTAGAAAGGAATGGGAACATTTTAATGACATAATGTTTTAAAATGCAAGTGAAGTGTGGGGGGAAGTAATTATGAAAAGTTTATAAGCGTTTCCATAGAAGCATGATACCTACTTGAAAAGTAATGTGTTAAATGTTTAAAATTTAAATGAATAAATTCTATCATTAATGATAGAATTGAATTGGTATAGATCATTGTTTTAATTATATCATATATTTATATTTTTCTTTTCTTTTTCTTTTTGAAATGTCGCGTGTAGCTTTAATGTACTACGCAGAATCCGAATGGAAGTTATGTTCTATATTAAGTGTTATAATTTTAGGGGAAAGATATAAAGGCATCATACTCCAATCAGTGACCACAGGAGGAATTTTGTTTAATGAGAAAAGATAAGACAGTTGAAATAGGACAGACAAAGAATATAAATATAATGATCTGATTTGAGATGAAACAAATAAAAATAAAATTAAGAAAGTTAAAAGAGGGGAGAAGCTATATAGAAAATGTAGACTGGTAATAAAATATGGAATGATGTATAAAAATGAGCATGAATTTGAATTGGTGTCTGTACAAAGAGATGTAACCCGGGATCAGGCTGCTTTCAGAAAATAGGTTTTATGTTTTTCATGTTTCTTTCTAAAAATCAATAAAATTTTCTTAAAAAAAAAAAGAACTAAGGATTTCCAATTTCTTAGAAGAAAGACCATTTAATTTACCATATTTTTCAGAATATAAGACATTCTGAAATATAAGACACACCTAGCTTTTGGGAAGAAAAACAAGAAAAAAAAAATCTGCCCCTGCCTCTGCCTCCCAGCAATTTGCCTTCTTGCACCAAACAGCAAGCAGCCTGGTCAGTTTAGTACAGCCTGATTAGCACAAGCAGCTGATTGTCGGTTGGATCGATCTCCTGACGATCAGCTGTTTCAGGCTGCAGGGTTTGCCATAGCCTATTGCTGCCTCTGTGCATCTCATTTTCAGTCTCCACATCCTGTTTTCAGCCTCTGCACGCCCTGTTTCCGGTCTCTGCATGCCCCATTTTCAGGTGGCAGGGACTGGATTGGGAGGAAAATGGGGCTTGCAGAGGCCAAAAATGGGGCACATGGAGGCAGCAATGGCAGTCCCTGCAGCCTGAAACAGCTGATAGTTGGGAAGCCGATCCAACTGACAATCAGCTGCTTATGCTAATCAGGCTATGCTGAAACTGACCAGGCTGTTTGCTGTTTGCTGCAAGGAGGCAAATTGCTGGGAGGCAGAGGCCTGCGGGTGGGGGCTGGCGGGTGGGTGGGGCTTCAGCAACGTATAAGACACAGACATTTCCACCCACTTTTGGGTGTGGAAAAAGTACGTATTATACTCTGAAACTTACAGTAGTTTAATTCAGTCATAATGTTTAAAATCTTCTGCAATGACAGGATTACAGTGGAACCTACAGCGACCAAATCAGGTGGCAAACAAAAAAATCCACTCAATTTTTGAATTGGGTCATGATTTGAAAATCAGGTGACAAGCAAAATCAGGGCTGAAAGATTCCCTCTCCGCACCGATTTCTCCTTTGGTGCCATTTTTTTAAACTGCACGCATGTGCAGTCGGTCGTGCTTCTGGACATGACCAAATCGGGTTGCGACCGGAGTCTGGGAACAGATTATGGTCACAACACTGTATTCTTTCACTGTATTCTTTCAGTCTAGGTAATTTCTGTTTCAGTTTAGGGATTTTCTTCATCATAAAGACATATAATGTTAAGTTCTTAATGTGCTTGATTGGTAAGATAATGCAATATTACTTCTTTCTTTTATGTTTTTCTCTCTTTTGCCTGCTAAGTTTGATCTGTTAAATTTCCCTCTTTTTTCTTATTCTGTTCTTTTTTTTTTTTTTAAGAAAACAAGAATGAAGAAAAAGGTGAGGGTTAGTGTTAGTTTCTGTGTTCAGTGTATTAGTTTGTTTCAATAACTTAATTTAAAAATTAGATTCTTTAAAGGTGATATCATTAATATCACTGATATCACTAATTATGATATCAAGTCCCTGGCCATACTTGGTGCATGAATACCATTTAAAGTGTTTCGGGTGACTATCTAGCTTCCACTTGAATATATATCCAATGAAATGAAATCTCTCTGGTTTATTACTTCTAGTTTCCTTAGATCTACTAACATATTTCTCGGTTTCAGAAAGTATTAATACCTTATCTTTAGCAGTTTCATATTTTAATTATCTCTTTTTCTGCAGAATGAGCAGCTTCGTCAGGATGTTATTGACTATCAGAGACAATTAGAAACACAAAAGGAAACACTCCTCTCAAGAAGAGGAGAAGAATCAGATTACAGGTCACAGTTATCTAAAAAGAATTTTGAGCTTGTTCAATACCTAGATGAAATTCAGGTAAATTTAAAAGAGTTGCTCAATAGAACAAAATGGTCAGACCTGACTCTAAAGAAGTGCAGACCTTACTGGTTTATTTTGGGTTCTTGATTTTGGGTTTTGTCTAAGAATATGAACAAGGAAATTTTATATTAAGCTCAAAAGATTTGTCGTGTTTTTCCTGCTGCTTGGAATAGTAAACTAATAACTACCAACTAATCTGTTATTCATTTAAACATATAATAAATATTGTACTCCATGCAGAATTTAATGTTAGAAAAAATATTTTATAGTTCAAATTGGTGAGATGGAAATTTAGATTTTTTTTGTGTGTGTGTGTCTGTGATTGTATACATATATATGACTTACTGGTTTGTTTTTTATAAAGAGTAGTGAAATATCTGTAAGGGGAATAAAGGGGTGTGAATATCTTCAGGGGAGTCAGTAGCTTAATTCATGACCAAATCTAATAGGGAAAGTTCTGCCAATTTAGTTCAATCAAAATAAAATTAGTGATGGGGCAACTCAGAAGAAAATTTAATATAAAATGAAAGGCTTGGTTGTTAATTAGAACACAGCATGTCAGCCCACCATGCTAGTGAACCTATATTTTTAACTAAAACATGCCAAAACCATATGTTGTTTCATGAATTAATTTTAATGATTTGTTTTATGTTTGGATGTCCCTGCATTTAAGAACTGTGCTGATGATCAAACTTACTGATGTATTGTTATCTTCTAGACTTTCTTAGGGGACAATTTAATATAGCTTGATCAATTTAAGAGTTGCTTCTTATATAAAAACATACATTTCATGGAACTATGTCTGTTTTACATTTGCAGAATTTGACAGAAGCTAATGAAAAGTTAGAAGCACAAAACCAGGAAATGAGGAAGAATTTAGAAGAATCTGTGCAAGAAATGGAGAATATGACTGATGAATACAATAAAATGAAATTTATGGTGCAACAGTCTGATATTGCTATGGACCAGCTAAGAAAGGAAAAAGAGCAATATAGACTACAGGTATGAGGCACCTTGCACACTTGGGAAGCAGATACACAAAGCATTAAAATTAGAGTATAAAGTACAAAGTTAGTAGTGTTGATTGTAGAAGTGCTAAATAGCACCAAATGTGAAGTTCATTTGCAATACACTGATGGCCTTATCCATTGAAAAAGATGTCAGTAACTTTTATGTATAAATTGTAAGAAAGCAGCTAGTTTCCAATATGTATACTGAAAATTCCCATGATAATTAGTCTGTCAATAGCTTAAATTATGAATTGTATCTCAATGCAGGTGCATGAGCTGACAGAACAACTTAAAAAAAAGAATGAAGAAGATGATCCACTTATGGCAGCTGTAAATGAAAAAGTGGAGGAATGGAAGGTATTTCACAACTAACATTAACTGTGTTTTAGCAATTTGCTTTGTGTTTTGGCAATTTGTTTTGTGTTTTGTCCAGGGGTGGGATTCAAATTTTTTAACAATCGGCTCTGTGGGCATGGCTTAGGTTGTGGGCGTGGTTTGGTGATCATGTGACTGGGGGGACATGTCTTGGTCATGTTATTGGCTGGATGTGGCCAACTCAATATCACTCACATTGAGGCACGCATCTCATCGCCTGGCCTCTCAAAACTGTGGGAATGCTGCAACAGTCGTAAGTGTGAAAAATGGTCATAAATCACTTTTTTCAGTGCCATTGTAACTTTGAATGGTCACTCCACACAAGCAAAGTACCAGCAAAGGAGGAGAAAAAAACTCCAGAGAAGTTCCTGAGACAGGAAGTCTAGTCCTGCCAAGAATGTAATAAGGGTTATCAGAGAGGCAGTTTCTGTAAACAACACCAGATTGTTCCCTTCCTGCCTTCCTTACAGGATTAGGCCAGAAATTTCTTCTAACAAATGGGTCTCTGAACTGCTTAGAATGTTAACCACCGGTTCTAGCGAATAGGTGCGAATTGGGAGAATCCCACCCCTGGTTTTGTCATAATAAAGGGTTTTCTTTTTTTGTCTGTTTGTTTTCCTTTTATCTTGCAGAGAATTTTGGCTTCCAAAGATGATGAAATAATTGAATATCAGGAAATGTTGTTGACTCTGAAAGAGAAGCTGAAAATGGCCCAGATGGATTCTGACAAGAGCAGTGTTCTTGCCCTCCAGCAGGTATCCACACGTTTGTGTGTGAAATAAATATGCACATTAGTAGAAAATATATTGCTATAATTATCATCACAACCCACTTTTGTATGGCCATATCTAGAACCCTATTTTAGTGAGCTGTATTTATCAATGCAGCATTTTGAATATTTTATCCCTAAATTCATTATCTTTTAATCATTTTTTTCCATAAAATGTGCTATATGTGTTTTAAAAATTTGTTAACGTAGTTCATTTGAAGGTGAAGCTGAAGGGAACAGAAATGTTTGGTGAGGAGGTCATTATGCATTTGTAAGTTAATTGCTTCCTTAATTCAGTACATGTCAAGATTTTGAGATGGAATGGGGTGGGAGAATGGAGCATTGCATAGTTCCTTTTTGAATAAGGAGAACTAGGGGGAGCAGTTTAACTGGCCTTAACAAAGATTATTTGGTTGTTCTTTTCTGACTCTTTTAATGATATGTTCCCAACTCTTGCCCTCTCCCCCCTCAATCTCATGCCAGCTTTTCTCCCTGAAGCAGTCTTACTTCTTACCTAAAGGGGAGCTCGTGGTAGGCATCATGTATAAGTAATGCATTTGTTTATCCTGAATTTATGATAAACTGAAATAGGAATATGTAGGTATATGTACCTCATGTTTATTTAGAAGAAAATGAAATCATTTGAGAGATAGCATTTACCTGTGATTAGCTAACATTGTCATAAAGTTGTAAGCTGTTTATTTTATTTTTATTTCTCTGCTTTACTTTTTTGCTCCCTTTGCATATCCTTCTAGATAATATCTGAACTCTGTGTTGTAAGTACTTTTGTCTTTCTGTCGATCATTTTGGTGTAGTTTTAAGAGCATGTTATATGTATTTATTAAGTAAAAAACTCTTTTTAGGGTGTGCAAGAAAGAGACAGTCAGATCAAATTGCTCACTGAACAGATTGAACAGTATACAAAGGAGATGGAGAAAAATGTATTGATCATTGAGGACTTGAAAAGAGAACTCCTGAAAGATAAAAGTAAATATTTGAAAGTATTTCTGTACTAATGGCAATAGGTAAACAATAAATAATAAAGTATTGATTGAATTTACAGTCAGGGTTTGATTACAGCCTTCAATGCTAAGAAGGTTAATCAGTTCTTGTGCTGACACTTAACTATGAGTAATATTAGGTGGGATTTTGAATTTGTTCAGAAGGAAGGATAATTTCTTTCAGAGTACATACCCTAATAATGCATTTAGGAACATATTTCAAGATAATTTACTCACTCTCTTGTTTCACAAGCAAATAGATATCAGTAATAAGATATTTTCAACTTTCTATTGAAAGACTTCACTGGCTATGTATCAAAGTTTTTCAGGAACTGTTGCCACTTTATTTTATTTGTAATCTTGGATTTTATGTCCCTAATTTCCTTGGATTAAATTTTTTATAGTGGAAGGGAAACTGATCTTTAAAAAAAAAGAATTTACTGATTATTAATTTTCCACTATTTTTTTACTTTTAATGTCACATATTGAATATATGTTTCTCCTTTCATTTCTATGGCAATATTGACTAAGTAGACATTTTTATTTCAGGCAGGCTGTCAGTTACTCAACAGGATCGTATTGGAGAAATGCAAGGAAGGTTACAGATGCTGGAAGAGAAAATCAAGGATAGTGAAAGGACAGCAGAACTTGCAGAAGCAGATGCAAGAGAAAAGGACAAAGAACTTATTGAAACTCTGAAGCGAGTGAAAGATTATGAAACTGTATGTCTTTCTACTGGAGAAAGTATCTTCTATCCAGAAGCCATCAATTTTCTTAAAGCTTAGAGAGGTGTTCCCTCACCAGTAGGGGGAAATGTATAACAGTAACTGATGGGACAGGAGCTGGGGAAGTATTGGGTTAGAATCAAAAGTTCAGGAACATAATTTCTTTTGCTATTCTCTCTCTTTTTTATGTGTTTTCTGCACCCATTGTTTATTATTCTTGCACATGCTAATCAATTCATTCATCTTATACTATTTATGCAGTCACAACTTGCCGTCCTTCTCTTACTATCCAACTTACCAACTTACCATCCCTTCTCTTGCAGTCATCCACATACACAATCTACATTCATCTATTTTTATTTTGTTACGTTTGCATTTAATGAATATGCAAATAAGCAGGCAAAGGAAGAATCTTTGTCCTGGAATTTTTCTCTTTATATCTCCATTTCTTCCATATTTTATTTGCTGGCTGAAAAATATGCTAAAACTGAGTTTGAAAGATAATTGATGGACTTTAGGTCATAATTCCAGTTTCCCATATATTTTATGATATTTTTATATGTATTTTTGATATTATATTGATAATATTAATAATTTCTAATTTTTCTTTTTCAAGGGAATATATGGCCTGGAAGATGCTGTTGCTGAAATAAAAGGTTTAAAAAAGCAACTCAAAATAAGAAATAATGAAATTGAAACATTAATTAAAGAAGTTAATAAACTTGAATTTAAAATCAATGATCTTCTTGATGAAAATGAAGATCTTCGGGAAAAGCTAGGTATCACCATATCAGGTTTATTAGACAATGTCATATTTAAATAATTAAGTATGTCTTCACATTTAGTATGTCTTTACTACTTTGTGTTTTTTTTTCAGAGTGTTTTAGCTGTCTTGAGGAGTAGAAGTGATAATTTCTTCGTATGTAAATTTGAGCAACAAGTCTTGTGATTCTTTGTAGAGAGAATGGCTGATTAAAGCAATTCTAAATTTTGGTCTGGATTTTAAGGACATAGAGAAGGGGCTTAGCAGAACAACACCTTTAGTTACATTGGCATTGTTATCAGATATACCATTGTGGATGCATCTGCAGCATAGTAGGAATTAGGAGAAGAACGAAAAGTGAGAAATTCTTTCACCATATGGAGGGATTTATTTTTCCTTTGGATCTTGGTCTTTATTTTCATTTTATTAAGTTTACATATTAAGTTGTTAATATTAAGGAGCCCTATGTTAACTAGGTCAGTTGGATTTGTCTCCCACTGATATTTTGCCCATACATGGTCACACTGTTTTCTTTGTTAAGATAAGGAAATATCTCTGAAAAAGACCTAAAACAGGTGTTTTAGTTTATGTGTGTCTGAGTATGTGGCCCTCAAAACCAAGAAAGACAACAGGGAGTTACTTCTAAGTAGTTTCCTTTATTGTTCCTCACCTATGGATAGAAATCTTGCCAATAAATAATTACTTACATCATTAAAATATATATTCAGAAGTTCTTTGGAGGAGCTATCCCTATCTCTCAACCAAACTATTAAACTTTGCTGTCACTTGCTGGGAATCCAGATTATATTCCACCCCAATATGTGTTTGTGACTTATGGATGTGTACACACATACACACACTTATGTACGCACAGATATTCACATATTTATTAAGAATTAAGATTATTTTCCTTTTCTGCATAGAGAACAAATACATGGAAATACTAAGAATATTTGTAGCCCAGGATTTAACTGCTGGGTCTTTGGTGCTGTCCAAATTTGTGATTTTTCTTGTAGGTGTTTTGTTACCAAACTAAGTAACATTATTAATGTAATAATTCATACAAAACCAAGAACCTAATAGTAAATAGGTAAGTTTAAAAGAATTAGCCCGGTGCTACTACTATTATCAAAGGGTTGACTCATTTGTTTTTCCCAAGTTTAGTAAGAATCTGCATTTTCAACAACTGAATTTAGAAATGAATATTGGAGGACAAAGAAAATCAATACAATGGCTGAGGTTTATGCTCAGTAAAGATACTTAACTAAGAAATGTATGAAAAGTGTCAACAAGATGCTATGAGGGAAGAGATACTCTCCCTCAGTGCACTTATCCAAAGCATCAAGTCCAGCAATTACATTAAATCTACATATAATCTCTAATGCATGATCTGTTTCATTTTAGGGCTTGATCCTAAAACAATGATTGATTTAACTGAACTGAAAAATAGCAAAGCATTAAAACAACAACAATACAAGGCTGAAAATCAAGTCCTGCTGAAAGAGGCAAGTGATAATTTTTACTTAATGCTTTTGATAAAAATTAAGGCACAAAAAGAAATAATGCCACTTAAATTCAATGCAGATTGAAAGATTAGAAGAAGAAAGAGTTACCTTGAAACAACAAATCCGTAAATTGGCTCAGGAGAAAGGAAGAAGAGCTGCAACTTTGGGTAAGCTGGTACTGATTTAAAAAATGATAATTTAGCAATGACATAAACAATTAATTGGTTATCCTATCATTCCTGGATCAATCTAAAAATATTTTCCAATATTTAGGAATAAGACTGAATTATTATTATTTATTATTATTTAATAATAATAAAGTCACCCAGAATCACTTTGGATAACGAAATGGGTACTATACAAATTTTAAAAAAGGAATAAATTCTTAGTTTTATTTCACACGTTACGAATATGATGGAGTCTTTCATTGTGAACACAGTATTTTCCATTAAACTATATGGAAAAGAATTTGCTAAATGTTTGTATTGTGTCTGATCTGTTGCTAAATGTCTTTTTATTTAAGTAAGTATCAGTTCTATAATCTACATCAGGTTAATCAGTGTTGATAATTCCCACCTCTGCTTTATGTGACTCTTCACTAATTTTGCACAGTGGGATAAAAATTGAAGTAGCTTTTTTTTTTAATATGATGTTTATATCTCCTGTCGATCTAAGAGAGCCAAACATTGAAGATTTTTTTTACACTTTCTTTGGTAAAGTCTATTTCTCAACTTTTACTTCTCAGATCCTCCCAAAGTTAATTTTGTCTAAATTTTTGGTTCCAAATAGGACTGGATGCAGATGATCTACAGCTGATTGATAATTTTACTGAAGATTTGAAGACGAAAAGAGAGAGATCTGAGTTAATGAGTACATCTAACTTTGATAAACTTAAAACAAAGGTAGCCATTCTTTTGAACTTCCATTTTGATTGAATTTCTGAAATACACACACTGTATGTGAATGTGTACCTGAAATACATACACTGTATGTGTAATACTTTGTAATTTTCTTATGTAGCTGAGTAGAATATGAAGTATTGTTCATTTTGAGAATTACAGTTATACTGTATTAAGTGAGTGTATTATATATTGTTTATATAAAAGCAAAAAGAAAGTATACTTTAGGATAAAATATTTGTTTTTCTGAAAGAATTAAATCGAGTTTTTCCAAGTTTATTTGAAAAAATGAAAAAGGTTTCTTTTCTCATTCTCAACTTGCTCCACAGGTACAAGTGGAAGATAACAGTGATAGTTCTAAGGCTTATACAGTAGATGAGTTTTACAGTTCACTAGAGCAAACATCCGCAGAAATTCTAGGGACAGATTTATGTTCAGTCAGCAATAACAATTCGAACAGCGTAGATTGTCCAGTTCCATTTTCTGTGCTGGAAAGAACTGAGAGGGATGATAAAAAGCATATACGAAGAGAGGAAAGGGAAATGAAGAAAACAGAAGTTTCTTATCACGCCCAAATGCCATTATGCTCTATACAGAAACATCCCTTGGATTTTCAGGAAGGGCTGCCATCTTCTCTGCTCAGGAAGCCTATGTCATCCTATATAGTGCAGGAAATCCTGTTAAAAAATGAGGAAGACAATTCTGAAATAAAATTGATGGATCTGAGGACAGATTTTCAAGACACCGGCAAAGACCTGTATTTTTCAGAATCATGGCCAGTAGAGCTCTTGGAAGGAGTATATGGTCAATCATTGAAGGCATATCAGGTAGATCGAGTTGAAAATCTCATAAGACAGCTGAGGAGTGAAATAATGTTCCTTAGGTCAGAGGTGAGACACCTTCCACATATATTTTAGATTACTGTCTCATGGTTATTGTTATCATAATAATGGTTAGATCATAATATTTATTTGAATGAATTGTCATTGCCTGACTGGTCTTAACTGAGCAAATGGGCATTTCCCTATTTTCACAGCAGAATTGTTGTGCTGCTGTATAAGATTGTGCTGAGACTAAGAAAGAAAGGGGAATATATACATCTATAGATGGGAGAATCTGTGTTAGACTTATCTAGCAACCCTTATCTTGGTCTATTGTGTAGATGTTTTGAGAAAAAGTGATTCAAATAGGTCCTGCCTTCATAACTTCATTAATAAAGAAGGGCTAAGGAGTTTCTATCTTGATTTTTAATAGTTCGAAGCCAAATCTCTAATTCTTTGTTCCTTGCATGTGCCCTACAAATTAAGGAGCTTGAAATATGTTGATCACATCTAGAAATTATTTAGTAATCACTTGATAGGCAAACTACAAGTTGAAGATAGGTAATATTAAAGTTTATTGATGCTAAGACATAGATAATTATGCACTAATTATTACTTATTCTTCAGAATGAGCAGATATTAAGAGACTTGTTCGCCAAGAACACACTGAATAAAAATGCAGAGCTAGAGCTTGAAAGATGCAGGAGCCAGAAATTTGAGGTAGTTCAAGGTTCCAAATATAATATAAAAAACTTTGTGTTTGTGGCATGATAAGAAAAAAATTATTTTATATTTTGGTACTGTAATTCTTTCCTATCATCCGTATATTCAAATATACTGTATCATATAAATTGTTGAAAATGAATGATGTGTGTTTTAATTATGTTTATTCAATTTCTTAGTTAATGATTTATTAACCAATTCCCCTTTTAAAACTGCAATTCTGTTTTATGCTCATGTCATTTTTGTTGACAGAATGACTACCTTGCCAAAGAATTAAATGAACGAGAAAGAGATTTGGAACAAAACAGGATTGTAATAATGAAACTGAAATCCTATTGTAAGCTAAATTTTTATTGTTTTTTAAATTGCTTTAGTCTAAAGTAAAAAAAGGAAATAATATTAACATAATAAATGAAAAAATACATACAAAAATTGGTGTTTTCTGAATAATATTGATAAATATTTTTATTATATTAATAAAGTCACTTCACAAGCAAAAAGTGAATATTAATAATCCAAAAGTGTTAATTTATAATCCACTTTCCTTTTTTAAATAACAGTAAGCTGGGTTATCCCAAAATTTAAGTTAATTGAATGAATAAGAGTCAGAATTCTACATCCTCCTCAATGTTTTCCAAATATATCTTGCAACTTTTAATGTTGAAAGTATAATAGAATTATGTCTAAAAGGGGAGTCAAGCTTCCACCTTGATATTAGGTGAATATATTCTAATTCTGCCTCAATCTAAATCTTTCTAATTGAAGGTCTGAGGCTCAATCACTTAATGTCTGTAGAGAAATAAATGTCAAAATAATTGTTGATTAGTAAAACTGAAAGCTAGGGAAATTGAAGATGTAAATTTGATAATGAACATCTTACAAGGTTATAGTTTATAGTTCTCGTAAGAAATGTAACTACATGTATACTTTGTGACAGTGGATCAACCAAAATTAAACTTGTTTTAAATCTTGAAACCTTTGCATAAATTAGAGGATGGCAAACTTTGCCATGAGGGACTTGTTGTCATGAGGAATATCCACAGTACATAATAATAAGTAGTAAACAACCATAAAATGAAATCATAGATATAATCATGAGACAACCAACCAAAATATAATTAAATTCTGTTATCTGTAAACCAATCATATTTTTAGCAATTTTCTAAAGCTTTATTATAACTAATCAGATTTCAGGAGTCAGCGAGTTCTATAGCATATGCATCACCACAGAGAAACTTTAGTGAACTTCCAGACCTTTAATTCTGTTGCAACAGAATTACCCTCACGACTGCCAACTGTCTGTTGTTTTCTGAATTTTGAAAATCTCAATATAGAATAGTACAAATAAGTGGCAGTCTGGAGTAAAGCCACTGTTTTAAGCCTGTCTATTAAAAATGCACATGAATGTGAACTTGCTTCATTCCATGGTGTCCAGATGTGAACAGTTTGCATTGTAATTGTAGCGAAAGAGTTGGCACAAGAAAACAAGAACCTTAAACAAGGCATGAAAGAAATTTTACAAGCAATAAAGGATTTGCAAAAAGATCCAGGTATGAAAGATGGAGAAAGTGCTCTAATGATTCCTAGTCTGGAGCGATTAGTAAACGTGAGTCTTTTGTTTTATTTTAATTATTTAGTTTAGTCGAATCTCTCTCGTTATTCAATGGATTTCATGTTGATGAGTTTGTTAAAAATAGCACACGAAATCGGAAAATATGTCAGTTATGCCTCTTGCTGAATATAGCTGCAAATTTTACAGAATTTGAAATGAACTATAGCAACAAGTGTTTACAGCCTCCTGACAGAATTCCGAAGAATGGGATTCTCTTCTAATGTCACCTAGAAGATACAATATAGATTAGGATCTATATTGAGGAGCCAACCTTTATCAAAAGAGACTAAAAAAAAAAAAGAGGTACTAGGCAATTGCTGTGACTGTTACAATCTGCTTTGATCATCCTTTACATTTTAAATTACCTATTGTTATAGTAATGTGCATCAGCAGTCTTTCATGAATTTGCCCATAACCCTGATCAGCACTTGGTATTAATACCACGCTGCTCTATCTTTGTATTGATAGAACTATACAAAATATTTCATATGCTCTAAAGGCAGAGATAGGTTGACGGAATCTTACTAAGCTGTTTGTAGCTGTTTTGTTAGTGAAGATAACTACAGAATAATGGCTTGGGATGAGATATAGACAACGACTAATTGAAAAGGCTCACATAAAGGATCAAAATCAATTACCTGCCAGATCCCCATATCTTATCTTGGAGAAAAAAGAAAAATCTCTCATGAATGTTTTTCCCTTTTAATGTTCTTGGTAATCTTTCGGAAATGGTAATTGATTCCTTTTGTTTTCCTCATTCTTCAGAATTTTTTTCCAAGAGAATCATAGAATAATGTTGGTGTCTGATTTCATATGTGATATGTTTTTTATTCATTGCAATTCAGTGATCTGTTTCATTTCATCATAGAAATCATTCTTCAAAATTTTAAATTCTTGAATTAAAAGTTCTATTAAGCTATAGAACATTAAGTAAACTTATTTTAATCTATGAATCCAGTAAGATCACTTATTATAGTCACAGATGATAGGAAGCATAGTCTCAAACTTTTGGAGAACACTATCTTGTGGATTACTTGGACTACTAATAGAGTTCTATTATTTGGGAGCAATTGAAATTTTTCCATAATTTAATTGAAAATACTTATTTTTGTGATGAATTAATTGTTGACAGGCAATTGAATTAAAGAATGCAGAAGGAACTTTTGATGCAAGCTTGCATTTGAAGGCCCAAGTGGACCAACTGACAGGCCGAAATGAAGAATTGCGCAAAGAATTGAGAGAATCTCGGAAAGAAGTAGTAAACTTTTCTAACCAGCTAGCTAAAGCAAATACAAAAGTATGTAGGTTACCTTGGCTTTCAAAATTATCTCTGCTACTATTGGAAAAAAGTTAAGAGGGGTCCCATTCAGAGCTATTTGTGTTGCAAGCTGTTTTTAATGGAATTGCTTGTTTGTCTCTGGACTTCATTGGTGAATTATGTCTGTTGTGATTGACAGATTGTTGTTGCAAGTGTTCTTCTGTTGTATTTGTTTGAAAGCTGTTAAAATATATAAAGCTTTACATACAATATAATCTGATTTGGCACAATGGACTTCCATGGAAGGTTTTCTAATTTATAGCCATGGAATTTTCCAGGAGTTTTAGTGAAATGCCCCAGATAAAATTTCAGAGATTTCTGAGATTCCCTGCATTGTTATTCTTTAATGTTTATTTTTCAGATTGCAAACCTAGAAAATGAAATTGATATGCTGAAAAAATCCGAAGATGGCAATGTAATATTTAAATCACCAAATCTTCCAGAAGGGATGTCTCCTTCTAGTGTGAACATGATTAATTCCCAGAATGACTATTTAATACATCTTTTACAGGTAAATAACATGAAACTAAATAGCATATGTATTTTTTATATGTCCAATCTATCAGATTTTTTTCCATATACAGAAATTGAACAAAAGTTTAGGAAGAACATGCAGATATAGTTTTTTCATTCATGAGAGTTAAACTTAATCAGTAGCTTTTAAAATTTATATTTTTTCCTAAAAATTATAGACAAGTATGAATGCTTATCATATAATACATATACATTATATATCATATATATTCATATATCATATATTTGTTTTTTTTAAGCTTTCGCGGGTACTTACATGTGTGCTGTTCAGCTTCATTCGGGTATTATCCCACGTCATTGTAGTGTTGTTAAAGTTGTAGCAACGTTTCAGCAGAATCTCATCTGCCATCATCAGGCTTCTGTATGGATGTGGATCTCACAGCTTCTGGTTTCAAATTCGAGGCTGGTCTATTCTGATTGGTTAATAGTCTAGGTCTGTGTTCACTGGACATGGAGTTTGATTGATTGGTGTTTCTGGTTTCTTCTGTCTGTTTTGTGGCTTTGATTGGCTGGCAACACTCTGTTCCTGTGTTGGAGGCTTTCAGTGAAGCTTGGCTTCGTGTGAAAGGATGGCTCCTATCCATTAGGAAGCTAGGTTTCACCTGGGTGCCTGGTGGGGGGGTGTTTGAGTTGGAGGCATCAGAGGGAGTCTGTTTGTGCTCAGGTGTTTGTCTGTTTTGTGGTGTGGAGATCTTTCTATTTGAGAGTGCAGGCTTCCAAATGATTGACAGTCTGCTGGAATCATCTCTTCTATTCATGCTTTCAGGTCTTTTTTCAATCTCTATGGCTTCTCTGATGATTCTGTGGTTGGGGTTTTCTATAGTGGATATGGTTTTAGTGCCATTGAAGTTGATGTTGTGACCTGTGGTTTTCATGTGCTGGACTAGTGAGGAGGTGTGTTCCAGCTTTTTTACTGCATTTTTGTGTTCATCTAGGCGGGTACTTATTCTTCTATTGGTCTGTCCAATGTATGTGGCCGTGCATGATGTACAGGGAATTTCGTATATGCCTTGGTTTTCCAGGTCATTTTGTCTTTGGGGTTTTTAAGGATGGCTGCTATTTTTTTGTCTGTTTTGAAGGCAGTCTTGATGTGATGCCTGTGTAGTATCTTACTGATTTTATCTGTAGTACCTCTTATGTAGGGCAAGACAGCTGTTCCATAGGTCTGTTGATCTTCTAGGTCTCTGTTATGTCTTGGTGTATTTTTGTGGATCAAGCTGGTGATTTTGTTTTTGTGGAAGCCATTGGCTGTCAATACTTCAGTCAGGGTGCATAGTTCAGTCTTTATATGTGTCTTGTCTGCCAGGCGTTTGGTTCTGGTAATTCGTGTTTTAGCCAGGTAATTTATCTGTGCTGGGTGGTGGTGGGATTGGGCGTTGAGGTAGCGGTTGGTGTGTGTTTTCTTCTGGTATACGGTGTGTCCCAGTGTGCCATCTGTTCTTTTGTAGATTAGTACATCTAGGAATGGTAGTTGTTTGTTTATTTCCGTTTCCATGGTGAACTTATTTTTGGGGTGTGTGCTTTTTAGGTGTGTTTGGAAATTGTTTAGGTTTTCTTTTCCATGGGGCCAAATCACAAAATGTGTCATTGATGTATCTTAGCCATAGTTTGGGTTTGTGGGTGGCATTAGCCAGGGCTCTGGATTCGAATTCTTCCATGAACAGGTTTGCAATGACGGGTGACAGTGGTGATCCCATAGGGGCTCCTTCAATTTGCTTGTATCTTTGTCCTTTGTATATGAAATATGTGTTGGTTAGGCAGTGTTCTGTTAGTTCCATGAGGTCTTTAGCTGGTTGGTATTTATTTTTGATGATTTCGAGAGTTTCTTTTATCGGGACTTGAGTGAATAGTGAAACCACGTCGAAACTTACAAGCAGATCTTCTTGTCATCAAAAATAAGTCATCAAAAATAAATCATCAAAAATAAATACCAACCAGTTAAACGCCTCATGGCAACAGAACGTACATTGGACAGACCAATAGAAGAATAAGTACCCGCCTGGATGAACACAAAAATGCAGTAAAAAACCTGGAACACGCCTCCTCACTAGTCCAACACATGAAAACCACAGGTCACAACATCAACTTCAGTGGTACTAAAACCCTCGCCACTATAGAAAACCCCAGCCACAGAATCATCAGAGAAGCCATAGAGATTAAAAAAAGACCTGAAAGCATGAATAGAAGAGATGATTCCAGCAGACTGTCAATCATTTGGAAGCCTGCACTCTCAAATAGAAAGATCTCCACACCACAAGCCAGGCAAACACCTGGGCACAAACAGACTTCCTCTGATACCTCCAGCTCAATCACCCCCCCACCAGGCACCCAAATGAAACCTGGCTTCCTAATAGATAATAGCCGTACTTTCACATGAAGCCAAGCTGCACTGAAAGCCCCCAGTGCAGGAGCAGAGTGTTGCCAGCCAATCAAAGCCACAAAACAGACAGAAGAAACCAGAAACACCAATCAAACAAACTCCAAGTCCAATAAACACAGACCAAGACTCCCAACCAATCAGGATGTAGAAAAAAACATCCTGCCACAGCAATAGGCTAGCCTCAAATTTAAAACCAACGGCTGTGAGACCCTGACCCACATACAAACTCTATACAAAAGCCTGATAATGGCAGATGAGATTCTGCTGAAACGTTGCTACAACTTTAAAAGCACTACAATGGCATGGGATAATACCCGAAGGAAGCTGAACAGCACACATGTAAGTACCCGCGAAAGCTTAAAAAAACATATGTGTGTATGTATGTGTGTATATATATATATATATATATATATATATATATATATATATATATATAAAATCACACAAAATAGCATGTCTACATAAAACGAGCATAGAATATTTTGTTAACAAACATGCTTATACAATTAAATCCATTGCTATTAAATATTAATTTAATAACTTCATTATCTTCAAGAAATCACTGTTCCAAACAGTGACATTGGATTTGAAGTAGAGAGGTATCATATTTTTAATTTAAATGTATTATTAGGAATTGGAAAACAAAGAACAGCTCTTCAAAAAATTAGAAGAGGCAATAGAAGAATATAAGAGAAAATTTGCAGTTATTCGACATCAACAAGGCTTGCTGTATAAAGAATATCAAAGGTATAGTTGTTTTTCCTTCTGATTCTTTTTATTAGAAAGTCCAAATATCTTTGTTAATGGAAGAAATGAGAATTTTTTCTGATAGTTTTTTTGAGCTAGCCTATGAACATAATAAATTCATACTCAGCTTATCGTAGTTTTTACTTCTTTATGGGTTCATATTGCCAAATTACAAATTTTAAAATTGATTCTATCGTGTCAAAAAAGAACATTTTCAAATCATGATAATATTAACTTTTTCTCCCGAAAACTTGAATTAATTATTATATGAAAGAAGAGCAAACAAGCAGGACAATCAATACTTTGCTATATTCAGAATCAGACAGGATACCAAATTCTGTCTAGATCAGATAGTTTCTCAGCACATCTGTTCACAATTGTTACAGTACCTAATAAGAATTTCTGTCTCTTCTCTTCAGATTCAAGATCTAATCCTGAACATTTAACCATTTAATTAAACAATGTATTAACGCTCCTTAATGAAATTAAGTCGTACTTTTTATTTGATTTATGAGATGTGGGATTTTTTTGGGGGGGGGTAATTTTACACAATCTCTTGAGTTATGGATCTGTAAAATTAGACCATCTGCACTGTATAGTGCTCTGGTATTGTAATATTAATTTAGAAAACAATATAGTTTAAATTTCTGTAAACTAAACATGAGAGGCAAAATAAAAAAATTTATGTGATATCAAAACATTCAATTAATACTGTAATGTTCTTTCTTACAAGTTCTGTTTTGTTTATCAGTTCTTTTGGAGAATTGCTTATATATTTTTTAATCTAAACTTTCAAACCTAGGCACCCACCTAAGTTGTTAAAATGTATTTTACAGGCTGAGATAGAAAGAAAAGTATGCATGCATTTATGGAAAAGCTTCTGTCTTTTTTAGTGAAAGGGAACACTGGAAAGCTGCTAATGAGAAAATACTGCAGGAAAAGAAAAGATTGGAGTATCAAAAGGAGGAAGATGATATAAAAATAAAGGAATATACTGTAAGGAGGTTATTTTCATTTGGATGTAGTAAATTTTAATTGACATTAGAACAGAAAATGTTAATTAGCTATAATCCTAAGAATATAATTTCATATTTTCCCCTAAACTATAAGCAAGTGGTCTTTGATTTGCTGAGGTTTTCACTTTCCCCCATACTTTATCACCAGATATAAAGAAGAATAGGGAGGAAAAACTGTTTTCATAACTGTTAATGTACTTCTTCTCTGCATAGATTTTTTTGGGGGGAAAATACTGAGGAAAGATGGAGTAGATTGATGGTATGAATTAAGCTTCATAATTCAAAATCTGTTAATTTTGCATGAGTAAAATGCTTACCAAATGTTGACTACAATGTCTATAATTCTGGAAACTTTCCACAGTATTTATTGGATGCACTTGAAAAGGATACTGATGATACTAAACAACTATTCATGGATTATAGCAGAAAAATAACTGTTCTGAGAGTCAATGAAAGATCAGTATCAAGACAATACACAACATTGCTTGAAATTGAAAAGCATCTTCGCAAAGAAAATGAGAAAATGAAGATTGAGATTATATCAATGGAGGTAACAGTCCGAGAGAAGATTGGATCTTTGCAAAGGTTCAAAGTATGTTACTTTATCCAAATTTGTTCATCATACTGTATGGATCAGTTATACATAAATTGATTATGTGTTATCAAGCTCATGAATCCTGTATGTTGCTGTAATCTCTCTTAACAGATTCCTGAACTGGCCCCTGTAGTTCTGATAGTTACCATAATAGTGTCATTGTGTTCAATGAAGGGGAGAGCCCTTTGAAATGCTGAGGCTATGAGAAAACACTCTTAAAAAGAAAACTTGCGACAAGTCAGTTGGAAATTCCACTTCCCAGTTGTCCATAAGCAACTCATGTTCTGTTGTGAAATTTCTCATCTTTTCTGACTTCCAAATCTTTCTGGCAAGCTGCTGTGAGTTCTCGATAAAATAGGTAGCTCTGCTAGAGCAGGTGTTGGTGCTGGAGCTATTGGCATAGGGAGAGACTTGGCATAGGGGGAGGCAAATACTTCATTTGTTGGACCAATTTGGAACATCATAGCTGACACTATGCATCTTGGCTAATGTATTGCAAATCTTGGTTTCCAAACCATCTTAGTGGTGTAGAACAGCATTCAAAGTGGGTTGTACAGCTGCTTCTCCAGTCTGTAGTTCAGATGCCATTCTGGTGTTTTCATTGCAATCTGTTGAAAAGCTTTAGAGAGAGGAATTGGCTAGATTAATATCAGGTGGAAAAAACATTAAGTTTCAATTAAATTGATTTATTGCTCATGCCCAGGGGTAGGTTTGTACCGGTTCTGTCCATCTCTGTAGAACCGGTAGCTCTGAAGAGCAGCAGACATAGAACTGTTTTTATGTCTGCTGATGTTTTTGCCCACCCATACACCCAGGCTATTACCTGATCTTTATTTCCTGATTTTTCAACTTCAGCTGCCGAACAGGGCACAGCTGCAGTTAGAAAAGCAGGAAAAGAGAGTTGTTTCAAAGACTGCTTCTCTGCAGGCAGCTGCTGATGACGATTTACAGATGCGCAGCCTGCAGGGAAGCTCGTAAATCCCAAACTGGTAGTTAATCCTGTCATATCCCACCCCTACTCATGCCTATGCACAGGAATGCAATCAACTAATGGTTAGCACTATTTTGGCACTAGATTAGAGTTTGTTTATTTATTTGTATTCCACCTTTGTTATTTTTACAAGTAATTCAGGGTGGAAAATATATCTAACACATATATACTCCTATGTTCCCCATAATAATAACCCTGTGAGGTGATTTGGACTGAGAGTGTGTCTAGCCCAAAGCTGCCCAGCTGGCTTTCATGAAGGTTTGGACTTGGTCTGCTTGTGCAACTTAAAAACTCTAGACTGATTCTACTTTTGACTCTGTCTCCAAGCTCTGCCACTCCTACAGATATATTTCTAGTAACTCTTGGAATAATAATTTCCTTTGGACTATTAACAACATTCTCTTTTTCAATTTAGGAAATGGCAACTTTCAAGATAGCAGCATTGCAAAAAGCATTGGATGATAGTGTACCTCTAAATGACCTTGAAATGGCTAATAAACAATATAATGAGTTAACTGCTAAATACAGGGATATGCTTCAAAAAGATAACTTGCTTGTTCAAAGAACAAACAATGTGGAACACCTTGAGGTAATATTATTTATATTATATTACTTTGAAGACATTTTATATTGTTCCCTTCATCCCTTCATTTACTTTTTGAGCTGTTGGATCTAAATCCAATTAGATGCTTCATTATCACCAAGAATTCTAAAGAGAACTTTATGGAGTGGTCCCAGGAACCTCTTGTTAAAGTCAAGATATATTTCATTCAGATTAACATAGAAAAATCAGTACTGTTATTCCATTCAAATTATATTTACAGTAGAAAAATAATGTACCTTTACATGTTCCTTCATAGCATGAGAACATATCTCTGAAAAATCAGATAGAATCTTTAAATAAGGAACTAGAAATTACAAAGGAGAAATTTCATACAATTGAACAAGCCTGGGAACAAACAGCGAAACTTGGTAAGCACATAGTTACGGTAAAAAGATATGGTAATACATTTTACTTTTTTTCTGTAAAACTAGCAAGTTGACAAGTATATATATTTTTATTTTTACTTGGGAAGTGATGGAATACCAATTTCACATTTTAAACTTGGCAAGAGTAAGATTCTTAATTACATCCATGTATTGAGTTGAACAAAGAACGTAGTATTTAGATATATCTCTATTTCTTTTCTCTTGTATTATTAGAACATTAACATGTTAGATGGTTTGTCCTATTTGGGAAAATTGGTTTCTTCTGCCTTCACTGAAAAAAATGAAGTATTTCAAATTCACAAATGGGATTAAATCATCAACAAATTATTTATTTGCTATAATTAAACGATGGTTAGGTTGCTGGTTCATATTCCTATTTTTATATTAAAAGAATAAACATTTTGGAAAATTTAACATATTGTTCCTCTATAACAATAGTATTATATTTTATTTCTGTTTAAGGTATGAAGTACATCTGAGTAGCATTTTATTATACATGATGATGATGATGATTATATTATTGCTGTTATTAGGAGACAGTGCTACAGACAAAGCTACAAAGTCCATAACCAACAGTGAGATTGTTTCTATTTCTAAGAAAATTACTATGCTTGAAATGAAGGAACTAAATGAACGCCAGAGAGCAGAACATTGTCAGAGAATGTATGAACAACTACGAAATACATTAAAACAAGCAGAAGAACGTAACTTTGAACTGGAAACAAAATTTGCTGAGGTAGTTTGCATAAAGTGTTTGATACAATTATAGATTGCTTTTGTATTTGTAATTATCTGTCATTGAGTTAACTTGTTGGTTTTAAAAAGAATCCATGGTGATGGAGGCTTTTAGGGGCTATTGATTAAAACAGGGAGTGTGTACATGCTCAAGATCTATACTGATGTAAAATATGCAATAATATACATGTTTACCTATGAGTAGCTTCCATTGATTTAGTGAGCTGTATTTCAAGAAAATAGGCAAAAGACTGTACTGTAAGTGAGCTTTGCTTTTGAAATCTCATTGTTGCTTCAGGTTTCTGCCATTCATTTCTGCCTTTTGGTAACAGATTGGATGAAAAGAATTACAACTTTGTATCATCAGCTGGGATTGCAATGGTTTATAACTCTTTTAAAACAAACAGCAACATAAAACATTTGCTGTAATATATTATAAATTATTTTTATGATGTTGCTGCTATATTATTTTATGATGTTGCTGAAATATGCAATTTGACATAAAAAATCAAAGTCCTGCATGTATTTCAAAGATAAATGTCTTATGCTGTCATGTAACATCCCAAGTTCTAACAGTATAAACAGCTATCAGATTAAATATATACATGTCTTCTCACCTCTTCTCATAGATTTAGCCTAGGTACTACGCACTTTACTAGATCTTTATTTCAGTATTTGTAGAGATTATTTATGATTTCATACATAGTTCCTTAAATGGTATGTTTTGAAATCTGTGAATGTAATTGCATGAAAACACTTTACCTAGACTTTTTGCACTGAGTGAAATATGCAATAGATATAGACTGATTGTGTTTACTTCTAGTTTAGTAAGTCACCAGTAGTTACAGATGCAACTGAAAACAAAGCTACATTTAAATGCTAAACCCTAGCCAGATGTCTGTTTTAAAAATTTTATTCTTCAGATTTAAGAATATAAAAATATACATGATATAAATAATCCAGGTGTATGTTTGGACATAGTTATATATTACCTCAGGGAAATTCATTTCAGTTTGATTTTTCTTAGCTTACAAAAATCAACCTTGAAGCACAGAAGGTAGAACAGTCTTTGCGAGATGAACTGTCAAACAGTGTGAGTAAAGAAATAAGTGATGTGGATAAACATCGAATAATGGAGCTAGAGGAAAGTGAAACTGAACTCAAGATTGAGATATCAAAGTAAGTTTTAAACTATATCCCTTTGCTGAAAACTGAGGAAGTATGTTGATATTTACCCAGCAGATCATCTTTTTCCTATATATGTATGTCACAAGATCTTTTTAATGGGAAAATATGAAGACAGATTTCTTTTGTTAAATTAACTTTTTATTCCAAAGTTATGAAACTGGGGGTTATTAAAAGGAAGCTTTCATGTGTCTCTTTAGAAAGCATTCTCATTCATTTTATTAATTTTTCATTTAATATAAAAGAAAATCAAATATTGCAAACTGAAAGATTCAAACCATTTACACAATACATTCAAGATTGAACTCTTGCAACTTATTCCATTCTGTGTGTTGAAATGGACTGAGAGCCATTTGTTTACGAGCAGAAAGAATGGTTAATACTGGTATATTGTTATTTTAATAGTCAAATCCTAGGCCTTTCTAATCTTGCCAACTCTTATAGTATATTTTATTTCTGCTATAAGGTTAAAGGAGCTTTCTGATATTGCTAAGGCACAAGTTATGGCACTGGAGAATCGGCAACAATCGAGAGATAAGGAAGTGGAATCACTCAGAATGCAGATTTTGGAATACCAGGTAAAATTTCTGATACCCAGCATAGTTTTTAGTGTTCTTTGTAGTATTATTCTTTTAAACACATTTAATTTATTTTTATTTTTTGGGATTTTAGGTACAATCAGATGAAAAAACACTTATTGCAAAATTACATCAGCATATTGTGGCCATTCAAGTTAGTGAGGCTACAGCTGTAACTAAGTTGGCAGCTGCAACATCAAAACTTCAGAAGGCAGAGATCGCTAACATGCGCTTAGAGCAAAAATTGGATGACAGAGAGCAAGCATTGTATTATGCAAGAGTTGAAGGGAAGAATAGAATCAAACATTTACGCCAAACTATTCAGTCATTACGGAGGCAATTTAGTGGTGCTTTGCCCCTAGCTCAACAAGAGAAGTTCTCCAAGACTTTGATTCAACTGCAGAATGACAAACTTCAAACTATGGAAGATATCAAGAAAGCTCAGCAAGAACGTCGAAATGCAGAGAACAGAGCAGTGGAGATGGAGATGAAATTAAAAGGAATAGAAGAACTAGTAGCCACTTTAAAAGATGCAAGAGGAGCACAAAAGGTTTGAGACATTCAGTCTTAAATTGAAAGCTTTTATATGTAATCCTGCAGATCAGGCTTTGGATATTATTCCCATCACCCCTGTCTATATGCATGTTTTTCTAGCCTTCTTAGTGGTGCACAGTGATTTATATTTCCTTTATAAAGTCATCTTGTTAGTTAGGACCAAAATGTGAAGAGATTTTAGATGTACATTAAACTTTGTATTGGGACATCAAGAATTCCTTATTTCAAAGCCTTTTATTCCTTACTAAAAAGTTCTAATGGTTGTTCAATTCTTGACTATTATACTACTTTACTGGAATTAATTAATTGTGTTGTTTAAATTATTGTTTAGATTTGATTTGTTATAAATTATCAGGTAATTGAGTGGCATGTGAAAATTGAAGAACTTCGCCTGCAAGAACTTAAACTAAATCGTGAATTATCCAGGAAAAATGAGGAGATTAAATATTTAAAAAATATCCTCTCTGAATATGAACAGACAATCAATCATTTGGAAGAAGAAATTGTTCAGCAGGGCCAGGTATAGAAAAAATACCACTATCAATTTTTTTCTTCAAAAAGTTATATTCTCTTAAGAATATTACTGTTGTTAATCTTTCATAAAAACATTTTTTGCATTTAAGTTTATTTATACCATTGTGCTATAGTGGTGTCATTCTTAGATGTCATTCTTCACATAAAATTGTAGTTCCATGAGGAGCAACAGATGGCTTGGGATAAAAGAGAAGTAGAATTAGAACGTCAGCTGGATATATATGATAGTCAGAAGCAGAACATATTAAGTACAGCTCAGAAGGTAATTACATTGATTTAAAGCTATATAATAGAGCCATATTTTTTGGTGGGGAGCTGCTTTCTTTATCTTCCATTTATTTCTCTCGTTCACAGTTTAATGAAGCTGCAGGTACAGTTCCAGATCCTAGCTTGACTCTTCCACATCAGCTTGAGCAAGCTCTTAAAACAGTTAGAGAACAAAGTCGAATAATTCTGGAAATGCAAGCCACCTGCAAATCTGTAGAAGAGGTAATAGAACTACTCACCTAATTGAATCTTTTGCTTTTAATTATGTTATCAGACCAAGAGAGGGAGAAAATTATCATTATTCAAGCGAGCTTAGGAACTCTGTTTTTAATTACTTTCCACAAATTAATTTACAATAATTATCACTTAAATAGTATATAAACTGGAAACCTGAGAATGTTAACTGAGACCAAAATTTCTTAGGTTTACCTAAGTGAAAATGGAAAAATAGAAAATGTTGTTAATGAAATGTCAGCATAATGATATCAATTTAATTTGATTTCTTGATAAAAGCATTTTAATTTTTGTCATTACCATTAACTAGTAGGATGATCAAATTCTGACTACTTAAGCCTTAATCTACAAGTTTAAACTATTTTGTGATCATTTAACATGTCAACTTATTAGTTGATAAATTAAAGTTCATTTTTTAGCTGTGATGACAAGATAAACAAATAAATGTATTACTGTTGGCATTTTAAATGTTGTAACTGGCTCTGATTGTACAGGATCTAAGCAATGAAAGATAAAACTAAATGTCTTCAGCAAAAACTAGCTAGCTCTCCCCAAATTATCTCCTGTTATTATTTTTTTATATTTTCTGTTTCCAGAGCTGCTAACTAGAAAATCCTGAGTTCCTTCTCTTGCAGTTGCCTCCATTATCATTATCACTCCACTTTTACCCACACCACCATAAACCTTCCTCCCTGCTCTTCTAGTATTTTTAATTTGGAGAAGATTACAAAGTTGTTGGGTTTTTTTAAAAAAAAATCTGCACACGTTTTATATTTAAGGCTGATCCATCACAATAGAAGCATAATTGACTGAAATGTCATGTAAAATGTACATATTGCTGAAATTAATTGTAACCAATTTTCAATAATATGGATTTTCTTTGTTTCAGAAGCTAAAAGAAAAAGAAGCCGCTTTGTGGAAAGCAGAGCAAAACATCTTGTCACGAGACAAAGTCATAAATGAACTAAGACTGCAATTGCCAGCATCATCTGAAAGAGAGAAATTGGTAGTGCAGCTAGATCAAATTGATGATAATACCTACCCCCATGCTCTGAAAATCGCACATCAGACCATTGCAAATATGCAAGCTAGATTAAATCAAAAAGAAGAAATTCTGAAGAAGTACCAACATCTTTTGGCTAAAGCACGAGAGGTATTACAATTTAGAATTCTTAAATAGAAATGAAGGTTGAATATTTAGGTTTCATAATGGGATTTGTGGTTAGGCTTGGGGAAAAAAACACTGTACACCAGTACTTTCTGTTGGCATCTTCCTATTATTTCAGTTATTTTTGTTCATCATTTATGAAAAACAAATATTTTTGTTCATCATTTATGAAAAACACTCCTAGGTAGGCATATAAAGGAATGAAAGTAACAGTTTAATAAGGAAGAAGAAAAAAGAAACATAAGAAGGTCACATATTAAAGTTATAAGTAATCTTATTTTGAAAATGTAAAATGTGGACAGTTTGGCTTTCTTTGTATTTTGTAATCTGATTTAGTATTTGAATAGATTTGGGAGAAATAAATCTGCAGAAACAAAATGAGTCTAAATCACTGAATGAATGAACGTGTGTTTGTATGTATGTGTGTGTGCGTATTCTCATTTGTTTTTAATAATTAAATGAAATAGCAGAAATTATCAATGCCTATTGTTATAAGAAACATAAATGTATTATTTAGGAACAAGAAGAAATTGCAAAGAAACATGAAGAGGACCTCAGAGTTCTGCACCAGAAATTAGATGTACACGTTGACAGTTCCTTTAATAAATTCAAGCAAACAGCTTTAGTAAGTATAATAAGTTTTATTTGTTTCTAAACTAAATGCTTATGGCATAAAGGTAAAACAGAAAATTTTTTATGGTTGATTGTGCAGTCAACCAGAAGTTTAGACTGGATGTGGCATTTTTGCCCACCTATTGAGCCTTTCCCATGACCTGGGATAAGGTGATATTGTTTCATAGTATTAAAGGTATCAGTGCAGGACATCAGGAATTCAGATGAAGCTGCCTTTTGCAATTGACTGGTGTTGATTTTATCAATGTCAGTGGAGTTCAAGTGGTGCTCCAATTGAACTGGGATTGGGATTCAATTGGAGTACTACTTGAACCAAGGCACCTATCACCGTTGATACTATCTGCTTTCTTTTGTCATACTTGCACATTATTATTGTTTTTATTATTAGACTAGCTACCCCACTGATGGAACTAATAGGTTGAGTTGACACTCTTAACCTTTTATTTGGAGCAATTCATGTGAGGAAATACAAAGAAATGGATGATATTTGCTATTTCATTATGCAGATAAACATGAACTTGTACATATAGTCCCTGACTTACAACAGTTTGCTTAGTAATTGTTACAAAAGTTACAAAGACACTGAAAAAAGTGACTTATGACCATTTTTCACATTGTGATCTGAAGAAAAATATATCATCCTAATGATGACTTTCAGGAGAATATTTAAATCTACGAATGAAATTCTTGTGACTTTGAAAGCTCCTAATTTTGACTGATGTATATGTTCTGAATTGAGAATTATATGAACTAAATTAACTTCTTCTTACAAAATATTGGCAAGAAATTTTGACTTTTGATGTTAAAATATTAAAATGAAATAAATGAGTACAGAAAAATTTATTTCAATCTTTGTTGTTCTATAGGAGTTGATTCAAAAGCCTTCTTTAGCTGTTCCGGCAAGTAAGCATTTAATTCGTCTGGCAGAACTGGAACAAACTATAGCAGAACAGGACAGTTCCCTTAATTCCCTTCTCAGCAAATTAAAGAAAACATCGTCTGACTTACAGAAGCAAAAGCAGATAACTGCAGTAAAAATCAAGGAGTTTGATAACATCAGGGCCCAGTAAGTCTAGACTGAAGTTGTGATAATTCTGCTTGGTTCATCTTAAGAAAAACTTGACCAGTTTTCTTGACTTACAACTGAGTCTTGTAACAGATAACAGATAAAAGATAATCAAAGTTGGAAGGGACCTTATAGGTCATCTAGTCCAACCCCTTGCCCAAGCGGAAGACCCTACACCATTTCTGACAAATGGCAGTCCAATCTCTCCTTGAAAGTCTCAAGTGATGGCGCTCCCACAACTTCCAAGGGCAAGCTGTTCCATTGGTTGATTGTTCTCACTGTCAGAAAGTTTCTCCTTATTTCCAGGTTAAATCTCTCCTTGTTCAGTTTCCATCCATTATTCCTTGTCTGGCCATCAGGTGCTTTAGAAAATAGCTTGACCCCTTCCTCCCTGTGGCAGCCCCTCAAATATTGGAAGACCACTATTATGTGTCCCCTGGTCTTTCTCCTTACTAGACTAACCAAGCATAATTTTGTTGCACTAGGCTTGAGGAGGAGTATCAAGGTAGAGTTAAAAGACTGCAAGATGAAATACAAGAATTAAGGAGTTTGTTGTCAAAAATGGGAAAAGAGCTATTGAATATAAAAAGTGAGTTGGAGATACAAAGAGAAGCAAATAGCAGGTCTCCAACAACTACAATGAAGAATCTAGTGGAACGACTAAAGAATCAGCTAGCTTTAAAAGAGAAGCAACAAAAAGTAAGTATGATACTTTCACAATTTTTAGGGAGGGGATGGGTGCAAACCAAAGCTTTTTGGTTAACTATATTATGCAAAGATAGCCAAAGCCATTTTATAAGCCATACTAAAAATTGTAAATGAAAACAAAAAAACTCCCTATATGCCAATATTTTTAAAGAGCTGGCAGACTTCAGTGTTTCAAAAATGTTATAGCGTGTCTTTCCTTTGTTCTACTTGGTTTGCATGATGACTGCAAAATAAAGATGGTCCTTTTATTCCTTTCTATCCCAATCTGTCTAGTCCCTGAGATGCCTTAACTGACTTTGGAGTGTTACACACATGCACACACACACACACACACAAACACAGATACGCATACAGACACAGACACACACACTCCTCAATTTACAACAGTTGATTTAGTGACCATTCAAAGTTACAACAGCATTGAAAAAAATGACTTTAGACTTTTTTTTCACAGTTATGACTTTTGCAGCAGTCCCATGGTCATGTGATCAAAATTCAGATGCTTGGCAACTGGTACATATTAATGACCATTGTTGTATACCAAGTACATATGACCTTTTGTCACCATATGATCAAGGTTTTGCAACCTTCTGACAAGCAAAATCAATGGAGAAGCCAGATTCACTTAACCGGGTTACTAACTTATTAACTGCAGTGCTTATTAACAACTGAGGCAGGAAATGTCATAATATGGGACAAAACTCAGATAACAAGTGTCTCACTTAACAACAGAAATTTTGACCACAATAGTAGTCGTACATTGAGGATATATATACATAGCATGTCTCCCAGAAAATACAACTTAGCCCAGAAGTAAGTTCCAATTTGATTTTTACATGTGCGCCCAATCCAGCTCAACCCACCAAAAACATAACTGTAAAAGACAGACCAAAAATAAAACTTAAAATAAGCAAAAAAATAGTAAGAGAGCACCTGTCTGATCTTGATGAAAACAAATCACTGGGGCCTGATGGATTACATCTCAAGAGTTTTAAAGGAGCTGGCAGAGGTCATCTCAGAACCACTGCACCTTATCTTTCAAAAATCCTGGAACACTGGGGAACTACCAGAGGACAGGAAAAGAGCTGATGTGGTTCCCATCTTCAATAAAGGAAAAAAAAACAGACCAAGAAAACTATAGACCAATCAGCCTAACATCAATATCCAGGAAGATACTGGAAAAGATAATAAAAAAACAGATCTGCCAACATCTAGAAACAAGTAAAGTAATAACTAGCAGTCAGCACAGGTTTGGTAAAAACATGCCAAACCAATCTTATCTCATTTTTCAACACAGTGACTAAAACTAGTAGACCAGCAAAATATTGTGGACATAATATATTTAGATTTCAGCAAGGCATTTGATAAAGTAGACCATAACCTACTTCTTAGTAAGTGAGAAAAAAAGTGGAACAGATAGCACCACCACTAGATGGATTCGCAACTGGCTGGCAAACCATACTCAACGAGTAGTCCTTAATGGGTCTAAGTCTACATGGAGGAAAGTAAGCAGTGGGGTGCCACAAGGTTCTGTCTTAGGCCTAGTACTCTTCAATATCTTCATTAATGACTTAAATGAGGGAACAGGAGGGGAAGTTACAAATTTGCAGATGATACTAAGCTGGCAGGAATAGCTAACACACAAGAAGATAGGCTCAAGATTCAGATGGATCTTGACAGACTAGAACACTGGGCCATATCTAATAAAATGAAATTCAATGGAGAGAAAATTAAAGTCCTACACTTAGGCAAGAAAAACCAAAAGTACACATCTAAACTGGGTGAAACCAGGCTCAACAGCAGTAACTGTGAGAGGGATCTGGGAGTCTTAGTGGACAACCAGCTAAATATGAGCCAGCAGTGTGCAGCTGCCGCCAAAAAAGCTAATGCAATCCTAAGTTGTATTAACAGAGGGATACAGACAAGATCAAGGGAAGTACTAATACCACTCTATAAAGCCTTAGTAAGACCACACCCAGAGTACTGCATCCAGTTTTGGTCACCACGTTATAAAAAAGATGTTGGGACTCTAGAAAAAGTACAGAGAAGAGCAACCAGGATGATTCGGGGACTGGAGGCTAAAACGTACAATCAACGGTTTCAGGAACTGGGCTTGGCTAGTCTATTAAAGAGAAGGACCAGGGGAGACATGATAGCAGCCTTCCAATATTTGAGAGGCTGCCACAGGGAGGAAGGGGTCAAGCTATTTTCTAAAGGTCGTGTAGGCCAGACAAGGAATAATGGATGGAAACTGTACAAGGAGAAATTTAACCTGAAAACAAGAAGAAGCTTTCTGACAGTGAGAACAATCAACCAATGGAACAGCTTGCTCTTGGAAGTTGTGGAAGCGCCATCACTTGAAACTTTCAAGAAGAGATTGGACTGCCATTTGTCAGAAATGGTGTAGGGTCTCCCGCTTGGGCGGGGGGTTGGACGAGATGACCTACAAGGTTCCTTCCAACTTTGACTATCCGTATCTGTATCAGTCTGGGTGCATAGAATCAGGTGAGATTCATGGTAAAAATTAAGATGGGGGGGTGGAGCTGCCATACTTACCAGGCCTCGCACACCCTGACACTTGCCTCGCCTTGCAGGCCTACTTCTTTTGTGGCCACTTGCCGTCACTCACACGCGTATCCTTGGCCTCCATTTTGCCATCAGGCCGTTCCAGAAAGGCATCTGCAGCCAATAACAGAGCCCCGGATCTGTCCAGAGCTCTTCTATCAGCTGCAGAGGGCTTTCCAGAAGGCCTCTCATGGCAAAACAGACGCTAGGAGGCGCTGCACATGTCAATCCAGAGTTTGTTTCTTGGCTGTAGAGGTCTTTCCGATGGCCTCTGATGGTGAAATGGAGGCTGGAGGAGACCAGAGCCACAGAATAAGTGGGCCGCAGCAGGCTTCTGCTGTGCGGAGCTGTTGGTGCAGCCGCAGCGAGGTGAGTCAGTAATTAGACATCCCCTGAAAATAAGGCCTGGTACCATTTTGGTGACAAATACCTTTTTTGCTGACATACATACATACATACATACATACATATATATATATATATACATACATACACACACACGCACAGAGAGTCATATAAATAATGTTAATTATAAATAAAAAAAAATTATGTCACATCATTTATTAATTTTTGGAGTTTATTCTAAAGATGTCATTCAAAGACCTCATCCAGAAAAGGTTGAAACTCCAATTCTAAAGAAAGTTAAAATCTGGGTTTATTTACATATACAAATACAATGACAGTTATTATTTTTTTTATTTCCAGAGCTCATTTGTATCTTTTTAATGATATTTTCAGGCTTTGAGCAAGGCACTTCTGGAACTCCGAGCAGAAATGACAGCAGCTGCAGAGCAACAGATAATTTCTGTAGCATCACAAAAGGAGGCACATATCAACGTTCAGCAAATTGTTGACAAGCACACAAAGGAATTGAAGGTAAAAAGGAACGAGAATTTTGGTTTGTTTGGTTTCATATAAAAACAGTGTCTAGCAGCAATATATCCCACTTTGAAAATTACATTTTTTGTCCCAAAAAAATGTCACAATTGGAATGGATGCATATTAAAGCTATACCTGTTCCTCATTTAACAACTACTCGGCGACCATTCACAAATACATTGAAGATTTAAAAAAATATTTTCTGACCAATTCATACATTTACAATCTAATTTTGTTCATTTGATGACAACACATGACAGGGTGAAAGCAATATTAGTGTAGCTATATGAAAAATTTATGTGAATCGGGAAGTAGCAACCAGCAATTCTCACAGTGGCTTTCTCTCTCAGTTACATATTTGGTTTTTAAGTTTTTAAATTTGTATCTATCTATCTATCTATCTATCTATCTATCTATCTATCTATCTATCTATCTATCTATCTATCCTAAACCAAATAATGGGAAATAGAAATGCTATTCCTTCTGTCCTGGTGGCCCAGGACCTCAGTCGGTATTGGATTCTCCAGTATTTATGATATTGGACATTCCAACCTTTATTCTGGTTTTTTTAATAATTGAGGGAAAGCTAGGAAATTATTGGTTTCCCAAAAGTTTTTCTAGCCAATAATTAAGAACTTAATTGTAATTGTTAATAAAAATGGATCATTAATAGAAGAGACAAGTTAAAATAAAAGAATGGGCAATTATTTGGATAATTTCTGAAACTTTGAATTGAAAAAGCAAGATATGATTGATTAATATTTAAAATTTTCAGCTTGAGTTATTAACAGTTATCTGATATTTTTGAAGGACATCTCATCAAGCTTTTGAGAGAACATTCATCTTTCTGGGTTTTAGATGAACAGTATTTATTGTGAAATAGTTATTTGAGGCAGAAGTATTATTTTCTTTTATCAAAACATCTGTAACAGATTAAACAGGAAAAACAATACCAAAAGATTATATATCAGTGAGATATAACAATTGCAGTTACATACATTTCTGCTATATCAGGACATTTGAAATAAATGCTTAAATAAGTCTACCTGGATTATACAAAAACTGGAAGATGTATGTATAATGCTTCCTATAACAAAAGGCATTTTCCCAGAATGGAGCAGGATATAGAATAATAAATTATTTTTACAGTCAGAAAGAAATATAACAGCTGAAGTACTATTTGAATTTTTGCTGCAGCATAGTCAAAAGAATACAATTCGAAATGCAGTACAAGTATTATAAACTGAGCTTCACAGGAAGATACTTATTAACATAATGTATCAGAAAAGAATATGGTTCTGAATATTTTCCTGGAAAAATAAAAATAAATTAAAACAGTATTTTGCAACAACCGTGTTTCTTAGAAAATAAGACAGGGCCTTATTTTTATTTTTTTTTAGATCCCTGAAAAAAATGGCTAGGCCATCTTTTTGAGGGGTGTCTTAATTCTCCCCCCCCCCATGCACTTCGCCCAGTCACTGGGCTGCTTCTATCCAAAGGAATGCCCCATGTTCCTTGCCTCTCCAATGGGCCCCTTCTTTAGCAGCTGAAAGCGTCCCATGTGCACCCTTGCCTCTCCACTGGGCCGCTTCTTTAGTGCCTGAAATGAGCGCCCCATGGGCACCCTTGCCTCTCCATTGGGCCACTTCTGTAGCAGCCAAATAGAGCTATTACACAAGCTTAGCACAGACTGAGGGAAGAATGGCAGGCAGGAAAATTCCCCCTCCCCATTTTCTGCCTTTCATGAAAATGGCTCCACTCAGAGCC
>BLBF01000022.1:34545917-34645775 GCA_015471245.1 Laticauda colubrina | reverse complement strand
CAGAAGCACCAATCAAACAAACTCCAAGAACAATAAACACAGGCCAATAAACACAGATACTGTAAATCATTAGAATTTGCAGTAGTAAGTATGTATTTAGTAGATAACTGGAAAGAAGTTCCTTGTGAACATATAACCCTTTGCATGTATTCTGATATCTTTGTAATAGGATTATCTTGGCCCTGTCGGAATCTGACTCAGAGGAGGAAGCCGAACAGCTAACAGGGAGTGGAAGTGTGATTCTGTTGGCTGTGGAAGAAACTGGGGAAGGGCAAAGTAAGGCTGGGTAGAGCAGGAGAAAGATAGAACAAAGGAGAGGGAATTCAGAGGAAGACCCAGGCCCACCACCCCCTCTTCATTCTAGGGCATGTAGGGAGGAACGGAGAAGAGAGCAACATGGGTTGCATGGCTTACAGGAGAATAAACGGCCCTGATTCCCTTCATTAGCTGCAGCTGGGAACACAGTGCATAAAAAAAGGCAAGCTGTACGCAGCAAGCTGTTGCAAGCAAACGTGAAATTATCTTATATCATTGTGCCTATCTGTGTTCTTGCCATATTCCCAACTGTGTGAGTTTTGCTGTATTTTCAAGTCTGAAATTCCTTCTCCTGCCCTGTCAAGCTAATTACTTCAGTTTGGTTTGTTTGGATTTTAAGTTACAGTTTGTGTGTACCTTGTTTTGTGTACCTGGGAGAATTTTTCTCCACTCGAAGGTAACCTGGACATTGGGGGCAAATAAAATTGGAGATAATAAAGGGCTTCTTATTGCTTATTTGACTGTGTGCCGCACCCCGGGCCACAAACATGAATATTGCAGAGAAGCCTTCCTTCTTTATGCATATTTTGAATTTTCCATTTTACTGTACATATTTATTTTTAGAAGTATTCTGTAGAATGAGATTATCACTTTATTTTTTCAATAGAATCAAGTAGCTGATTTAAAAGAAATGTGTGAGATCCTGAAGCGAGAAAAGGGAGAAGCTGAGTGGAAATTAAGCAATGTCAGAGGGGTAAGAT
Organism: Laticauda colubrina; assembly: GCA_015471245.1. Taxonomy (NCBI): domain Eukaryota; kingdom Metazoa; phylum Chordata; class Lepidosauria; order Squamata; family Elapidae; genus Laticauda; species Laticauda colubrina. Next base: position 34,644,759 of record BLBF01000022.1, on the reverse strand, counting down.
TATATGATAAACTTTGTAAAAAGGGTACAGGAATGAATCCTATAAATACTACGAACTTGTATTAACTGCATTAAAATGTAGAAGACCTTTGACTTTCAGCAATTAAGAGTTTCTTAACCCAAGCTAGAAAGATATGATTTGTTTTGCCTATAATAATAGTAGAGGACAAGATTTACTAAAAATTGAGACAAAATTTAAATAGTAATAAAAATAATGTATCAATTACTATATCAGTTATATTTGTTTGTATTACAAAAAAATTTTTTTACAATTTTGTCTTAGTACATGAGAACTGTTTCATCAAAAAATCCCAGAAGATTCAATTCACACCAAATATACCACTATTCATTTAGCTAAATGTAACAGTCAAGAACAACAAACTCCTTGGATTCTATGTACAGTAGTAGATCACTATCTCGTAGCAAGCAGAGTTGGTGTTGTAGCAATAGCACTTAGACTTATGTAATGCTTTACATTGCTTTATAACCCTTTCTGAGCAGTTTACAGAGTCAGCATATTGCCCCCAACAATCTAGATCCTCATTTTATCGACTTTGGAAGGATAGAAAGTTGAGTCAACCTTGAGCCAATGAGAATCAAACTGCTGACAGTCAGCAGAATTAGCCTGCTATACTGCATTGTAACCACTGCCACCATGGCTCTTAGTAGCTAGTATCATCCAGGTTTTTAGAGGGAATAAGCCTGTAAGATTCAAGCAAGTTTTCATTATTACAGTATAGTTAGATGAGTCCACAAAGCATACAAAGTGAGTTATGGAACATAGAATCTGATTATAATAGAGCAATTATTTGTAACCATTAGCTTCTGTTTGTTCAAGCAGAAAGCATTTAATACATTTTCCCATAGTTGCATTTAACTGTAAATTTTAATAAGAACACAAAGTTTTTTAACTATATTAGAAATATGTGGGAATGAAGCAAAATCTGCACATTCAATTTTCTCTGATGATTAGTGTGGACAATTAATATAGGAGTAGGTGTAAATGACTTAATTTATTCTTTATATATTTTCTTTGTCACAATATGAAGCCAAAATAGGTTTGCTTTCATCTGTGTATTTCACTGCAAAAGAATTTATTCACATGATGCTACAAGTATTTTACATTCTGCAATATTACAAAGAACAAAATAGATAAAAATGCTGCTAAATAATTGGTTTGCATTTTTTATTATGCCTCATACTTGTATTATGTGACTATAGAGTGATAGAACCATGTATTTTAAACACTATGTAATATTGAACTAAATATCTATAATAAGCAGATATCACAAATACAAAAATTAATATAGTTAGGAAATATTTTATTGAAGACCTTTTATAGAAGGAAAATAGTATTTCTAGATTAACAACATAACATAGATATCAGCCTTACATATAAGTCTGTGAATGTATGTGTATGTATATATCTCTTATTTCTTCATGTAGGCTGGAAGAAGTGGGAAAACAATTCCGGAACTAGAGAAAACAATTGGCTTGATGAAAAAAGTTGTAGAGAGAGTCCAGAGAGAAAATGAAGTGCTAAAAAGGGCCCCTGGAGTAGTGTCTAATGAAAAAGTTGCCAGACTTGAGCAAGTAAATGAGGACTTAAAGGTAAATTGTACACTATTTTAAAGTCTTTTTTGTTTTAATATTTAATCTGGAAAATATACCGTGATTTATAAGGTAGATCTCATTACTCCTGAGCTTACAAAGGTAAGACCTGGTTGAGGTCCTTGAGATCCCAGAACTCATGAGGTAGCTGTCTTACTAATATCCTCTCATCTATTATTCTCTTTTCTTGTTTTAGTCTTACTTTGAGAACTTCTAATTATAAATTATATAAGTTTGGATTATCCTAATTGTTCTAGAAGTGGGATAATACAATATACATGAAAAAATATTATTTTTTAAAAAACTATATTTTAAGTGAATACAATACGACTCTATAGAAATTGGTAAGAGTGTTACCATATACAAATAGATACTATGCTTTTTCAGATTTTAATAATAACACTTTGTGACATTATATTCCTTTTTACATTTATTTATAAAATACTAAGTCTGAAATGGAAAAACTGAAACTTCACTTTGGAAGTGAACTAAGTGCACGATATGAACTGAAAACCAAAGGCACAGAAAAAATCATTGCTGAAAATGACAGAATACGTAAAGAGCTGAAAAAGGTAACTATATAATGTTGTATAAACATTGTATGACAAATTTTCAATACAGCTTGATTCTATCTAGGGTTGGGGGACAACATTGGTTTGCATTTTTGAGAAGTTCCTTTATTAAAAAAAATTGCAATAGATTGTTAATCTATATTATTTATTATATATATATTATTTATAAAACTTAAAATTATTTCAAGTATTATAAATTAGCAGGGCTCAGTCTTTCTCATTTTGAAAACAGAGCCCTTAATCTTGATATAGCAGCATATCATGGCTTCAGATCCTGATTAGTAAGGATTAGAAAATTAGAATAATGAAACTAAACCATTCTTTCAGATTTAATTGAAAATTTGTTGGCACATGCATCAATGATAAGAAAGGAACTTGCAGGCATAGTGTTCATTCCAAACTTAATTTGGAAACAGGTTTCAATTTGATTAATATACATATATATTTTGTCAATAGGAAGTAGAAAATTCAGAAAAACTGCGAATGGCAAAGAATAACCTTGAAATAATAAATGAGAAACTGAATGTGGAATTGGAAGAGACAACAAAGAAATTAAATTTAGCAGAAAGCAGAATCCCAAAACTTGAAGACGCTGACACCAAGAACTGGAAATCCATAGTTATAATAAGGTACAGGTTGTCTGTTAACAGCCACTCATTCAACAACCTAAATTACGACAGCGTTAAATGAGTGGTACTTACAACCAATCCTTGGAGTTTCAGTTTTTACAGCACATCTGTGGTCATGTGGATGTGATCTGGGCACTTAACAACCAGTTCATACAACAGTTTCAGCATCCCACACTCACATGTTTACCATTTCTGACATTCTCTGCTGGCTTCCTACAAGTAGAGTCGTAGGGAAACTGACATGGAAGATTCTGCTGCTGTTTTTTCTCCTCAGGAAGCTGGAAGGAAGTCACAATCCTTGTTGAATGGCCTGTGATTTTCAACGGCAATGGGGATTGTCAGGATTGCTATTGCTGAATGACATGGTCCTATGATGTCTTGCTTTATGATCACATAATTTAGCAATAGAAATTCTCATCCCAATTATCATTATAACGTAAGGGCTCTAGAACCAAATAATGGAAAATAAATATATATCCATTTCCCATTTAATATTTCAAAAACTGTTAATTTATTTTTCAAGTTTATTGGCACTTTTGAATATTTTTTTTTTCAAAATTTGGAAATCATTAATGAAAAATGTATCAATTAATAGCTATCAAATAGATTTTTGCATCTTTGGAATACATCTAGGGCATGTGACAAGATCCTTTTTATTATTTTGTTTATTTAAAAAGTTGATTTGGGAAGCTATATAAAATGTTCTTCACAATAATCATGTTGCACTGTGAATCTGTGTTATTTATTGTAGATATTCAATATGAACAATTAAGTATGTGTTGTGTATCATGTATGTCTTTAGAAAATTGTAAACCAATTGCAATTTTTAAAATGCATCATATACAATTTTATTTTCTTAAATACTATAATTTTCTTTTAATGAGATTAGTTGGAATCACTACTGTCCATTTCTATTTTTTTACTTTCAGGATGTTTGAAAATAAACTCAAAGAAATGGAGTCTGAAATTGCCAGAAAAAATCAAACTATTAGTGATCTGAAAAAGAAATTACAAAAGCCAACAGAGAGTGGAGATAAAAATGAAAACTGTATTGAAGACTATCTTAAAGAACAAGTAAGAATTTATTTTTATTTATTTGGTGCCTTCAGGTCAGCTGCCTGGCAAGTCTCTGCAGTTTTCTTGGCACATTTTTTTGAGGAGTGGTTTGCCTAGTCACCCAGTTTTCTGGCTGAGGTAGGAGCAGAACTCATACCTTAACTACTATGCCAAACTAAAGTAAAACTGAGCATGGATATAGTGGGAAAATTTGGCATTTATATTTTTTACTGGTAAGATATTTTAATGCAAAGATGTTTTTTTTTTCCAAGAGGTAACTGGATTTTTTGATTTTTCTTTGAAGACATTTTGCTTCTCATCCAAGAAGTTTCTTCAGCTCTGACTTGGATGAGAAGCAAAACGTCTTCAAAGAAAAAACAGAAAGTCCAGAAGGAGAAAAAAGGCACCTTTGGGACAACCATGACCTAGATAATTGACAATCTCCATAGATATGTTTTAATGCAGTTTCCTCCTTTGTAAGTGCAGTTTTTTCTGTTCTGATTTGTGTCTAGAGAGCAGGTTATTACTATTCCACTCCTGGTTCTATGATTACTGGGGAAAAACTTTATAGAATGGGCATCCATGATCAGGAGATTAAAGCTTTATAAATCTTTTTAGAATCTTATCCTTTTAATTGTTCCTGATTGGCATGGACTATTTTATTGTATTTTGCTTTTACTCTCTTAATATTGTTTTATATGGAGTTGGGATCAGGCACACATACAAGTTACAGAGGACATCTGAAACCTCATCCCTTCACAAAACAGTGAAACCTCAAGTTGCAAAACACTCCTGTTCGCGATCAAATTGGGTTCTGATCAAAAAAATCTACACAATTTTTGAATCGAGTGAAACTCGGCCATGGCAGATTCCCTTGCTGTGATGATTTTCCCTTCCGTGCATGTGCAGTCATTCCACGCATGTGCAGTTGGTTGTGCTTCCAGTCACGACCAAATCGGGTTGAAACCGTAGTCCTGAAATGGATTATGGTCATGACCCAAGGTTCCACTGTAAGTCATTTGCTTCACTTTGCAAAACAATTGTCACTGAGTTCTTTTATATATTTTTTAAATCAGTTTGATGATGAGATTAAAAGTAAGGATCTGTATCCCATAAGAGGACAAAGTCCTCTTCTGCAGTAAGCTTTTCTTTTTATCAATTTACAAGTTAAAGAATGGCAGAAAAAAGAAATGACACATTTCTTCTGCAAAAGATACCTGTAGCTTATTTATGTTATTTTACTTTTGTAAGCTGAAAGTGGCACACATGAAAATTGTTTTGACTTGGTGTGTTAAATTGTCAGAATATCAAAATCATCTTGTAAATTCCATTATGCATGTAGATTTTAGATGGGTTTTCCTCCACTTCAATCCAGTACATGAATCACTGCACTGAAGTCTAGTCCATACTTAGAAAATCCTAATATTAAAATTAAACTTTTATTTTCATGCAAAGGCTGAACTCCTCAAAAGTATTCCTGAGGGTACCAAAACAGAGCAAGAATATGTCAGAGAAAATCAACTTCTCCGGTAAAGCACACAAAATGTTTCCTTTGTTAAACAGAACAAAAACATTAGCAAAAGCTTCATCAACTTTTGCTCTTTATTTTGTTTTCTTATAGATTAACTAATCATGATTTGGAAAAGGAAAAAGGAGAACTAATTTACCTGATGGAATCTTCTCAAAATCAAAGAAAACTTAGAGATGACCTTGCAGCTGGTAATATATAAAATACTATATTTTGCACTATAAGACACGCTTTTTTCCCCCTCAAAAGTGGGTGGAAATGACTGTGCGTCTTATGGAGTGAATATTGCATCACAAACTGGGCGGCGGCGGGGAGGGGTTCAACAGAGACAACAGGCAGCAACGGCAAACAGCCTGTCACCACGCCACCTGTCACTGCCTATCCATGGTTAGATCAGCCTCCCAGAATACTGCCTGGAATAATTTATATTATCAATTACATAAGTAGTATAGAATATTATACCCTTGAATAAAAAAAGCTAATGCCATACAGCTGTTCTCATACTTCTTAGATATATGAAAATGTGTATTCATTTGTATGTATATCTGTAAACTTCTATTTGAATAGAGCAAACTGGAAACTACAAACTAGTGGCAGAAGTAACAGACCTCAAGACACAGCTTAAATCTTCAGATTTGGAACAACAGCGACTTCATGTTAGTACGGTAATTTTTCAATTCGTTGGTCATTTGCAAAATATCCATTCGTTCTATGGCAGTGGTGTCACTGGATTTCTTCGAGGGCCAGATCAGCACTGTAGTTTTCTGCGGGCCAGCAGGGAGGAGGGGGCAGTGGGGGGGCAGGATTTGCCAGCCAAAATGGGGTGTGGGGGGCTTGCATGTACCCCCCTTACGCCTCATTTTTGCCTTCCATGGCCACCTGCAGCACTCTGAAAGTCAAAAACGGGCCCCAGGGCCCGTTTTTCAGCTCATTTTCAACCATTTTTTGACCCAGTTTCAGCTGGCAGAGTGCTGCAGGAGAGTAAAAAAAAGGTGAGAGGTGACTGCATGCAGACCATTTTAGCTGCTAGAGGCACCGCAGGCCGGTTCCTTGATATTTCCAGGCTGGCCCATGGGCCGGGTTTGAGCACCCTGCGGGCCGAATCCAGCCCATGGGCCTTAAGTTTGACACCCCTGGTCTATAGGCTTAGAAAATATTGTGGCATTGAAATCAATTGTTATATACAGTATTTCATTACTTAACATTCAGATACTTTTCAAGTTAAGCAAAATAAAATTTTCAAGACAAATTTCCCTTATATTGGACTGTATGAGGAATGTATTAAATACAAACTGTTTAATTCTTGGTTAAATTGATCTTTTCTACCAAAAACCATTTTTCAAAATGTCAGATTGGAACAAGAATGTGTATATGTTTTCATTCATAGGGCATGAAGAAACCTAGAACACATTTTGAATATAGGAAAACCATAATAAGATATAATAGATTGTTATATCTGTTGAAATTAATGGATTGTACTGAACATACTTATGTTTGTGTGTTTGTTAGGATTAATTTATAAAGTTTTTCTTTCTCATTAGGAAGAAATCAAAAAGCTTAAAAATGAATTGGACCACTTTGATCCAGCCTTTTTTGAGGAAATCGAAGATTTAAAATATAACTATAATGAAGAAGTTAAAAAGAATATTGTCTTAGAAGAGCAATTGAAAACACTTTCTGAAAAATTTGGAGTTCAAGCAGACATTCCTGGTAGAATTTCTGTTGACTAAATACTTGAAAAAACATTTCCAAGATACTTGTCAATACTGTGTATTTAAAGATAAATTAAATATTTGACATCGAAAATGAAAAACATGCTCATGAGTGAGGTATTTCCCCCCCACTTATTTTAAAGTCAATAAAATGCAGATTATTTCTGCTATATGTAAGCCTTATACTGTACAGTTTCTTTCAAGTCTTAACAAAGTGCCTGCCTGATTAATCTGGTTTAGTGCTTCCACAAGTTTAAAGACAAAAGAAAGATTAAAGGAATTATAATAATGTAAATTTGCTATTTCTAAATTGTGCTAATTTATTAGTATATTTATTTTCTATGTTTGAATAATATATGAATTGTGAATAAAACAATACATTCCTAATTTAAAATGTTTAAGACAAGTTATGTTGAATAAAAGTGTTACAAACTTCAAGATCATTTTTCATTAATTAGATGTTCTTCAGTAAGATAAAATGCTACTTTGTTTTGACAGGATTGGAGTTGTGCTTCCTTATATCTGCTCCAGAAAATTAGATGTTCTACATCAGATTTTAGGAGCTCCAAAGGGGCCACAGAATAACAAGTCACTGCATAAGCAGATATCTGTTCATGATCCTAATGTACATAAAATTCTACTACAAATATTATAAAGTTACTTAAGATAATTAAAATCTCTTTAAATGAAGAATCTTATCTAAACATTTTAAAAGAGATGCCAGAATGGGAAGTTGTTCCTTATGTGTTCATAATTAGTCCAGGTGTTCCTTTCTAAAAAAAATACATGGAAGCAAGGAATCAGACTGATCCTATGTATTTTAAGTAAAATGACTTACTTACACTATTCATGATTGAAAATATTGAAAAATGTTCTCCAATGCTGGTAGCAGTATGTAAACTACCACAAGATTTTACTGTAAGGTTATATAGTTTCTAAAAGTTTTCTTCTTTTATGCCTTCACTGCATAAAATCTATTAAACTTAAATATTACAGTGCCAGCAAAAATGGATACATGATTTTTTAAAATGAGATAAAAGAATCCTGTGAGATTAATAGTTAACTTTCACTGCTTGAATAAAAACATGTTGCATATTTCACTTTTAGGAACTGAAGGTTATTCTTTATAGCTTTTCTACTGAAGTTTCTCCAGTTGTATACGTGTGTGTGTGTGTGTGTGTGTGTGTGTGTGTTGTGTATTTAGAGTCAAGAATATGTAGACATAATACAATTTATATTTCAACAAACATTTTAAATATCTTTAGATTACTACAAATGAAGAAGCAGGCATACAAATGATTCAATGTATTTTCTGAAGAGACCTGGTCATAAGTCACTTATTATATCTCTAAGACTACTGAATCTTTGTCCATCCAACTTTGAAAAATAATGAAAAAGAGTCTTTGGTTCAAAGTTGTACTTGGCTCTATTGAAAGTGACAGTAATTGGTTTTGATGCCAAAGAAGGATCCACAATTGGCCAAGCCAAGCCAAGATGATGTCTGTGAAGCTATTTGAAGAAAAAGAAAAAGAAAAGCAGTTAAAATACTATTTTTAACAGTATAATCTACTAATGACAATACTTGCAGAAAAATATGTGAAGAAACAAGCAAAGAAATAAGACTATGAAAAGTATTTGAAGGAGATAACTTCAAAAAGCATGTTAAAGCATGAAAGCAGCTATGTTCTTTGAAAGATATATACTGTATATTTTGAAGGCTTTTCTCATGTTTTCCTTTGTACTCTTTGTACATGTGCACAGAAATTTTCCTGTCTTAGCAAATATGTATATTTGAAAGTAAGAGTAACATAAGCTTCAGGATACTAGGCTTTCTGAACATTAAAAAAATATCACAATTTCTTCATGAAACTTGTAGGATTACCTTGATTAAATTTCCATCAGGACAATGCCACACAATCCCTTCAATCTTCCCCTCTTTGCATTCATCAAGCCAAGCCAATATATCATTGTGATTTATTGATGGTGCATTTTTAATCTGAAATGTTCCATGTGGCACAAGAAGATGTATAGGATGTTTCTTGTTTCCTAAACCTATTAAAACATTCAAAACTTATGACTAGCATATTTTATTTTATTACAGAACTGCTCATATTAATCTGAATAGTTTCTTCTCCAAAATCCATTATATTATAATACTTGCTTCCATAATTTACTTCTACCACTATATGTATCTAGGTTTTTCATTTATCTTGTCTAAGAGGTCACTTTGATTGAATTGTCTAATAGTTTATTACAATCCTTTATTTCATCAAAGTCATAGAGCAACGTTATTTTTACAATTGAACGCTTTCAGTACATAACCTAAATACTAGAATTGGGAAAATTATTCCTGTTGCTTCATAATTCATTGGTGCATGTACATAGCACCTGTCTGAAACTCTTTAAATGTGTCTTATATGTTTGGGCCTTACAAGGTCCATGCTACTTTAAACAGTTCCACACAAGTGCTATGTTCATGCTTTGAAGCATTGGATTGCCTTTCTAAATAACTTCATTACACTTTTACTGTGTGTTTTTCATTTCTACATTATTACATTTATAATTTTAGTATAATGGTTTTGCTATATATTGCTATATATATTGTCTGATTTTTTTAATGAGTTGAAGTGCTTACCATATGGATTTGCATTAATATTTGTCCCAATAAGTTCCAGTGTTTGCTCTGTAAATTCACTTAAAGGTACTGGACAGATTTCTAGGAGATCAGGTTCCTCAGCATGATGCTTCAGAATGAGAGCAAGTTCATACTCATAATCAACAGCAGAAGAATGCCAACAATATAGTTTGCTGTTTTTTTCTACTGGCACCCAACCTGATTATGAAACACAATGTTAGTATTGTCTTGAGACTGATTGAGATTGATTTGACTTGATATATGAGTAAAAATATTAGTGAGATAAATATAAGTTTTATTGTATACAGAAAATGAATGTTTGAAAAATTTTCACTAATCAAGAGTGGGATTTTACTAAGACCCAGCTTTATTTCAATTCAAAAAGGAAAAACTCCATAGCTTATTCTTGTGTTTTGAAATTCACTTGGAGCATAGAGGTATTAAAGATTAAGTAGTCCTAACTCAGAAGTCAAGGAACTACATGACTCACAAAAACTAACATTTAGAAACCATCATCTTCAATAGTTTAAGAACAGCAAACAGCTGACTATAATACATTTTTTAGGAACCATCCTAACACTCCTTATCAGTGATTCTGGCTAGTGTACATTTAAAAACATTTTGAATAATAAATATGAGTATGTATAAAAAAACAAGGATTTTCATAGTAAGGATTAACATTTTACTCTCAATAGGAAATACTTAAAAGTATGATTTGTTAACTACCTGCATTTTCTTTCAAACAGTATTAAAACAGAATATCAAGTTTGTATGAACTAGTGCAACTGTTGAAACTTGAATGCTTTACAGATATGTGAATTTTACCCTCAGAATGCCCAACCAGCGCAATCAGTGCTGGGAATTTTGGGACTTGAAATCCATATATCTGAAGAATGCCCATACTGGGAAAGGTTAATCTTATGGTTAAGGTGAAGGTTAATCATGCCTCTAACTAATTTTTGGTAATTGGTATATTTGTTGACAGCATTAGTAAGTTATTTGGAAAGAATTCTATTTTTAGTATAATGCAGACCTCAGTCCATTAACAATTTTCACTCTGAAGTTGTGGTGACCAATTCTCAGGAAGGGAATGTATATTTTCCAGGTAGCTACTAACATATTAATGTTTCTTTTGTTTGTATTATGGAAAGCTGCTAAATGAGAACCGCCAGGATAGGATGTTTTGCTCAATTCACCTGAATTCATCTAGTTTCTCCTCCCCCCACACAATTTATCTGTTAAATGGAAGGGAGGTCTTAGCATCACTAATAAAATGATAAAGGAAACAAAAGGTTTTTTTTCATCTAATATTTCATTTTTGGAGAGGGAAAAATAAATTTAAAAGTTCATGAAAGAAAAGTTCAAAATGAAAGTGTTTTTCATGACATATTTTGAAGATCAGGAAGAAATAGGATTTTCCGAAGAAAGAATATACAATTCCTTTTCTTCTGATCAAGTAGGCAGAATTAACTTTGTACTTTCCAATTTGATGTACAAATCACCACATATATCCCTTACATGATACAGTACCATTATATCTGACTTCATTTAACTAATTTATATATTTTTCTAAAAACAAATTTCTAACACTCTAAATGAAATCTTTTCTAAAAGGAAAGATTACTTTAGATGTTTAGAATAGGATTTCTCATATTAAATAATATTTTTATACCTGGAATATGTCCGTTTTCATCAGGAAAAGGCTTTCCATTGCAGTACTCTGTGTCCTTGGCTGGAATCCAGCATTCAGGGACAGACCTGAAATCATCTTCAATATTCCACGTAAATCCTGTAGGCAAGAATATTAACACCTTTGTAAAAGTTACCATTTAACTATTTCCTGCCTTCGAACAGGCTTACAATTTAGGATAAGTAACAAGTAACAATTTGGCAATGACAATTTTTTTTGTGTATGTGTGTGTATCAATTTTTCATTGCTATTAGGTTGCAAATATAACTGCATCTACTTTTGCTGCCCCATTTAAAGTTTCTGAAGTGTGTTTCATTACTTTCACTAACAAAATGGTAACTAAAGGATATTCAAACTAGTTTTATTTATTTAGCATATGGCATATCATACATTCAAATGACTAATTCATTATAGTAAGGCACTTCTATAATCAGAACTTGATCAAAACATTTCAACTTACTGGTAATCAAGAATTGATATTCTCTAGATAATTCTTCAAGGACGGAGGGAAACATAAGATGAAATGCCTTCATTATCAATTTTTTGTTACAATATATACAGAAAAATCCCCTACCTTTTGAGTGTTCTGCTGAGTACATAAATTGCTTAAACTTCTTCTCGGCTTGCTTGTTTGGTTTTCTATCAAGTCGGGCCCAAAGGTATGGATGACCTACAATGAGACTGAAAGTTTGATTTTTTTCCCAATTATTTCATAAATAAGGTAATGTGAGGTATTGTTGAAGCAGCATGTATCTCCAGAAATAAGCAAACATGTGATATGAGCATATAAAAAATAATTCATGCTTAGATTCTGTAAGTGGATGCATCATTTTGAATTGAAATAACAATCAAGCATAATCCTGCTTTTTCACTCTATTTTTGCTTTCCTGAGTCTGAGTATGCTTCAATTCTGACCATCAAAGTATTGTTATATACACATTTCCAATTGTTAGTATTTTGATTTGCTATCAGTCTTCTCATCCCTATACTTAGTGATAAGATAAAGAAAATGGAAACAAGAATCATCCTTATCGCATACCCTTTCTTATCCTTATTCTGAAATGAATTACACATTCAGGAATTTATAGTAGCTCTTTTGTTCACTGTAAAATGTCCCAACAATGATCACATGTTATATTGGTTTTAATATATTTTATATTCAATCATGATTCACAAAATCAAAGGTCTTCCTATATCCATTGAAACAAAGGTAAACCTATTTCAGTACTCCTTTCCACATTATCTCAAGCTAGCTATATTCTATGTATGAATATTTTTCTTAGTAACATATTGACAAAAAGTTTGCCTACATCAGAAATAAGTGGAATGGATGAGCATCTGTACATTTTCTTCTATCACTATTCATTCTTGTTCTTTTGTCTTTCAGCAGTATCACTTAATGCTTATGTTCACTGAACACCCACACCATAATTAATGTTTTTTTCAGTTTTGATCTTGTTCTGTATCTTTATGTAATTATCTCCAGAGCTATTATTGAAGTTTGACACTTTCAAGATATTTTTTTTAAAACAATTGGAGCTATTGAACCTTTCCACTACATCAAGGTAACAGTTTCCCAGAAAAGGACAATATATTTTACAAGCCAATCCTGAAGAAATTAAACATTTGTTTGTAAACCTTATTAATTTCCTATTAATATTAATTTATTAATATTAGTTTCTGTTCTCAAAATCCTTATAGTATTATAAATTACCACTAAATGAAATTTTACACAGAAGTGAACATGTATATTAGAAAATGTAGTGTTAATGTCTAAAAGATGAGTAGCCTGCACATGCTTGGGTATTTTTATCCTTGTCATATTCTAGCAATTATCCAATAATACAGATTCTGTTGTTTAGCAACAAACTGCATTTAGTTGATCTAAAAAAAAACCCAGACCCTGCACTTGTGGGAAAATGCCAAGAAGAAAAAAAAAAAGTAAGATGAAATGGTGGTCTTCAACTAAAAGACTGCAAGATAAAGCTCTTAGATTAGGCTATATTTGGAATTTCTTGGAATAAGGTACCCATCTAACACAGGTATTAACATTTAAAACGTTAATAGACACATTTCTACAGCTTAGATAGCATACATGACTGTAGACTGACAGCTACATTATACTATTGCAATTGAAGTCTTACTAGGAAACTAAAAGCCATGTGGAGCAGCAGAACACACTTGCCGGCATTGTTCTATACGTAGAAGAGGAACATCCTAATTTTGAATTATTCATTTACAAAAATGTGCATGCTACCTCTTCACATACATAATACCTAGTACAGTAACATTTTTAATTTAATTCTATATTACCTTTGTATGTCGTGATATAACAGCAAGTTCCATCCACCTTTTCTGTTGGAATTGCATTGTATATATCTGCAGCTAAAGCCTTTTTATTAATTGAGTTGGTGGCCAACACTTTAAAAGTCTGAAAAGGAAATGATCATTGTAAACTTTTTGGCAAATGTAGTCTTCTTTAACACTTTAAAAATTTCTATCAAAGGCGTGTTGTTGTTTTTTTAAAGATGACCCCAGTAAAGTAGCTGAATCTCAGTTTGAAATTAAAAACATAACCAGCAGAAAATTAAAAATGGATGGAGGTGGAATGGGATAAAGTTTAAACCTTCTGAAAATTCTACTTCTCCAAATACAGTCGCTTTTATGAAGTAAATTTATTAAATTAACGGATGGTAACTGCAAAGTTTTGTACCAGCAGAAATGTTTGGGGGAGTAATATTTTGCCAGCTAAAGGGTAACCAGGATACAGTATTTTCCCTGAAAAACATGCTCTCACAAGGAGATAAAAACCCGAGGAGGTGAGTTCCAATTTGCCGGCTTCCTTTTGAAGCGTCAAGACTATTTCACTGTAAAGTATTTGCACCTAAAAAAAAGGCCCATCGGTACCAAAGTAATTCACAAGGATGCCATCCCGAGGATAAAAGCAGCTTCTGTTACCTCCGCGAAGTAAACGTGGCAGAGATTTTGGCAGAGGTGAAGCGACTCTACCTCTTAATCCAAAGTCGTTCCTTGCCGCACATCCACGGAAGCTTCACGTGGGCGTGTTGCAAAACTGGGCGAGAGAAACCGGCGCGAATAAATTCTCCCTGCAGGGGCTGCCGGTTGTTTTCGGCGCAACCAGGCTCGTGTCTGGTTCTCCTATGACCCGCGACCGGTCCGGAAAAGTCAATATCCAATTCTCCGCTGGAGACTTCCCAGTTTTTCTTTCTGACAGGCCCGCGGTTCCCTTCACCCCGGCGGGTAACTCCGACCCCAGTACCTGGCGCTCCCGCTTGGCCGAGGGCTCCTCCTTCACTTGGGTCACGAAGAGGCAGGGCACCTTCTGCTGCACCGAGCCCAGGAGACTCATGGCCCCAAGAACGCGGCCCTCCGGCCCCCGCAAGCGGGAAGCCTCCTACTCTCAACTGCTGCAAGCCGCTTCCAAGCCGCTCCTTTGAGCAACAACAGACGCGGCGGGGGTAAGTCTCACTGAACAGATTTCTGGGAAATGTAGTCCCAGGCCGGATCGAGAGAGGCTCCACACCTTTCCGAGTGTTTTATTCGCTGCATTAGAGGAGGCGTATTATTCTGATCGCAGCTTTCATCCATTGTTCCTCCATCATCTCTTACCCAACCAGGTGCTCATCAGATGTATTAAACTACAACTCCCAGCCAGCACGACTAGGATGTTAATCTAAAAGGAAAAAGATTACGTAATGTACGCGCCCCACATAACCACTTCTTTGTTACAGCTTTAATTTTTGGAAGTTTTGTTCGCGTTTAGAACTGACCTCGATCTTAGTGGTTAAACCCTTAAAATATTTCACATATTTTTTTTAAAAAAATGCTTTGTATGAAGAATTCATTACAGGTGCATTTCGTGCAATCTAAGATTACTAATATTTAATAAGAGGGATTTGTTTAAAAAAAAAAATCATGTACCTTGCAATAAAATCAAGAATGTGATTTGTTTTGTATCCTAAAAAAAAGTATGTTAGTTTTTAAATCTTTGGTTCTCAAATCAAAATATTGTGCCATTCAGTATCATTTTCCATTTGCTTTTAAGTATTTGGGAATAGTTAGTTACTATCGTTTATCAGTGAAGAATATATATTATTTTTAGAATTCACCTGCTTGTATTTACATTGTATTGTTCTTTGATACAATGACATTTAGGGTGGCAACTTATAAAGGACTAAATAAAAAATCCAAATCCAATGTTAGATGGCAGCAAATTCTTTCCTGCCATCCAGTGGTCCTTAACATGTTTTCAACCCAAAGGTGGCATGTCTACAGTGCTTGAGCTATATACATAGTTCAGGAACAGAAATGTGAATTTTTGCACTTGTTCCTTGTATTGTCAGTAATGTCCGATATTGATTTTGCAATACTACCTAATGTCTGTTTTTATCACTTATACAAATGACTGAGTCACAAGGGTTAAAACAGAAGGAAAAAAAAAAAACACCCACATATAACCCCCTCCCCCGCACCCAAAGGTAAATAGCCCCATGCACAGAAAACTGGCATGTTGAGTTTATCTGTTTACCTGATCCAAATCCCTGGGGAATGCCTTACAAATGTGTAAGTGTAACTGAATTGGGGGCCATCCAAATCTTCAGGGTGACACTGTTCAACAGAATTAGGCTCTTATCTGAAGGGCCATTCAGAAATGCTGCATTTATTATATAGAGGCCTCCTTTGAAAAATTATGCATGGCTTCTATAAGATATAAAAGCAGTCTTAAGTATGAAGCCATTGATTCATAAACATTCCTTGTAAAGTTTCTGGCTGTGCATTAAAATCATGCTTCCCAAACCACTTTGAAACAATGAAAATAATTATAATTAATTAAATATTTATTTCTTACACTACCAGAAAAATATTTACAAAATTTTAAAAGTTTAATTGTTACCATTTCTAACATTTATCTCTGGAGTAGCTCCTGTATACTTTGTTACATTTACATCAGCAATTATTTGTTTATTATGTATGTATGCATGTATGTATTTATTTATTTATATATTGAGTTATTTTTGTAAATACAGGTAGTCCTCAACTTACAAGACTTCATTTAGTGATCATTCAAAGTTACAACGGCACCGAAAAAAGTGACTTATAACCATTTTTCAAAGTTACAACCTTTGTAGCATCCCCATGATCATGTGATCAAAATTCAGATGCTTGGCAACTAGTTCATATTTATGATCATTGCAGTGTCCTGGGATCATGTGATCACTTTTTGTGACCTTCTGACAAGCAAAGTCAATTTATCAACTGCAATGATTCTCTTTAGAACTATAGCAAGAAAGGTTGTAAAATGGGGCAAAACTCACTTAACAAATGTCTCACTTAGCAACATAAATTTTGGGCTCAATTGTGATCGTAAGTCGAGGACTACCTATAACTCAAAGCACAAACATATGTAATCCCCCTTCCTCTTTCTATTTTCCCTACAACCCTCTGAAGTGTGTTGAGCTGAGAAAGTGACTGGCCCAAAGTTATCCAACCAGCTTTTGTGCTTAAGGCAGGCCAAGAACTCACAGTCTCCTGGTTTGTGGCCTGATGCCTTAACCTAGTGGACAAACTGACTCTCACATTCATAATTATGCTCTTCAAATGCTTTCCCTTATTTGAAAAAAAAAAGGCAGTTCTTGAACTTTAGATTTAATTTTTTTAAAGAAATGTGAATTCACAAATTAATAATGTAAATATTGTGATGGGACCTGCACCTACTCAGCAAAAATAATGTATTGCTCTGTTATTCTGTTATTCTATTCATGTCTCATATATTGTAACGAATCTTTTCTTTATGGTATCTAAAACTTTATTGTTAATTCTTGATCATTACCACTGAGAACTGATTGATTCCATTGGTTTATAAATGAATTCATGAATATTTAGAACTAATGCAAGCTGCAAATATTAATCTATTATACAACAAAACCAATTGGTTTAGTTTCACATGGCATCTTTATGGTTTCTTCTATGAACATCTCATAACATTGCACTTCATATGTCCTTAGGGTGAATCTGCTTTAGGAGTTCCTTGTAACTATTGCAAATGTTTGCCACTGTTCAGTAAGTCCTTCTCCCTCCCACAGAGTGGAAAAATCAAAGCTAACCTTTTTGATTGATCTTCTTAGGATATTTGTTCCAATATTTCTGTGTTTTTCTCTCTAACATATTATTTTTCTCAACCAACTCAAATATCCCCAGACAATGAGCTTTTCAAAACCTGCATTTAAACTGTGCCATAGAAACAACAAGCAAAGCACTATACTTACTTTCATGCAATTAAGCATCTATCCCATAGCCCAATACCTCTGGCAATATTAGTAGTTATTCAAAGACTCACTGATGCACATGCCATTAATAACAGGACCTGTATTACATAAGTATGCATTATGCCATGATCA
Organism: Laticauda colubrina; assembly: GCA_015471245.1. Taxonomy (NCBI): domain Eukaryota; kingdom Metazoa; phylum Chordata; class Lepidosauria; order Squamata; family Elapidae; genus Laticauda; species Laticauda colubrina. The sequence continues at coordinate 34,626,908 of BLBF01000022.1, read as the reverse complement.
TAATAAAGATTTGATCGACAGATATATGTCTTAGTAGCGTATATGATGCCAGACAAGTTTAGGAACCAAATTATTTAAATAATTGAAATCTTAGCAAATTGGGAGTTTCTGATATAGAAAAGATGAGGATCTTTATTCTCCTTCTTGTCTCATTCTCAGTTCTGTCCATTATGAGTTTCAGAAATTCTCTTAACTGAGTTGTATTTCTTTCATACATTTATGTTATGTTGGAATAACTAGATGAGTAGATCATGCTGTCTTCTTCCTGTTTTCCAGCACTTAGGAACAATGAAAATAAGTGAGCTTTCCCAGTTTGAGGGGCCATATGATGTCCTTTGTGATGATGTCATAAGAACTAAGGTAACAATGAAAGAAATTCTGGAAGTTTGAATTTATGCACTGTCTAGCAACCACTTTCAATTTGTGAGCTCTTCAGCAAACCTTAAGAAGGTACCGTCTGTTTTACAATTAGTATAAGAAGCTTTTTGGTTCAATCTATCAACTGGAGGTTTCCCTTTAAGAGGAAATAGAACTTAGATCCTGAATTCAGCTGTACTCAGAACAAAAGGGAATATTCTTTCCATACATGTTGATAATTCCAACATTTATGCTGAGATCTTTCTAAAGGCAGTGAAATAGAAGCACAAGAGGTGAAATGACAGAAGTTGGGGATGACTGTTTTTTCTATGTTCATTCAACATGTGCGAAGGTAAATACTGCATAATTTATAATGGATTGCATCTATTATATTGTCATGAACCTCCCAGCTTTCCAAATTGTAAGGAATGCCAGGAAGACTGTCACAGGCACGATCAAATTCTTTTTTTCTAATTGGAAGTAATTTGCAATTACTTTCACTGTATATATATTTCCATCGTCTATACAGAAAAGTGAAAATAAAGGTTATCTCACTTTATCTTATAAAACTGCAGCCTGAATTACCTTGGAATGAATGATCATTGAAGATTTTTCAATAATAATTCTATGGCACATCAAAAGGAAATTGGAATTCCTTAAACAATCAGTATTATTTCAGATTGAGCCATGGCTACAGCAACTTTCCTTTATTCTTCCAAAGTAACATCTGCATTCCACAGATTTCTCTTGAATTCTCAGTCCAGTCTATTTTCCTCTATCTGCTTCTCACATGTCTAAAATTGCCAATAATTTTCATGTTTTTCTCACCCTCCCTTTTTAAGCCTGAAAATTCTTTTATATTTAATCTTCATGGATGACAGATTGATATTCAGAGTTCTAAAAATTGATGACTGCATAATTTACTTTCCATGGATATTAGTAAATTTCAGCATACATTTGTACTATTCCCTTTCACTCTAAATAGAAAAAATAATAACATTTCTATGACCTTTTATGAGGTTTATAACTACTATTCCTTTCCTGCAATTGCTCAGAAACACTAAGGAAGCACACATAGTAGTGTCTGACATATAGGTGTCAAACTTGCCATGTCATGTTACCATCATGTGACATATCATGACTTTTTTCCCTTCATGGAGCTGGGATGGGCATAGCCTATGAATGATGCATCCGGCCTGAGGGCCACCAGTTTGATACCCGTGGTCTTCTTGCTTAAAAGTCTGACCAATTGGCCACCATCTTTCCCCAAATCTTCAATAAATCACTAGAAATGTGCTATGTTCCTTCTTGCTTCAAATGCTCTGCTATCACCCCAGTGCCAAAGAAGCCCTCCCTCAGGGAACTGAATGACTACAGACCAATTGCTCTAATATCTGTAGTTATGAAAACTTTTGAAAGGCCAGTGCTGTCCCACCTGAAAACCATCATGGATCTGCTGTTATATCCCATGCAGTTTGCATACCAAGCAAATAGATTGACACATGATGCAGTTAATATGGCTCTGCACTACATCCTACAATACCTTGAAACTCCAAATACCCATGTAAAGATCCTCTTTGTAGACTTCAGCATTCAAGACCATCATTCCAGACATTCTTCTAACTAAACTAAAACAGCTAGTGGTACCTGAACACACTTGTAAGTGGATCATAAGCTTCCAGACAGGAAGCAGCAGATGAAGCTAGGCAGAATCACATCTGATACCTTTACAGTTAACACAAGAGCCCCCAAGGCTGTCTACTTTCTCCACTTCTCCCTGTATACCAATTATTGCATCTCAAATGATCCATCTGTTAAAATACTGAAGCTTGCTGATGACACAACATTTGAGACAATGATGAATCTGCATATAGACAGGAGGTTATTCAACTTGCCTCGTGGTATAACCGGAACAATCTGGAACTGAACACACTCAAAACCGTAGAAATGGTGGTAGACTTTAGAAGAAACCCCCCTATACTACCACCTCTTACAATACTAGACAACACAGTTTCAACAGTAGAGACTTTCAAATTTTCAGGTTACTATACTATATCACATGACCTAAAATGGACACCTAACATCAAGAATATCATTAAAAAAGCACAACAAAGAAAGCTCAAACTGCCCAAGGAGCTGCTGATACAATTCTACAGACGAATTATTGAGTCTGTCAATATTGAGTCTGCACCTCTATAACTGTCTGGTTTGGTTCTGCAAACCAACAGGGCAGACACAAACTTCAGAGGATAATTAGGATTGCAGAAAAAACAATTACTACCAACCTGTCTTCAGTCGAGGACCTGTATACTGCACGAATCAAAAAGAGGGCTGTGAAAATGTTTACAGACCCCTCACATCCTGGACATAAACTGTTTCAACTCCTTCCCTCAAAACAATGCTATAGAGCACTTCACATCAGAACAACTAGACACAAGGACAGTTTTTCCCCGAATGCCATCACTCTGCTAAACAAATAATTCCCTCACCACTGTCCAACTATTTACAAAGTCTGCAGTACTATTACTAATAATCTTCTCATCACTCCTTATCATCCATCCCATCCCACTTGTGTCTGTATGACTGTAACTTTATCGGTTGTATCCTTATGATTTATACTGACTGTTTCCTAGTATGATTTGATTGCTTATTGTACCCTATGACTTTTATTAAGTGTTGTACCTTATGATTCTTGACGAATGTATCTTTTCTTTTATGTACACTGAGAGCATTTGCACCAAGATAAATTCCTTGTGTGTCCAATCATACTTGGCCAATAAAGAATTCTATTCTATTCTATTCTATTCTATTAGAAAGGCAAGAATGTGAAGAGGGCAAACCCTATGAAAGATGAAAGAAAATGAATAGAAGGAAGGGAAGAGTAGAGAAAAAAGTAAGAATATAATAAAGAGAAAATATACAAAGAAGTAATTTCCAATCACAACAAGCATAAACAAATTTAGTAATCTTTAAGGTTGCAATTAATTATCTCTTCATCCCATTTAAGTCATCACTTGTTTTAGACAAATCCATAAAGCATCATCTTTTCAGTCGTAGCATCAGCAGAAAGTCCCGAAAAGCTTTTCAAAAACAATAACATATTTTGTTTTAACCTTGATCAAATAACCAACCTTTATATTCCTTTCCTCTGATAGTTTTAATCTTTAGTTCATTCAAATGTTGTCATAGGATCAGATTACTCTTCATTTCTTCTTTATCCCAATGTAAATGTCAGGTATCAAGAATGACAGTTTACTCAGAGTGGTTTCTTTATTGCTGATTGCCCATATATAGGAATCTTGTTAGACTAAAACATGCTCTGCATATCTAATAGATATACCCTGAAAAGCATTAGGGAGGGTCCACTCCAAGCCTCTTTCTGTAGATCAAAATTTCCTTGATGATTGGCCTCTTTGCTCCTTGGGAAAGAACATGTCCTCCTGTGATTCCGCACCACATTCTGCCACAGGTTTTACCAAACCTGTTTTGTAAATCCGGATTATTATTTGAATTTCCCTTTCAAATTTTAATAGCTATTTAATAGCTATTAAAATTTGAAAGGGAAATTCAAATAATCTGGATTTTGTAAATTTTTGTAAATTCAGTAAAACAACCTTTTCCAACTTGGTCCGATAGTTGTAAATCTATTTTTAACACCAATTTTACATCAATTTATTCTACATCTATTATTTCTCCAATGACAACTTTTGAATAAACTTGTTCATGGAAGCGGATATCATTACTGACATTGTTGAGATTGTGATTAATTTTTGACTCCATTCTTCAAAAATCTCCTTTGGTATTTTCATTGTAATAGCATTCTGAATTTTACAGACTTGAATATTTTTTCCACTACCTAAAATCTTTATTCCCCTCTGTTATCCAGTTTTTAAATCATGAAATTGCTTATCTCTGCATAGAACTGTATAAAACAGTATAAAATACATAAAAGAATATGTATATAAGGCAGATGTACAATATTCTCATGACACACTATTTATTTGTAAAAGTTTAATGTTCAATTTATAATCATCTAAGTTTTATTTACCAAATCTTAGTTGGCTTTTTGCTGCTTATTTAATATTCTTCAGGTCCTTAAGTTTATAGTTTTTAAAGTCTTTGCTGCAGTTTGAGCAAGATGGCTAATCCCTTTGTGTTTCCCTGCTCAAACTCACAAAAGACACATTGTCCTATTGTCTCCTTATGAGTAGCAGCTGAACAGAGCAATATGAACAATTTCCTATTCTCTTCATATCTGAAAAGGTTGCAAGGAACCTTAATAGTCTTCACCATGGTTGCCAGTCCTAGTTTTGCTATCTTCAGTTTGCCAAATCTCCCTTGGAAATCCCAATTTCATCTTTAGCGCTCCCCCCCTTTCTCTCCATTTATTTCCACTTTTGTTTTTAACATTTTTTTTACCCATGTTTCTTTATATGGCTGTATAATTTTTATTTGCAAACTACTCAGAGCCACCTAGGTAAGTTGGGTGGTGTATAAATAATAAATAATAAAATATATTGATGAAGTCAATTTTTATGACTTAGTATATGATCCTAGATTTAACGACCGAGTTAAAGAAATTCATAAACAGTTGTTCTAAGACCACAGATTATATATTAATTATTTTCAATATAAGTGGTCTCTCTTGATTGTTTTGAACATAGGATAATTTTCTGGCTTATATACATAGTAGGGTAACAGAGGTAAGAGTGGGGTACGATTGGTAGTAAAAAAGAAATAAAGTAGAAAAATACTGATAATTGTTTCAGGAATATAAAATTTAATATCTTTTGGGGAGAGGTTTAGTAATCAGAGATTTATCCTAGCTTGTAGAAGGTGTGAAAACGCAGCATTCAAATTGGATTACAAGAAAGCAAAAATTGTTATCTGATATGGGAAAAGACTGCTGTCATTTTGGGAACGGTGATAACATTATTTAAAGAATCAGAAGCCTGTGCTTTCAACTGCTATCCTTGGTTATCTGTTTGATACTCCCAGGAACATCCATTTCAAACCATTCAAAAGAAATCCCCAATTACAGGGAATTGTATTAGTACAATTAGTAGTTGTAGTAATTAGTACAATTAGTACGTTTTCCATTAGTAGTTCTCACTGTGTAACAAACTTTCCTGAAAAATTAACAAGTGTCAGCAGAAATAATATATAGTGTTTTCTTAACAGATCTCTCGAGTGCAAAAATCATACTCTGCATGAAGGACCCCTCATACACTCTATTTTATTTATTTGTTTCCTGCCTTTATTATTTTGATAAATAGTTTAAGGTAGTTAACACTCTTTCTTTTATTTTCCCACAAGAATAACCCCATGGAATTGAGAAAGGCAGTGACTGGCCAAAAGTCACTCAGACAGCTTTCAGTGCCTAAGACAGGACTAGAATTTGGTCTTCTGGTTTCTAACCTGCTATCTTACCCATTATACCAAACTCTCCATTCATCCATTTATAGTGCTCATGAAGATAGATGATCTGTTTCAAAAGAAAGATCTAGATGTAATATCTTTAAAATGAGTATTAAACAATGTTCAATGTTGAAATGTCTTTGAATATTAGCAGCTCGGGTTAGTAGTTATGTTGGTTTGAATTCTGAGCTTGGTGATTTGGTGAAATGTAACTTTCGTCCCCATTTGAGGAGACATCCTTGTCTGGGGGAGTACTGGCCTTTAAATGACCAGGATTCAGAAAGTTATTTAAAGGCCAGTACTCTCCCAGACAAGCACAATTGAAAATGCATTGAAGATTTCTCCTCGAATAGGGACGAAACATTTGCAACCAAATCGCCAAGCTTGGAGCTCAAGCCAACAATATAATGCTCAGAGTTTCCAGATTGTGGTAACTAATCCAAAAAATTCTCATACCCAACCTTCAATTGTCTTCTGAAATCATATCACCATGTTGATATTTCTATGTTCTTCTCTCCACTTCTACATTTCGAGTGTGAGGAGATGATTTTGTGCTTGGGCCTAGATTCCTAAATAAATTTTCTACTTATTTGCTTACTTTGAAATACAATATCTATGGCATGCTACAGTGTATAGCAATAACATACCTCATCTTGTTAATGATGTTTAGTGTATCTTCTAGTTATTATCCATAATGGAACTTCTGGTTACTATTTCATTTTATTCAGTTCACTTGAGTGAAAATTATATAGTAGCTGAACTTACCTGACAATATATAAATTAATTTGTAGATTCTCTGGGATTTTTGTTAATATTTTTGCAGGAGTATCAAAATTACAATGCCAAACTATAATAAATTGATAGGCTAAGGTTTACTCAGACTTTACACCTGACATTGTCATCTTTCCTGCTTTCTAAATTTGGATGGATATGACTGGAGAAACATCTTGCACAATGATTATTGATTGCCCTGCTTGATTCAAATCCAGTATTTTCCAACACTAAATCAACCCTTCAGTTCCACAAGTATTAGAATGGATTTTTGAATTTGAGAAGTATTAGTTATGCTGGTTTTTTTTCTGTTTTTCTGGTCTTCCGTTTGACTGTTATTTTAAAGAGTTGTTTCAGTAATTTTATAACCTGAAAAATTATTTAAAATATTTAAATAGAGAAAATGTTATGGAGTCAAGTTTTCAAACCTCTCTTTTTTCTATATCCAGGGATCAAAGTGCAGGTTCCGTCACTGTGAAAAAGCCATTGGCAGTGATATTGTATGCTCATTATGGAGAGAGGGAAAATGTTCCCATCAACTTTGCAAATTTAGACATATGGAAATACAGGTAGAAATAACAATCTTTTGAAGTGGTCTCTCTTGAACGAGAACTATTATAAGAATTCACCACCTGTTTTTAACCTCTGCTATCGTTACTGAAAATATGTCATGTTAGTTTCACATCTCTTCTATTTTCTTTCATTAAAATCTCTTCTTTTGGGATATGATACCTTAGTTTCACATTTAAGAAGTAGAGTGTTCTTCTGAGATCCAGTCACACAATTTCATCAGCTAAAGATTTGTACTCATTCACACTTTACGCTAAGTTTAGAAAACCAACAAAAAACACTGAATTTTAAGTAACTCGCATCTATACTTTAATTGGATTTCTGTTCTTATAATCTGTTCTGTTCAGAATGATAGAAGTTTTTACAGTCAGACCTCAATTTATGACCATAATTGAACCCACAATTATGATTATAAGTTGTGATAGTGACTAAGTAGGTCACCGCATGACCACCAAATTTTATGGCCTTTTTTCCCTTAATCGCTAAGCGGGTGTAATGGTACCATGGTTATTAAGTGAACCCATTGATTGCAGTGGATAAGTTTTTGATGGAAACTAGAAGTAAACTTTGGTTTCCAACAAAAATGTTGTAAATCATGATCACGTGGATGATAGGATGTTGCCAACAGCCATAAATGCAAGCCAGTTGCCAAGCATCCAAAATTCACTCATGTGACTGTAAGGGGCATCCATTGTAAGCATTGTAAGCGGAAAAACAAATCTAGTCACGTTGCCAACTTCAAAAGCCGATACAAAAATTTATGCCACCAGATAAAGACTGAATGCACCAATTATCACATTAAACAAGAGGAAAATCCACCCGTGCTTTTTACAATTTTGTAAACAACAAACTAAAAAACTCAAGGTCCATCCCACCCCTGATAGGACCTAATGGTAACAACGACACCATTAAAGCCAACCTTTTTAACACATTCTTTAGCTCAGTATGGATCATGCCCAGTATTTCCTAGCCGAACTACAGAAAACTACAATGATCTAATACATATCGATTTTACAGAAGATATTGTTGAAAAAGCACTGTGCAATCTAAAACCATCTCTATCTATTGGACCGGATGGAATATAAATACAACAATATAATCTTATGTACTTTTGCAGAGTCTCTTTTTTTAATCATATTTTTACCCACTATTTCTGAATAAATCTTGTTTCTTTACATCTTATTTTAAGCATTTGTAACTTCTCTTCCCTTTTCCCTTCCTTTCTTCTCTAATCCTACCTTTACCCCCCTGTCTCTTAGTATATCTTTTATCTGTTCTATTTCAGTTTTCTGTTTATCTTTTCTCATTAACACAAAGTTTCTCCTGTAATCACAGATTGAAATATAATACCTTCAAATCTTTCCCCTAAATTTAACACTTAAAATAATATATACTTTTCATTCTGGTTCTGCTTATTGCATTCTGAAGTTACTTACTATATATTATAAAATAAAAAAGAATAAGTTTATAATATAATTAAAACAATAATCCATAGCAAATTAAGCTCTATTATTAAATCCAATTTTCTAACATTATTTCAAATATAAATACAACAATACAATCTTATGTACTTTGCAGAATCTCTTTTTTAATCATATTAAATATTTTTACCCACTATCTCTGAATAGATCTTGTTTCTTTACATCTTGTTTTAAACTTTTGTAACTTCTCTTCCTTTTTTCCCTTCCTTTCTTCTCCAATCCTGTCTTTTTAACCCCTTGTATCTCCACCTTCTTGATCTCCACCTTCTTCTGTATTTCTCTTTTCTGTTGCTTTCTAACATTATATCGATTTTTCATCTTATTTTTCCCTTTTTTGGTTATTTTTTTAAGTCTTAAATTCTCCATTCTCTTTCCCCTCTTTCCCTTTTCTTCCCCGGCTAAAATTGTTTGTTCATTAAAGATGGCTTCTTCTTCATCCCAATCTTCTTGTTCTAGTAGTTCCTGATAGGTATAAATCGCCATTTCTAAAAAAATGGAAAACAGATCCAGAAGAGCTCTTCCCTTCTTGATCCTCTTCTTTTAGCTTTTTAAATTCAATTTTCAGTTCATGAACAAGTAGTGCCATTGTAAAAGGTTTTTTTTAAACATCCCAAATATTTTTAGTCTTTCAAATAATAATTTCCAAAAGTCCCAAAGTCACCAAGCAATCCAAATACACACAGTCTGTTTCATTTAGCACTTTCTTCTTTTTATATTTTCTCTTCCTGGGGTTATAGTTCAGTTATAAAGCTCTAGTTGAAATATATCTTTTAGAAGTTTTGTTACAATTTTGCTCTAATCTTATAAATTCCAAGCAGCCTCCTCCAAGAAAATCTTAATGTTAGTTCTTTTCCTCTCCCTTCCCACTTATAGCAAAAAAAAGTTTTGTTTTTTTAAAAATGCTCAGAAATCTTTATTGTCCCCTTAGCTTCAATTTTCAATTCAATTTAATTACCTGCTGATGCCAAAATGGGTTTTTCCGATTTCTCCATTCATTTGCTATCACCGTAAGGAAGGAGAGTGAGAAAAAACAAACTTTCCCTTTTTACTTTCATTTGCCGCTTCTTCCGTCTTCATAGGATACAATGTATCTTTAATAAAACTTAAATTCCAGGTTATTTAAATATTACTTGTCATCCCGGTTAGCCAAAAACTTCCACTTTCTCAGCTTCCTCCTGCACATTCTTATCTGGATGAAAGCTTCTTTGTGGCGGCCATGACTGACCGCCGTTCCACCACTTTCAGAAAAGGGAGTTAAGCCAGCTGAGGAGGGGGGGTTGCGATTCCCCTAGACCCCTGCTGAATCTCCCCTATCTTCAGTTACCTCTATGGGGTAACTATAGCCCCCAAATCCAGCTGGATCGGGGGCACTCCAGTGGCGAGCGCAGCAAGAACCACGCACAATCACGGATTCCTGCCACCGCCGAAGCCTTGCAAACCGGAAGTCAACCTCAACCCTTTCTTAAGAGGTCTGTAGGGAGTGTGCATAAGTGCACCAACGTGCCTACTATCCCTGTCCTAATGTTTCTTTTATTTTTCTTATATGTACCCATTTCATGTATTCATAACTATGTATGTACTTATACCTATTATCTTGTAAGCAGTTGACAAATCAAAATAAATAAAATAAATCAATGAATCCAAATCATAAGTAGTTTTGGGATGTGTCACTGTGGTTTCATATTGAGCTAAGATTGAAGTGATGCCAAGAAACAAAATGAACTATCTTCTGCCTTATTAAATTTAATGCCAAATTGTTCTTTAACTTCTGGCTTTTACTTACTTCTGGCTTATATTTAGTATACTTCTGTAAATTCTGACTTATCCTTACTGCAGTTCCAAGGATATCAGGAAAAATAGTTTCTTTCCAGATGCTTTATATTGTTGTGACACAACTATATTAATGGAAGAATAGGCACTAGCATTATTTTCCTATTTTAAAATTTTCATCAATACAGGTAGTGCTACAAAAAGAAGGTTCTATAGCAGTAATCACTGTTTGGACCAAAGCTGTTCTTTAAAGTGAAACATTTTTGGATGTGGTGAAATTTTAATATGCAATTTAGTGTGAAATATAAAACAGGCCTTCCCCACAGAGAAGAATTTTTATGCAGGACTGTAGCATGTATAATAAACAGGAATCCGAATTGATGTTGGTACCAATTTGATGCCAATCAGTTAAATTTTGAATTTCAAAATTAAATTTTGAAAGTAGTCCAAACAATTTCAACAAGGTCACATAGTCAATAGCAGTGGGGTTTATTGCAAAGCCTTTTTTGAGTGCTTTGTTCTATTTCTATTCATAGTTTAGATTATGAATTGCAGAATTTAATTCCTGACAATTTCTATTAAATCATTAAATATAAAACCATCCATGCTTTCTTCTCTAGCAAAAATACAACAGCATCTCATGCTTCTGGGAAACACAGCCTTTAGGCTGTGTGAGGATCAGTTGTGTCTTCCATCACAGGAAACCTCGTAATATCAATGGACTTTTTTTGCCCCCTAGTAATGGTGAGTATCTTTTCCAGATTCTAGTAACTGAAATAAAGTCAATTACATATGTTTCACTTCTGTTATCATTGATGAGCAACATCATACTAGAAATTAGTTTTCAGTATTGAGTTAAAGTTCATATTCATAATCTGATTAGAATGGGGCCTATCTTTGTTTTCAGTGCTATTTTCACAGCAGATTATTATAATTAATAATTTATCCAGTGCAATTATATAATTAGTTTTCTTCTATTTCCCTTATAGCTGTTAATAATTTTGTAGATAACAATATTAAAGTTAATGGGAACCTATATATCCATCCATCCATCCATCCATCCATCCATCCATCCATCCATCACTTGAATTTATTTGGCCACCTAACAGCAGTTAAAAACACCACAAAGCACATAAAAGTAGAATAAATGTATATCCAGCACCTAAGGTAAAAAACAACCCAACCACAACAGATCAAGAGAATAATTACATGGGTTATATATGTCTGTGTCAATCTAATATTCTTAGTAGAGAGGCTCAGAATTGCTTTTCTGATGTGCCCCTTCTGTCAGAGACGAAATAATGTAATGAGCCAATTAAATGACCCAAAGCAAGATAGTTCTGATGTCCACCAGTACTGATTGGGTTCCCATCAGTTTTCTGTTTTGCTGCCTCTTTTGACATAAGCATTTTTGTTGCTTTGCACCAAGTTTTATAAGAAAAGTGATTTGCTTATACTGATGGAAATCAGTAGCTGCGCTTTGATCAGTAGCTAATTGGTATTTTACTGTTGTTCGGCAGTGTAATTGTTTCAAGGATCATTGCTACCTCCTCCCTCCAGGGAACAAAGTTAACAGTAATATGGTCTTCATTTAGTTCTCCTGGTATATTTTGGCATTGAAATCTACCTCCATATCTTGTGTTGAGCCTGGACTGTGTCTCCATAGGATGCCAGTTTTGTAGGTAGTCTGTTTTTTGTTTGTTTTAACTCCAGAAAGAAACTTCTCCTAGAAAAATTCTCATAGGTATCTTCTGAATTGTCACAGGTTTGTGCAGATTGGTGAGTGAAATTAGGTGAGGGCTACATCTAGACAAACACTTACATTCAATGGTTAGAATAGACTACATAATACAAGTTTTAACTGCAATTCACATTCATCTAAGCAATTTTGAGCTGCCTTGATTGAATGGGGGTCTTGTGCATCTTATTCTCTAAACTTGGACACATTTATAAAGCTTTTCCGTCTGGGAAAAATGCGAGGTAGACCGGGTTCCAACAACAAAGTCTTTATTCAAGTAAGCAACAGTAACAGAACAGTTTGGCTGAAGCCGCGGCAGCCTTTTTATACAGGCTTGCCTGCCGGCTTGTAGCCAATGGCAGATATTTAACTTTGCCGCCTTTCAGCACCTCTTTTGGATTGGTCCTAGTGAACCAATCCAATGCTTAGTTTCTTAGCCAATCAGATTGCATAGTTTGGAGTATACCATTTTATACAGAACAAAATTCCTCTGAAATCTCTGGAATTTCTGCAAGGTTATGTTTAGCTCCCAAGAGACACTTTTTTTAACATTTGCCATTCTTTTGTGAGTGTACTTGATGTAATTTACACTGTCCTTTTATATGGAGGAGTTAAGTTTGGGAGCTTTGATATTTATAAAAAAGAATGAATACTAATTGGCTTCACTGTCATTTTGTTGCTACTACTGATATTTTAAAACCAGTGCTTCTCAAACCTGAATAAATTACCCAAAATTGGGGGAAAGTGTTTTTTCTTTGGGTAGCGACACCCACAAATACATTACCCATCACTACAGAGACATATAATTTATGTAAAGATTGCCACGTATGCTAAAATATATTTGAAAATCTCTAAAGTATTCCTATCAAGAGGGGAATCAATGAAATTAGCAGTTGCAATTTGTTCAAATGACATAAATATCATTCAGTGGACATTGTTTGTATAATGCAGACTGTCCTCAGTTTATGACTATTTGTTCTATGACTGAAGTTATAATAATACTGAAGGGAGGAATTATGACAGGTCCTCAAAGTTCAATAAGACTTTCTGATAAGTGATTTTGAGTGATAAAGGAAAAAAGTTTGAGAAGCACTTTTTGGGTTCATACCCATCAGCCAGGGTTCTAGGATGCTTAAACTAGTTTTGCCTGCTCTGGTACAGTTCTCCAAACTTTTATGGAGAAAAACAGTTTTTATATTCCAAGAAAAAGATTTTCTTGTTGAATTAGGTTGTCTGAAACACTATTTTTATATTCTGTAATATCTGCCTAAAATAAGTATTGCAAAGATACATTAAGTATTCAGCACTCTTTCCTGGATAATATTTAGAAAAAGTGGGGATGAGAGGCAATATGAATAACTGATATACTGCATAATGCAGAAACTTCTTGTTTGCTTTTTAAAAAATGGTATAGATGTTTATAAAATGGTGAAAAGATGAATGGTGCATTTTATGGCAGTACTAAAAATATGGTTCCAATATAATGTTATTTTCTGTATGGAAAAATACATGTGGAAAAAGTTGTGCTTTAATTATAAAAGACAATTGAATATTACAAGAAAGTTCACATATGGAATATGTCATATATATACCTCTTCTGCAAATTGCATGAGAGGTGTTTTTTTTTACTGTTATTCTCAATAGAATCTATATAAATTGTGTTTTAGAAAGAAAAGTAATTTCCTCCATACCAGTTTTAGGAAAATGGTGGAGAAGAAAATGTCCTGCCTAAATAAAGCATATTAAGATTACAATAAAGGCAGAGTTGTAGAAGCTTAAGAAAAGGGAAACATTTAATTGTGTGCAAACATTTCAGGAAACTGATCACAAAAAGAGTGCCGTATTTATTTGATGAGAAGAGTCTCATGTTTTGTTTAGGGAGAGGAGGTCACATTCTCTTCCCTGGGAATAAGAGTTCCCTTCTAAGGATGTACTTGCAGGTTAACTTAGTAAGAATATGGGACTTTAGGTCTAGTGTTGCAGTTCTTTCCCTTTATTGCCCCTTTATGCCTTCTTTCTGCCTCATCTCCACAGTTTAGTTCCCATCCGTAGTTTAGTTTCCACCTTTAGGTTCCCACTTGATCAGAAGTGTGAAACTCAATTTCATTGAGGGCCACATCAGGGTTGTGTTTGATCTTGGGGGGCTGAAGTGGGTGTGACCAGATCAACTTCACTTGTGCGATCAAATACCACTTCACTTGTGTGATCAAATGCCAGTAATTTGTTTTTCTAGCACTCTGCCAGCAAATGGAGCCCAGAAGGGCTGCGCGCCTTCACTGTTTCCTGGCGGCTCCATGGGCCAGATCTAAATACCCTGCGGGCCAAATCTGGCCCATGGGCCTTGAGTTTGATACCCCTGCACTAGATGTAGTCCTTGACTTACAACCATTCATTTACTGACTGTTTTAAGTTACAATTGAAAAAAATTGACTTATAACTGTCACAACCATTGCAGTATCTCCATAGTCATGTAATAAGAATGTGGAAGCTTGGCAACAGGTTCATATTTATAATTATTTATAATGATTGCAGTGTCCTGCATATGACCATGGGGTCACCTTTTGCGACAGAATCAGAATCAGTGTGGAAGCCAGATTCACTTGACAACCATGTACTAACTTAACAACTGTAGTGTATCACATAACAACTCTGGCAAGAAAGGTCATAAAATGGGGCAAAACTCACTTAACAACTGTCTCATTTAATAACAAAAAATGTGGGCTCAATTGTCAAGGACTTTCTCTCATACCACTTCTCATACTCCTTTCTCTCATACCACCTACATCCTGGTTCTTTTGTCCTCATCATCTTCCATATGTTTCTTTTTTTTTTTTTGTCTCTTCTCAAAAGGAATTCAGGTTTGTGTGATTCTGTGGTGATCATGTTTTGTATATATAAAAAGAAGCTTACATGAAGATGGGAAATCAATTAATTTTGAAGATATACTTTATGTAATATATTTTAATTATTGGTTATTTTTTTGGTTCTAGTGCTGCTCCTTTTTTTGCTACGGGACTGCTCTTTTTACAGAGATCTTTTTCTGCTATTCTGGTTTTAACTCATTATATGTTTTCCTTTTTTCTTTTTGGCTCTGGTAGTTTACTCTTGAACCACCAAGTGTCATTTGGGAGTCCAGCAGCTTACAAATTCAACAAATAAATAATTGAGATGTTAAAGTTGTCAGATTTATGGAATGGCCTACAATATTAGAGGACATGGTGATGAAAAAATAACTTTGTGACCAATGACAGCAGCGTTCTCTCTTTCTCTCTCTCTGTTACATGTTTGTTATTAAAGTCAGTTTATTTTATTTACTTATTTAATTTGTATAGTTGCCCATCTCAACTCTGGGCAGACATGCCTTGTCCTACACAATCAGTATACATTGACCTGTGCCTTACCGTTTTTTTCTTTCTCCCCCTCCCCCTTTCTTCCTCCTCACAGAGTGAATAGATTGCCTAAACAAGCAATCTCTTCTTCAGATGCTTCTCTCCACACTACAGTGTATCCCTAAAAGTGCTAACCACAAGTTAGCAAGCCTTAATAAGTTGATTAGAACCCTCAGGTTGGCTGGCCCTGTTGCCTGACAATGAGAAGACCCTAATCAGATTGACACTAAAGGCTTTGCTTTGCTTCCTAAGCAGCTCCCAGCTTACATCCACGGGTGGGCTAGGCAAACAGTGAAATTCTTTTTCATAGACTGTATTTTTCGCATTATAAGATGCACCTGACCTAGGTTTAAAAGAGGAAAACAAGAAAAAATATTCTGAACTGGAGCCTAAGAGGACCATACATAGGTGTCCTCTCATGTGACACCTTTGCCTGTTGACTCCTGCACTGCAGAAAAGAGACAGAAGAGGCAGGCAATGACAAAGACAGAAGAGGTGGGGTTCAGCACTGTAAAAGGACCCCGCCGCCACTGCCCAACTACTGTTCACCCAAAGGACTAGCACTGTGACACAATATTCCTTCCATAAAGCCCATGTCACACTACACCAATGGATGTAAAGAGGATGTAAAACGGAGAGAAACACTTGCCATCCATTGGTTAACGCGATGCTTCCGTTCTGTATTCACTGCCTCTGTTTTTCATCCTCTCGATCCGTCCAGCATCCGTCTACTGACATTTCATCCGCTCAAAAAGTTTTGAGCTGCTCAAAACTTTTTGAGCAGAAAATGTATCCAACGCGTCCATACTGCATCCGCAGCGCATACGGGGAACATCTATTCTACATCCGTCATCCGTTACGTGTCCACTATATCTGCTAGGCATCTGTTGCGCATTTGCGCAACTCAAATCCACTCCAGCGGAAAACGGACATAGGAAGGAAGCGAAACGGATGCAGAACGGACACAAAGCATTAGTAGCATGGACAGAAAAAGGATGAAAGCAGATGCAGCTCGTACACAAAGCATTAAAATGGAAAAAACGTTCGCAGAGGGGACCTATCTCAGATATTTAGGATATCTGGAGGATGCCTAGAGGATGCAAAGGGACACCGAGCAGAAAACCTATATTTCCTATAAAAAGGGGGAGGAACTCACCTGGATCTCAGTCCAGTAGCCATACTGTGCAGACCTTTTCAGTCTTCATCTGGCTCTTGTTCTTCCACAGCATCCAGTCATCTCCACCATGGATCATAACACACTCCTTTTGGAAATCACCATCGTTCTGCAACAGTGCGAAGCCATCTACAGGCTCTTTCACCTGTTCTACGGGAAGAAAAGGAGGCGGCCAAGAAGTGTCTGGGTTCGAAGATGGATTGGGAGAAGAGCAGAGTAGGGACTGTACAACAAGCTGATGGTGGAGCTGAGGAATGAAGACCCTCGTGCATACCTCCACTGAAGAAGGCTGGAAGAAAGTTGCAGAGCAATGGTATCAGAAGTGGAACTTCCCCCACACCGTTGGAGCCATAGATGGCAAGCACGTGGCCTGCAAAGCTCCAGCCAAGTCAGGGTCCACTTATTCCAACTACAAGGGCTTCTTCAGCATCATCCTCTTCACCATGATCGATGCTGACTACAAGTTCATGTACATCGATGCTTCAGGCAATGGGTCAGCTTCAGATGCCCAGGTATACAACACCAGTCACCTCAAGGAGGGGCTGGAACGCAAACTCATCATGGGCTTTCCAGATCCAGACCCCCTGCCCAACGACACACAAGATGTGCCTACTTCATCGTGGGGGATGACGCCTTCTCCCTCAGAACCTACCTCATGAAGCCCTACACTTCCAGATGCCTCACCGTGAAGAGAGGATCTTCAACTACAGGCTGTCCAGGGCAAGGCGGGTGGTGGAGAACGCCTTTGGCATCCTGGCCAACAGGTTCCAGGTACTTCTCACCACCATGCAGCATCGCTCACAGACTGTGAGGAGCATCATGGAAGCTTGCTGCATCCTGCACATTCTCATGCGCACCTGCAGAACAGGCTCGTGGACCTCCAACAAGGCAATGGGGACATGGAGCCTGGTGAATGGAGGCAAGGGCGAAATCTGATAGACACTCTGGATGTGCAAGGCCCCAACAGAGCTTCACATGAAGGGAAGAAGCAGCGCAACCTCCTGAGACACTGGTGCAACTCCCCAGCTGGAGCAGTGGAGTGGCAAGACAGGATGATAGATGCTTAATGGATGCTTCCTTGAGGCTGTCGCATAACACTGATGAGATTGGACCATGTATGTTGGGTGGGCCTACAATGAACAGGGCATTTAATAAAGAGTTGTGTTTATGTTGAAATGTGTGGATCAATGATTACATTGTTTTTGATAATAAAGGGCCATCGGTGTGGCACCTGGGAGGGTGGACCATACAGTCCCACTATGCTTGCACTGGAGGTTTATCTATCCCACAGCTATTACCCATCCCAAAGGTATCCCTGCCCATCCCACAGCTATTACCCATCCCAAAGGTATCCCTGCCCATCCCACAGCTATTACCCATCCCAAAGGTATCCCTGCCCATCCCACTTCTATCTTAACCCATCCCACAGGTATCCCTGTCCATCCCACTGCTATCTTAACCCATCCCACAAGCATGCAAAGGCTTAAACCATTTCTAAAAGTTTCCACCAAGACTTTATTGACTAAAATAAATGAAGCAAGTGTGTGAAGCAAAGATAATCTTGATTAATAAGAAGCTGTAAAAGAAAAATGACCCAAGTCAAGTGTCCACAGCAAAAATAAAGTCAACAGGTAGCCACCCAGTCTCTGGCACTCTTCTTGGTCACTTTGAGGCGTGCCCAGTCTCAGGGGTGAAAGGTGCAGGTGCTGTGGAGGTGGCTGCTGCTGGAGTGCTGGTCTGAGGCGCAATTGGGGTGCCTGACCCTGAGAAGACAACAGGGGACGGTGTGTGGAGGAAGCTCTCAGAGAGCTGGCTCAGCCCCGTGATGTTGAGAGCCCCTTCCTCCATGACATGGGGTGTCAGCCCCAATACCGATGACAGATGTTCTGAGGCCGGGCTTGGCTGTGGGGTGGAGGAAGGAGGAGTGTAGTGGGGATGTCTGGTCTGCAGCTGAGCGAGGTGAGGCGTCAGTGGCATCTGTGGCATGGGTGGCATTGGTGGCATGGATGGCATCTGTGGCATCTGTGGCATCAGTGGCATCGGTGGCACCGGTGGCGTTCGATGTACCTGTGCCTGGACTGGGAAGGGCTGCCTGTGCTGCTGGAGCTCCTGGTAGCCGTAGCCTTGGTAGGTGAGGGCCTGTTGAAAACCTTGGAAGGGCAGTGAGATCACCTGGGGTGGAGGAGCAGGCCGGACTGGGTTGGGAGCAGGTTCAGCTTGGTCTGGAGGGTTGTGAAGAAGATCGGTGATCCTGTCCTTCACCACCTGGTACTGTGTTTCCGACATGTTTATGAGGGTCTGGTTGACGTAGGTGAGGAAAGGCTTGCAGTTGGAGGATGGGACATCAGTGTGTACCAGCTGAGAGAGGAGATCTACGCTGCTTCTGATTGTGTCCCTGATCTCCAGCAGGACAGTGTGGCTCTGCCCCTCCTGTTTGCCTCTCTGCCTTTCTGTGGAGGTGGAGCTGGGGGTGGATGCGGGTTGGCCTGTGGTGGAAGTGCCCTCTCCTTGCTCCCACTGCATCAAGGGGTCCTCCATGCGCTCCACCACGGGGAGTGCAGCTGTCGGGGGGGTCTCCATCGTGGCATGCTCCACAGATACCTGCCTGGACACAGGAGCTGACTCTCTGCCAGAAGAGGACTGGCTCTCAGCAGGCTGCCTGAGAGAGAGGGTTGTGAGAGGGACTATTCCTCGGTGGCGGATCTCACCCTCCAAGAAGCTGCACTTGGCCATCACGTAGGTCTCTCTGTCCATCAGCTTGACCGCGGCCTGGCCAGATTTCTTGAGGTGCAGCTTCCCGTACCAGGTGTGCATGTGATTCCACCAGCCAAGGAGCACCTCCGAAGTGTAGCCCAGGCTCTCCGCCTTCTCTCTCCAAACAGCCTGCTTCCTTTTGGTGTCTCGATAGAGCCTGTGTCCCTTCCGCCATTGATACTCCTTCTCCCTCAGCCATTCAATTTGAGTATTGCCTCCTCTCCCGTTCACACGTCTGCCTCTTCTTCCCTCTGGCAGGGCCATATGGGCCCTCATCAGAGGGGCTTCGAGGTTGTAGGGGCTGCTCCTCCACACCACCACTAGCAGCAGCACCAGCAGGACCAGCAGGACCAGCAGGACCAGCAGGACCAGAAGCAGCACCAGCAGAGTAAGCACCAGCAGGACCAGCAGGACCAAGATCAGCAGCAGCAGAGTAAGCACCAGCAGCACCAGTAGGACCAGGAGCTGCGCCAGCAGAGTAAGTCCCAGCAGAAGCTCCAGCACCAGGAGTAGTGCCAGCAGAGTAAGCACCAGGAGAAGCACCAGCACCAGGAGCAGCACCAGCAGAAGCTCCAGCACCAGAAGAGCGAGCCCGAGCAGCAGAAGCCCCAGCAGAAGCAGAGTCAGGGCCAGGGGGTGGGATGGTGGCCCTGTCCCTCTTGCCAGGGCTGGCAGCAGATGGCTGAGGCTTTCTCTTCTTCCCCATGGTTGTTGGGTTGTTGGCTTGCTGGCTTGCTGGCTGGCTGGTTGGCTGGCTGGCTGGCTGGCTGGAGCTGTGTCTGGCAGCAGGTCTTTCCTCTGAATGGTGACCTGCTTGCGAGCTGCTTCCCTTTATATCCGCGGGGCTGACGCAATGCATCCTCCCCGCATGCGTAGTGAACGCTGTGCTTCTGCTAGGCTTCCGCTCTGCATCCACTTCATCCGCTAGGCATCCGCTCTGCATCCGCTCCTTCCGCTATGCGTCTGCTTCGCTGTGCTCCCCCGGAAGCCCTGCGGATGTGCCATCCGCTCCCATCCGCTTCCATCCGCTAGGCTTCTGTGGAGCATCCACTTTCCATACTCGCTACGTCCTCTCCCTGTCCGTTCCTTTCCGTTGTTGTCCGCTCTGGTTATGCAAATTTGGGGCACTTTTGAGAGTGGATAACAATGGATGGAACATTTTCTTGTCCGCTGTGTCCTTTTTACAAACATTTTGCATCCGTTGGCCAATGTGACAGGGCCTTAAGACACACAGACATTTTCACCCACTTTTTTTTTGGGGGGGAAGTGTGTCTTATGGAGCGAAAAATATATTCCCTAATGTATGCCTGATTACCCTCTTGCAATTCCTTCCTCTCCAATGAATGTATTTTTTTAAAAAAATTCTCTTCTTGCTAATTGTCCCAGTATTGATCTTAATATCCCAGTGGACAAGGGAGTTGGGAACAGAATTTGCCCTCTTACCTGGCTTCATCATGAATCGTCTTCTGGAAATCTTCTCTACCAATTGGGCTCACTGAATTATTTGGGAGTATATTCTTCTGACACTGTAAAGCAAAGGAAAGCCAGTGTAAACACGATTACAGTCACATGATTTTTACTTAGTGATTACTTCTCTTAATACTTGAATTGCTGTAACCAACTGTGGTTGCTGAACAAGGACTACCCATACAAATCATGTAATATATTTTATGCTACCACAATCATTTTATTGTATTTTGTCTGCATATATATCTGTTTTTGTCTGTCTGTATCTGGACTCCAAAGAAAAATCAGAATTGGAAGTAATTAAAGTTTGGATGGTTGATTATAAGGAAATTATAGGGTTGAATGGGAAATTGAAAAATACCTCAAGAAGACAAGGACAACCCGGGAGCTGAGCTGCATTCAAAGGTGTTTTTACATTTTACGTTATGTTCATGAGTAGGTAACTTGAAGATTGCTTTTAGCTAAAAATAGGAATTCTAAATTTATAAATGAAAAATCTGGGCATTCGCAAGATTTTTACATGTGTGGGTGAGTTTGGTTTATTCCTTTTTATGAGGTTGAGGATTATCTTAAATTCAGGACTGTTTTCATTTCAGGCAAATAAATAAATGGCCACTATGGCAATAGATCCTTCACTCATTACAATATTAATAATATGGCTTTGTTCATTTAGTTGTGGGCTTTATCATGGATACAGTCATTACAAATGATGAACCATAGAATATGGATTAGTGCAATGTATGATTAGTCAGAACATAGTTGAAAACCAGTGCTTAGCATGATATGGGATCTTTTCTTTAATATTGCTCTTTTGTAATATGCAATTACTTTTGTATACTTTGGGGAATGAATAGCATCATAAAAAAAAAACATTTCCTTCCAGGAATCTTTTCTTTCAGAGTTAATGTATATTTTATTTCCTTTGCTGTTGCCATAAACAAATGACATAATAAATTTCACTGAAGCCACTTAGAATAATATACATTAACTGGAACACTTAAAGAACCAAGCTTGAAATCCTACCTGTACTTAGCAAAAAGTTATTCCAATTGAACATGTAAGAATTTTATCCTATGTCATTGTGAATAGGATTTCATACTATGAAGTCAATTGATTTATTTATTTGGTTAATGGTTCAGGTTATAATATACATTCTAAATACAATTATTAAATTTTGTTTTGGCTTTTATGAGTGAGTTAAGTCTGTTAAACTCTTCAATGTCTCAATTCAAAAACTTTATACTGAATTTAAAGTTACTTCCAATAGATTCTACATTGCAAGGGGAAGTTCAGGAAGGAATTTTGCATGGTGCTCAAAATCAAGATTCCACAAAAAGTCAGGAGAATATATTAAGGCCTATTCATCCTCCACTTATTATTACTATCAATCTTGAGGAGGAAGAAGAGGAAGAACAAGAAGAAAAATGTAAATATTTTTCAATTTTTTTTTCATGTTTGTCTACATAGTACCTTTTAGAAAGAGATGAAAACTAAATCCCAACGTGTATTCTTGCCATTTTTTTTCTTTGCTTACTTATATACATCTAAAATATTGCCTAATATTAAATTTGGAGACATAGTTTAAAAAGGAGATGAATGCGTTGCTGGCTGATGAATTCTGGGAATTGAAGTCCATAAGTCTTAAAGTTGCCAAGGTTGGAGACTCCTGCTCTGGAGGATTGCATAGGAATTTTTCTATTATGATTGTTTTATATTTTGTGAGCGGCATGGTGGCCTAGAGGTGAAGCTCTAACCTCACAATCAGGAGCCTATGAGTTCAGTGTAGTGGCAGATATTTCTTTCTCTGGGCGAAATGAGTAATTGTCTGCTATGAACTCCACATGGGCATCAGGAAGGGCATCTGGCCAGTAAATGCTCAGTTCCATTCAGTCACCCTGACTCTGATGCAAGGGACTACAAGGCCATTAATTTTTTTAAATATATTTTGTCCATAGTCTCAGGAAAAGTCATCCTTTTTTTTTACTTTGAACTTTCTTTCATCATCTTGTCCCATTAATCCAAATTTGGTCCTGTTTTATTAGATTCCAGAGACTTTTTCGACTGATGGACAGAGTCCGAAGATCTTTCACATAATTTTTCCTCTGCCCAATTGGGAAGGGAAAGAATGAAAGTGGAGAATAGGAGCTCTTTAGAAAAAATAATCTAGCTTTTCCTTTTAAAGCTATTCAGTCAGTAAAAGAAAGATTTTGTTTTGTATTATAAATGTAAATGCAATTCAGATTTGCTTTATATGGCAAGGAAAAAGCCTGGGAAGAATTTTATTAGAAATAACTTAAATAACTTAACTTGTTCCATACAGATGCATCTTATTTATTGTCAAAGACACCAGAAGATATAGAAGAAGAAAAGGCAATAAAGGAAATGTGCTATAAATCTGGTAAGAATCTTATTGTTATATCAACTAAGAACGTTGGTGCATTTTTTAAGATGATATGACAAAAGAAATTCTTTTCTTTTCTTTTGTCTCTTTGTGGATGAAACAGGAGAATATTATAGAATTCAGACTTCTCAGGAAAATAATTTAATAAAAAATTCTTCGGTGCTGGAGAATGAGCTCATTAAACCTATGGAAACATGCAGAGAATTACAAGAAGGCAAGGAATAGAACAGTTGAAGTTTTTAATTTTGGATTTAAATGTTGTTTTATCTTTTTAAAGATAAGAAATATTCATTGTTAAAAATCTACATTAACATATTGTTTAGATGTCGACTCCAGGAAGAAACCCAAGTTCAATCTCTGGACTTAGCAACTAAAAGTACCAGTTAACAGATGCGACAATAGGGAATTTGCCAATTATCTGAGTAGAAACCTGTCAAGTATAAAACCTGGTGCTAGTCAGAGTTGAAAATATTGGGTTGTGCCAAGAGTGTAACTTATTTCAGCTTAAGGGCTGTAACAGGCTTTGCATACTATGTTGTTTCAAAATAAGTGGATAATGCCTAAAATTGACTGATTTTCTGGGAAGAGACTGGGGATTTGAAAGATGGTTGTGAGCCCCCTGTCTATTAGACTTGGGGCCTTCTGATTATTGGGTTCTGGAAGCCAGGAAAGGGGATTTGATAGTCAATATGTTTATTTTTCCAACTCTGAATGACATGAATAAATAATGTCTGATGCAAGACAGCTTCCTATGTATCTTTGTATGTAAAAAAAGAAATACAGTATAATCTTTTTGTTTCTCCAGTTAAAGTATAAAGTTAAAGAATAGTTAGATAGGTTGATGCCAAGTTATATTAGTCCTATTATAATTTAATATGTGACCCTAACTTACTCTAAGTTCAACTGAGCATTATGCAATTAGTTATGTGTAGATTATTATTATATAATATAATTATTAGTTATGTGCTACATGATGGCTTTTTAAAGTATTAAAACACTTTACATTGTTATTATGTTCATTTATTGCAGACACTTCAGTCGTGGAATTAAGTAAAATATTCATTAGTCATATTTTATTAATTGTTCCTGAGAAAATCCATCTTATTATAGAAAAAAGTGATAAGTAGAACTTAGTAATTGTCCAAAGCTTATAGAATAGTAGGTAATGCTATGGTAATAGCTGTCCCTACAGAAAGATATTCCTATTACATGCAGTTTAATAACTTCACAGATTTTCTCTCCCACCATTCTAGGTGATGGTGTTGCAGTTCCATCAAAGTTTAACATTATAGAAAGACAAACAAAAATAACAGCTTCAGTGGACAGTTGCTCTAAATCTGAACTTAGTGCCTTTGAAAATGGAGGTAATTATTTAAAATACAATTTCTACATTTAAATTCTTATAACTGACAATGAAATAAGTGTACAGTCACCTGCATTCAGATACACACACATATTCACATACATACACAATCTACCCAGTTTGCAGAGACTCTGCTCAATCTTTTTTCATTTTCTAATTTAATGAAGCAATGCTATCTGTCTTTATTTAATTTTATTTAAAGAAGTTTTGGATTGTTTGCAAGCCATATTTACCCTCTCTTCTCAGACTGTAATTTTTGCATCCTTTCTCTACTGAAATCACAAACAATAGAGACAAAGAGAGGGAGAAGGAAAGGGAGACAGACTTGGGATTTGAATCAACATATTACAAAATCACTTGCACTGTTGTTCCTGAATATATGTCACAGGTTTCAGAACAAAAGAAAAGAATTCTCCATCAGAACAAGCAAGATAATATTGGGTGGCAGGTTGGGGAAAGCTGCTGAATAGACCTTTGAGAAATAAGAGCCCTCAGCAAGGAGGGTGTAATCATCTGAAAGAAAAAAAGAATATGGATGTGAAGAGTGTCCATTCGATTATTTCCAAGCAACTAAGTTCTCATGTGCTTTGTAAAGAATCAGTTCAGAACAATACAGTTCTAAAAGAAACTAGCTCCTTTCAGGTGCAATGCCCCAAATTTCTTAACATATGAGCACTCCTGATAAGCCTCATATCATTTTTTGTTCTTGCTTTTGGATGTCAGAACTTTGTAAACATTCACTGTAGTTATTTGTAAAGAGAAAACTACATAAAATATACAACTGTATGTACATAGGGTTCCTCATAAGCCAAGTTTCTGCTTTATTAGGACAACTTTCTGTTGTTATTATGATGATTAGATTTACATCATCTTTTATTTCTGTATAACTCAAGGTAGTGTACATGATGTTCCCATGACTTATTTTACCTCTCCCCCCCAAATACCCCATTGTGAGGTGGGTTATTTCCTCCCTAAAGGCAATTCTTATGAATGGACAATTGCAGGAAAGAAGTAGCATGGTTTGAGTGGGCATTTTAAGTGTGATATCAGCTGACTATGGCTATTGATTGCAAAAAAATTTAACCTCTTCCTTTTACGTTAGAAGAGGCATGTGTTTATAGTTTGTTTAAAATAAGCAGAAGGCCTTTGAAAGGAAACAGTAAAATAGGTTTGCAATATCAGCACAATGATTCAGGCACATGAAAGAGTTATTGCCATTTGAACTTTATATATTGATGCTTATACCATGGAATTACATTTCATTTTGCTCGTTTAAACAACTTTGTTTCATGTGCATATTTTTCCATTCATTGCTTTTCCATTTAAAGGGAAAAGTGCAGACTTCTAGAATACTATTTTTTATTTATTTCTTTTGTATGTTTCTTGTTATTGTTTATTTTCTCTGATAATTATGTGCTATATCTGTTTCTCTGTAGGAGGTGATTGTTACTTGTCACAAAGAAATATATTTGTTGAAGGGATACAAAACAAAATGTTCAATGGAGAGAAACAATTTACCATGCTAAAGTGCTTAAACATTAAAGGTATTCAGAACTCATGCCTCACCTTTCTTTTTTTCAATGGAAAAATAAATATATGTGCTGTTTTAAACATTCTGGCAACAGCTTTGGCGAAAATATACCCCAGAAAATTTTTAGAAGTCTTGCAGAATAGGTTACATCCCACTCAAAAGGGTGATTTGAACCATGTATTGCTTATATGATGCCATAATTGGGGAATCATCTAGACATATTCTCATGCTAGTGGCATTGTATCACTGGATAAGGGCATAACACTTCAAGGGAAGAAATGCCCTTTCAGAATGGTAAACACTGTTATATTGTTTTTGAAAAACATCTCTGCACGAATATTGGTTGAGATTTTTGGCATAGTTCCTGGTAGTACTAGTATATTTAGTACTGTAGTAGTATGATTAGGTTTAATTACTTATTGTGCCATCAGATCTACCCCTTAGACCTTCTCAAGGATGATATGTCCCCAACCAGATCTTCCAATCGTTCCTCATCTTAGGAACACTATAGAATAAGTCCCAAATAAGGCTAACTTAGCTGTAATACAAATATAAATTCTGTCTTATTCAATTTGCATCATCATTAGCTCACTGTAATCCCTGGCCACTGGTGTGTTAATACGAAGGGAAATGGAAATTGCTGCTGCTTTTGAGCACTGCTCCAGCCAGTGCTCATATACTTGGATGAAATATATAAAATGCTTTTTAAAAAGTAGCAATTGAACTACTGTTATAACAGCAATAGAATGAAAGAGTTCTGAAGATTGACAGTAGGTATTCTGTTGAATATTGATTTGAGTAAATGCTTGATTATACTGACTTTTGATGCCTTTGCCTTTTCTGGAAGGAAGCATGTATGCTTATTATCCATCAAGTAGAACAATTAGTGGCTAGATATATTATAGAACACCCTGGATATCCTGTTTCTTTTTTATACTTTTGCAGCTATTAGCAATTGTTTGACCTTGCTTCAGGGTGATCTGTTTTTGTCAGTTTAAAAATACTTAACTCTGCTAGGGAACTTCTGTATTTGTAGATAAATAAATAAAGCAACAGGCAGTAATATTGATGCTACAAAAATCAGACCATTATATCTGATATTTATAGTGTTTAAAGCAGCTGTAGTATTCAGTCAGTTCTCCCTGGTTCGAGTGAACTGGCAGCAAGTATTTGGCATGGGCCGCCGAACCAGTAGTAACTTCTGGCTAGCCATGCCCCCGACCCGGTTGCCCGGTTGCTGCTCACTCATATGCCCCACCCACCTGATACTAGTCACCCAGTCACTCCTTAAGGTATTTATTTTTTCCTCTCCCGACAATCAGCTGTTCCTATGTTCAGCTGTGCTGGGATTCACCTCGCTTATTTACTGCTTCTCCCAGGAGGCTTCCCTGAAGCCCAGGAAGGCAAAAAAAAAGAAAAAACCCTCCACCCGCCCCCTCCATTTTTTGCTTTCCTGGGCCCCAGGGAGCTCCAAAATGAAGCATGGGGGGAGTTGCGTCCCCCATGTTCAGTTTCTGCCTTCTTGAGCTCTAGGGAAGCCTTCTGGGAGCAAAAACGCCCCCCCCCAAGGGGACTTGCCTGAGTCTCAGAAGGCCCAAAAAACATTGGGGGGGGGGGTAGAACCGGTAGTAAAAAAATTTTTAATCCCACCACTGATTTAAAGATTCTTAAAACTGAATAGAATTCTTGGATCATGTGCTAACATGGGAATGGAGGCCACAGATCATCCTGATTCAGTGTGTGCTAAGCCAAACTATGATTCCTTTGAGATTTAATAAGTTGCATAAACCTACTAGAATGGTTATTCACTAAATCATGTAAAACAATGACTTAGTGGAGTGGATAGATCTGTTTGTTGGCTTCATTACTAATCATTGCTCTAGAACTGAACAATACAATCCTAACATTCTTTTCAGCTACAAGCCATTCAGAAAGCATCAAGAAGCATCATTTTAAAGGAATCAAGAAAAAGAAATGGCTATCTGAGGAATCAAAAAATCTTCCTGCCCCTTTGACAGCAAAAGGTATTTCAAAGGAACTTTTTGAATCATTCCAAATAGCACAGTCTGCCCTATTTTACCATTTTCCATCATCAGGCACACTCTAATAAAGGTGGAGCTCTCTATTAGGACCCAGTATTTAATTCATTTTTCAATATGAATGATGGATAATTTAAAGTCCTCTACAAAGTGCTGGTCTGCTTCCAGCTGGGATGTTCTGGGTTCATGGATGACTAAATTGAAATGGATTTTCCATCCTGGCAGTATAAGTTGAGTTCTGAGTAGTTTCTTGTATGTTGGGGGGGAAATATTGATTGTTTTATTATCTCTTGCAGCAATGCATACTTCAAACTCTAAAAGTAAAGGGAGTTGCCAACAAAATGATCAAATCAAGAATGCTGAGAATGCCTCTTATGTTCCTTCTCAGAGAGCCAATGGGAGAAGTATATCCTTGAGTGCTCCAATGGCTGGAAGGTCACAAAATCTCACCTTTGCTAAAATTGGGGTAGCCAAAGAATCCAAAATGAATTTATCTACAGGTATGAATTTATCTAGCTAGCTTCATAAGGTCTCTTTCTGATATGGACTTCAATTTGTTTCCTAATGGGATGCTATGCTAATTAAATAATACTCTTGTTTCATCAGTAAATGTTTTTCAATGGTGATGTAGTGTCCTAAAGCTTTCAACATAGCTACTCTGATTCTACAAGGAAGCTGTAGAGTCTTATCTTCTGCCTGTTGTTTTGTACATGAATTTGAAACAATGAGATTTAAATTTTATTAACTGCAAAATTTGCTGTTGGAATTAATTTTGAGAAAGATCTATCTAAAATAACAAGTAAATTGTTTTCTTAAATGAATATGATTCTAGGTTTTATACAATGTCTCTGCAATTGTGTTTTTGCAATGAGGAACGAGTTTACAAGAAACTGGTCATTCAAAAAGTCTGTAAAAATGTTAATGTTCTATTAAAATGCCTATGTTAGGTGATATGCTATGTTAGAAGGCAAACTGTAGCAGTCATTACTTTTTTTAATATTGTTTATCATTATTTTGAAATCTCACTTTATGTTAATGATATCATTAATTCTGTTTCTTGCTCTAGTTTTTATTATTTGTATCTTAGTATATAACGTATTTCCCCCAATCCTTAAGTGTGTTATGTAAATGCAACAATTGTGGTTTGTAAACTATGGTCTATGGCTTAGTCTACAAGCCAGAATAAAATAAATCTGAGGTAATTTAAATAAACTCAGCTGCAAAATTCTTACCTCTTCTTTAACTCATGTAGGGATGGTTCAGTATTACTTTTCATTGATGTTAATCATCTTTTTTCTAGAAATAAAAAAAAAATACAGGGAAAGTTTCAGTTCTGGTTTATCCTTTCTTGCTTTATTATTAAATATTTTCATAACAAAATTTTAATCATTATTCTGGCATGCTTCTAATCTCCCTGTCATTTTGTTACTTCATTCACTGGTTTTATATTTTTATGTTTTTATCCCCCCCCCTGCAAAAAAATTGATAAATAATGTTTAAAAAGAAAAAAAAGTTGATTGCACAAAGGATTAATCATAGAAGACTAGAAAAATTCAGAGTAATTATAGCATACTGTACTGTTGTCACTTTCAGGGGAAAAAATACATTTCCTCTGTATCAGTCCATAACACTAAAATTGGATCTTACTGTGAGCTTCAGAGGTTTATATTCTGTAACTCTCAGCAATATCATTTCTTCTGAAAAGTGTCTTTCTAAAACATATTGGAGAAGCTGGTAGTTTTACCTTATACAAGCTAAAAAAATGCTGTCCATGTTGTTTAAGAAATTTTGATATTTCTAAAAATCATTATTTCACTCTGTTAAATCGGTTGCTCCAAATATTATTAATGAATTTAAAACCAATTTTTTCAGAGGAAGTTATTGTTTAAAGATGATTTCCAAATAGTTTTGTTGTATTCATACTTTATGTCACAATTCTGTTTTAATGTTGTAATTTATATTGCCCTTTTTATTAAATTTATACTTGTTATTTTGTATATTGAAATGTAACAATTTCTTAATAAACATTTCAATGCAACATTTCAATGCAGCAGATTTATTCTCCTAATATTTTGTGCCCATCTGATTTATTTGTTGTGCTTTTTGGTTCAGTCTTAGTGCAATAGCATAATATGCTTTACAATCATTTTTCATACCTAATGGAATTTATTTATATGCCATATTTTAAATGTGCCTTCCTAAATATTTTTCAAGAAAGCTAATAGTGAAGGTCCTAATAGAGAATTATTACTTGCCATCCTTGAAAATCATGGCAATTCCATGATATTTTGAACACTGTAGTTGGTTTGGGTCATTATTAGGAAAGAAATTCTGATTTAAACTCTCATGAACAATTGCAGATCTAAAGAACCCTTATTTAAAAATGGAAGAAAAATATTTTTTTAAAAAATTAAAATGGACAAAAAATATGTTACTCATCTAAATTATTAATGAAACTTTCATGATTTTTTTAAAAAATAAAATGGGCAAAAAACATGCACTTTCACAATTTGGTAAGACTACAAAAAGAATATAAATTGCATAAAACAGCTAGTTAACAACATGTTCATAAAGCTTTTATGTTCTTTGTTTCATCTGGATGTGTAGCAGCCTCTCATCTTCAGTAGATTTGAATAGTTTTTTTTACAGAAGCTAAATCAGCCATCCAATGTAAACATTTCATAAAATAACTTTGAATAATATAAAGAAATCTGGAGTACTTCCATTTCCTTGTAAGTTTTTTTTTTTTTTGCACATGCACTTAGTTATTACTTTGCATTATATCACCTTTTTAATGTACATTCTTGTCTGAATTGTTTAAATTTTATTCACATGTTTTCTATTTTTAAAAAACTTTTCCTTTATAGCTTTGTAGTATCAAGAAAAAGTATTTTAAAAAATGATTTGTGCTATAAAATCCAAATTACTACTAGAGCTTTAAAGCTTAAAATGTTCATCATATTTTTTCTGCCATCTAAAGATCATCCTGATGTTTCCAGCCCAGATTTGTAAGCCTAAAACAGCAACCAATTAATATAGGTTTGGAGTTGGGACAAGTCACTCTCTTTCAATCTATGTCTTACATAATTTTTGTAGAAATAAAAGGGATATATCCATCTATTCCTGAAGAATAGGCAAAATATATATCTAACAAAAATGCATTAAAATAAATGAAATAAAGTACACAAGATTTCTTCAAAAATCTTGTTCAGAACTTCAGGTGAAATATAGAATATGTTTCTGATATAATTAAAGCTATTTTTCAATAGGATTTTTTATTATGTAATATCAGAAAATGTTATGGTAACAATTCTGGTATATGTGCTTAACGAGAATGACAGAGTCAAAGTTATAAAAGAAGAAAATTAAAACTTTCTTTCTTTTTCTTTAAAGAGAGGTGTGCTTCAACATATAATATACCAGCCTGGAGAAAAAGAAGCCCACATTCTAAAATATATACTAAACCTGAAAAAACGCATTCAGGTATTTATAAGGTGATAGTAATATACTGCAAGTATTAAAAATGAAGCAATCATGAATATATAGAGATTTTTTTAGGAGATCAAAATATTTTTTTCCATTGCTAATGGGAAAGGGGTAAATTTATGATGTAAAATGCTAAATCTAGCTACAGTTCAGTCTTGTCTGTAGTCCTCCTTTATATAGATTAATAATTAAAACTTGATTAAGGTAGAAAGTTATTTACTTTACAAATAAGTGTGGATAATGCAAGTAATACATGAAGTAATGGTCCATTAAGATATGGCAACTTCAAATAATTGCCTTCTTCATGTTCATGAAACCCCATTTTTTAAATATAGGATGTATTAATAGCTAGGAATCCAAATTATATTATTGATGTCATGATCTATGGTTTATTATGCAGCACCATGACTCTATAACTTTCAGATTTGATATTATTGGATTTTTAAACTTTCATATGTTTTCATTTCAGAGCCCAGAAGAAATGGAAGTAGATAAAATGGAGGTTAATTTTAAAGAGAGGAAAGAGGGAATAAAGAAATGGTATATTGTTCTTCTATGGTTTGCCATCAAAAGAGGACAAAATATTCAAATTCAAATGATTTGGTTATCAGGAAATCTAACTCGAGATCTAAGGTGACAAAAACATTCTAGAATTCAGGAAGTATATGTGCTAAAACATTTACATTAAAATATGTAAACAAGCCATCTATTTCTGAATCAATTATTTTAATATGAATCTGGACTGTTTGGGAGAAAGTATAGGCATGCTTCATAAATGCTTTGGATCCCATGTGATAGCAAGCACATCTCTATTGTTCAATAGTCAATTATTTTCTAGGCTTTTGTCAAAATCTGAGCTAATTTGTTGAATAGCAGAGAATATTGGGTTCTTTCGTTTTTGAAAAGCATGCACAAGCGTCCTTAACATTGACATAAAGGTGGGGGGTATTCTCTTACAAGAAAAAATATTTAGGATATTTTTCCTTTTTCAATAGAGATTAGAATGATTTTAATGACAATGGTACTAAAGAGAGGAACACCAGTTTTGTGTTCTTCCATAATGTGGAGCTACTGAAAACACTCTGATGCAAAGATGACTATAGGTTCTACTAATATTTTGTGTTCTTCCAGAGAGTAATCAGTATATATAAATCTGCATATTTAATTCCAACCACATTTACATAAAGATTTTCTGAATACTGTAATTAACTGACAATCAGGAAGGGAAGGAAAACTTTATAATAGGGTTGTCAAACTCACAGCCCGCAGGCTAGATGCATCACACACTGGCCAGGCCCACCCCCAGTTTAGTGAAGGGGAAAAAGTCACGATACATCATGTGATGATAACGTGATGCTGTGAGTTTGAAACCACTGCTTTATAAGGATTGACTAAACATATGTTTACATAACGTTCACTCTCTATGCAAAATGCTTTAATCACCAAATGGTTTCAGATAATCAGCATCATTTTAATGTGTCTGGAGCTAGAATGTGTCTGGACCTTTTCTTAGAAGTAAAATGCTTGAGACTGGCTGTAATTTCATATACTGATTTCCACATCAAGAGAAGTTTTTGTTTGAAAAAACAAGGGTTGATAATTAAAAGACCGTAAATAACATTCATCTTCATACATTCTATCCATATAGTGGAAAACTGCATTAAAAAAAAAAGATATAATCCTATATTTGTGTCCAAATAACACAACACTTTCAACTGATGCAATACCAATAACAGAGATACAAATTTTGAGAAACACTAAATTGACATGGCAGAAGGAGTGGGGAGAGATGATGTCACCTCTTTAACCAGATCTCTCTTATATACTGTGACACTATTTTATTCAGGACTGTATCTCTGCCATCCTCTATCATATTTTCCGCAGCTGATTTACCACTTTTATTGTCAAAAGGTAATCCTTAATACAGCCTCATAGTTATGTTTGATCAGATATGTTTTTTGCTTTCCTCCAGAAACACCCCTTCACCTTGAAGGGAAACATCCCTTCACCATTTCTCTAAATAAGAAATGACATGATGCTTTGTCTTTTGAAATTAATTAAGAATGGTACAATTTGGGCCATTTTGAAAATGTAAGCCTTTTAAAAAAATTGGAGCATCCTCTGATTATTTTCAGGGAAATAAAGTAGTTTTCCCTGAATGACATAATATAAGGCGCCATGTCTCTGTTTGATTTCCATCACACCTCTCTTGGAATTCAGTTCTGTTGAACCAGTGGGAATCAGCTTAATCCCACCACTGGTTGTAGCCAAAGGAAGCAAAGCATTATACTAAAGTAGATGTGAAAAAACAACTGTCATACTGTGATATGCTGGAAAGTCCAGTTGCTAAAAATAGATTTTGGAAAACCCTCTCCACAAAGTTTTGTCAATATTTCATGGTGGTGACTGTTTGAGAGCTGTAAGCAATGAAATTTCATTTTAATGTATGCTGACTAGTGTACATTCAAAGTGACAATATTCTAAATCTGAAACCTAACAGGTCTATTATTATAATATTTCTTATTTGGAGACAATGGATACCTGCTTGGTTGATTTCTTGTATGGCCTTAATTGAAACTATGGCAGAACATATATCCACAAAAGTTGAACTCACCTGGTTCTCATGCTTCCTTTGCATTTGTAGTATAATATTTTAGAACAGCTAATCTATGACTTTCTTCTATCCTTATTTTTATATTATTTGTACACTATCATAAAAATATCAACTAAATGCATATTTTTACACACTTTCATAGATATCTTAGAATTTATAAGAAGTGTATGAGGCTAGTTACAATTATTCAGGTAACCTGGCAGTTCATAGGACTAATATAACATATCAATCATCTTTAATATAGAACATAATGATCAGTGATAAATACCATTCAACATATAATAATCAATTGTATTCAGCTGCAGCAACTTTTATACCCAGAATATGTTTTGATTGTCTGATAAGAACAAAATAACTTAAAAAAATAATTCTTTGGCCAATTTGTAAGAAATTATATTCTAGCATCATCACTCAACAGTTTTTTGACTTTTTCTTTTCACTTTGCTTGCCAAAGAAATGTGCTGTTCTTTGCTAATATTTATGCTTATACATACTGTGAGAGTGCTGCTGGCTTCTGAAAACAAAACAAACAAATCAACAAAAATTGCTAAAGCTATTTAATTGCATGAATAACATTAACATTCAGCAAAAAAACAAAGTATTCCAAAGTGAACAAAACTAGCTAAAATCAACATTGAACCTACATTTTAAATGTATCCTAAGGAAAAAGAAATCAATAGACCATAAGTGCATGCATAGAGGACATATTCATTGAACTAATATAATGCATCAATCATCACATGTGCAGCAAGGAACATAGGAACAGCCTGCTTGATCAGGCCAAGATCTATGTTAGTTCATCACTTTGTTGCTAACAGTGGGCAGCAAATGTTTCTAGGTTGCTCAAAAATAGGAGATGAAGAAATACTATTGTTCCCTTTCAACTGTGTTCAAAATCATGTTGTTATCAATATGTGAAACACCTGAACCTTGATTGTGACAGTTGTACATGTGAGGAACAGTTGTAAAATTACTTTTTCAGTGCTTATTTTGCCTGTCCTGTACCAATACTGTACAAATGCTGTACAAAGGCAGATAGATAAACTGCACAAAGCATCCATACAAAGTCTATTGGTTCATCAGGCATCCTGTCAACTCACATTTAAGTCGAGGTTCTTCTTAATGTCAAATCCTTTGCATATCTGAATTGTGGTGTAGGAAGATAATAAGGTCTGAACCCCATGACAATTGAAGCAGCCTCATGGTAATGGCTTCAGTCAAGAGTGAGGGAGACCTCTCCCAACCCACCAAGGGTCAATTTAGTAACCAATCTGGATTACAGATGTGACCACATGACACGGACTACATTTCCCAGGATACCTTAACTACGTTTACCATGATGCATTCCCTTAAGGGGACAGCTAACAAATCCTAACTAACTATCTCAAATCTCATTAACTCTAAACTGTCTGGACAGCACAGTGCTATTGCAATTTTGAATGATCACTAAACAGAGCAGTCATGAAGCAAGATTTACCTATAGGATATAGATTAACCAAAAGCATCAGGGAAGTGTATAGTTCAGACAAATTATTAGATATAAGATTATGCAAATAAACTTTATTTAGATACTTTGGATTTTCACTCCCTCCATTTCTTGATGTATCTTCTGTCTCTATTCAAATATTCTTCAATTTTTCTGAGGAGAAAAGGAAGGGATAATTTGATTCCTGGCATCAAGTTTACTGATAGAATGACAGCAATAAATTGAAAAACTTTCAATGTTTTTTTAATAGAGTAATGAGGAAATTTTTTGAAGACTAGACATTCTCTTGTTTATTAAATTTATAAAATTTATTCCTTCAATAAAGTTGCAGTTAACTTCAGTATCAGCAGGCACAAGATGTCACTGAGCTATAAAACCACTTGAAATGACTCCAATGTGTAATCCAAGTTTCTTGACAGTGAAGTGATGGACAATTTTTGCTGAGTGAAGTCCGCATTATGTTTGCATGATATTATATATCTGTTAGATTAATACAACTCATAATATACAAAGATTCAGATTCAATAAATAAATGTGTTATTTCTGTTGTGCTTTTCTTAAAATAGCCCTTTCATGTCATAGACATAGACATAAAATCATGTTAGTCAACATTTAATCCAGAGTGGAATAATTCAGATAAAACAAAATGTCAAAACTACTGTAGAAACTACAAAGGATCTCCATGAAGCCAGATATGTTTTATTTACTACTTCAACAACATATTGTGACATCCTTATGATGAAACAGTCGCGCATATAGTAAAATTTGAAATCCTCCTCCAAAGTTATCATTCCCCTGCTTATTTCCTCCTCCCATCCATGACAGAAAAGCAAGCACCAATTGCTTTTCTTTCTGTGTACGTACTTTTTGAGGACTGATGAAGGAGGGAAAAAACAATCTCAAACCACATTCACAAGTATTTGACAGTCTTTTCTATTTTTAGAGGAAAACAGCAGTTGTGGTGTCAATTATACCCAGTAAAAGAACAATAGAGAAACAGCTATAAATACACCAGAAAGAAAGGAAGGAAGGAAATAAAATTCATTGTTTTGCTAATGAACTAAAAAAAGATATAACAGCTACAAAGGCTCAATCTTTCAGATCAGGCAGTCTAGCTGAAGTTGGAACAGAAAAATAAAGCATAGCAGGTGGACTAACTGCCTACCCAGCTTGCATCAGCAGAAAGGGGGAAACAATACTTGAAGAGAGGCAGAAAACTCAGATAGAGGTCACTTTCCCAACAGACTAAAGCCCATGTCACACTGAACCAACATTTTGCTTCCTCTCTATCCGTCCAGCATCCATTTATAGACGTTTCATCCGCTCCAAAAGTTTTGGGCTTCCTAAAACTTTTGCACGGAAAATGTATCCAGTTCGTCCGTTCTGCATCCGCTACGCATCCGCTAGGCATCCGTTACGCATCCGCTACGCATCCGCTGTATCCGCTAGGCATCCGTTGCGCATCCGCGCAACTCCATCCACCCGGACGTAGGGAGGAAGCGGAATGGACGCAGAACGGATGCAGAATGGATGCCTAGCGGATGCAGAACGGAAACAAAGCGTTTAAAACGGAAAAAACGTTCGCAGAGGGGACCTATCTCAGATATTAAGATTGTCTAGAGGATGCCTACAGGATGCCTAGAGGATGCCTAGCGGAAAACCTATACTACCTATAAAAAGGGGGAGCAACTCGCCTGCATCGTACTTTCAGAACAGCAGCCCAGTGGTGCAGACCTCTGCAGCCTTCATCTGCCTCTTCCTCTTCCACAGCATCCAGTCATGTCCACCGTGGATTGTAACAAAGTCCTTTCGGCAGCCACCATTGTTCTGCAACAGTGCGAAGCCATCTGCAGGCTCTGTGAACACTACGAGAAGAAAAGGAGCCACCCAAAAAGAGTGAAGAAGTCTGAAGATGGTTCGCCAGAAGAGCAGAGGACGGACTGTATAACAAGCTGATGGTGGAGCTCAGGAGCGAAGACACTCAGGCATTCCAGAACTTCATGAGGATGCCTCCAGCCATGTTTGACGAAGTTGTGCAGCGGCTGACGCCCAGGTTGACCAAGGCAAACACCAGCTTCTGGCCCAGCCTGGAACCTGGGCTCAAGGTGGCACTCACTCTGCACCACCTGGCCTCAGGGACCTCCTACAGGAGCATGCAGAACGGCTGGAGGGTGCCATCCAACACCATCAGCATTGTGGTCAGAGAAGTGGTACAGGCCATCATCAAAGAATACAAGTACCCCTCTACTGAAGAAGGCTGGAAGAAAGTTGCAGAGCAGTGGTACCAGAAGTGGAACTTACCACACACTGTTGGAGCCATAGATGGCAAGCACGTGACCTGCAAAGCTCCAGCCAACTCGGGGTCCACTTATTTCAACTACAAGGGCTTCTTCAGCATCATCCTCTTCACCATGGTCGATGCTGACTACAAATTCATGTACATCGATGCTTCAGGCAATGGCTCCTCTTCAGATGCCCAGGTATACAATGCCAGTCACCTCAAGGAGGGGCTGGAACGCAACCTCATGGTGGGCTTCCCAGATCCAGAACCCCTGCCCAACGACACACAAGATGTGCCCTACTTCATCGTGGGGGATGACAACTCTTCCCTCACAACCTACCTCATGAAGCCCTACACCTCCAGACTCCTCACCCGTGAAGAGAGGATCTTCAACTACAGGCTTTCCAGGGCAAGGCGGGTGGTGGAGAATGCCTTTGGCATCCTGGCCAACAGGTTCCAGGTACTTCTCACCACCATGCAACATTGCCCAGAGACCGTGAGGAGGATCATGGAAGCTTGCTGCATCCTGCACAATCTCATGCGCACCCACTACCCAGTCTTGCAGAACAGGCTCGTGGACCTCCAACAAGCCAATGGGGACATGGAGCCTGGGGAATGGAGGCAAGGGCGAAACCTGATCGACACTGAGGATGTGCAAGGCCCCAACAGAGCCTCACATGAAGCGAAGAAGCAGCGCAACCTCCTGAGACACTGGTGCAACTCCCCAGCTGGAGCAGTGGAGTGGCAAGACAGGATGGTAGATGCTTAATGGATGCTTCCTTCAGCCTGTCTCATCACACGGATGAGATTGGGCCATGTATGTTTGGTTGGCGTACAATGAACAGGACGTTTAATAAAGAGTTGTGTTTATGTTGACATGTGTGGATAATTATTACATTATTATTGATAATAAAGGGCCCTAGGTGTGGCACCTGGGAGGGTGGACCATACAGTCCCACTATGCTTGCACTGGAGGTTTATCTATCCCACTGCTATCCTAACCCATCCCACAGCTATTACCCATTCCACAGGTATCCTAACCCATCCCACAAGCATGCAAAGGCTTAAACCATTTCTAACAGTTTCCAGCAAGACTTTATTAAAAAAAAGAAATGAAACAAGTGTGTGAATCATAAATAGACTTTATTAACAAGCTATAAGACAAAAATGAGTCTCTGGCACTCCTCTTGGTCGCTCAGTCTCAGGGGTGAAGGGTGCAGTGCTGTGGAGGTGGCTGATGCTGGAGTGCTTTTCATCAGCTCCTCCAGAAGCAGAAGCAGCAGAAGCGCCAGCCCCAGAAGAGCGAGCCCGTGCTGCAGAAGCCCCAGCAGAACCAGAGTGAGGGCCAGAGGGCGGGATGGTAGCCCTGTCCCTCTTGCCAGGGCTGGCAGCAGATGGCTGAGGCTTGCTGTGCTTCCGCATGGTTGTGGGGTTTCTGGCTGGCAGGGAGGCTGGCAGGAACCAAGGCTGGCAGGAAGGCTGGCAGAAAGGCAGGCAGGAAGGCAGGCAGGAAGGCTGGCAGGGAGGCAGGCACCAAGGCTGGCAGGAAGGCTGGCAGGTAGGCAGGCAGGCACCAAGGCTGCCAGGCATACATGAACCAAGGCTGGCAGGAAGGCTGGCAGGCAGACATGAACCAAGGCTGGCAGGAAGGCAGGCAGCAAGGCTGGCAGGCAGACCGGCTGGCAGCAAGGGTGGCAGGGAGGCTGGCAGCAAGGCTGGCAGCAAGGCTGGCAGCAAGGCTGGCAGACCGGCTGGCAGCAAGGTTGGCAGACAGGCTGGCAGCAAGGCTGGTAGCAAGGCTGGCAGCAAGGCTGGCAGCAAGGCTGGCAGCAAGGCTGGCAGCAAGGCTGGCAGGCAGACATGCAGGCAGGGCAGTCGATGTGTCCGGCAGCAGGTCTTTCCTCTGAATGGCGACCTGCTTCCAAGCTGCTTCCATTATATCCGTGGGGCTGATGCAATGCATCCTCCCCACATGCGCAGTGAACGCCAGGCATCCATTAGGCTTCCGCTGTGCATCCGCTTCATCTGTTCAGCGTCCGCTCTACATCCGCTCTTTCCATTCCGCATCCACTTCGCTGAGGCCCCCCGGAAGCCCTGCGGATGTGCCACCCTCTCCCATCCGCTCCCATCCGCTTCCAACCGCTGGGCTTCCGTTCTGCATCCGCTTTGCATCCGCCCTGCGTCCTCCCCGCGTCCGTGTTATCCGCTCTGGTTATGCAAATTTTCGCCCCTTTTGAGAGCGGATAACAATGGGTGGAACATTTTGCTCGTCCGCTGTGTCCTTTTTGCATCCGTTGGCCAGTGTGACATGGGCTTCAGGGTAGTTCAATGATATCTATTCTCAGACTTCCAAAATATCAGGTGGCCTAGCCTATGGTCGGCAAGCAGGAAATGCAGGTCAGATCCCAGATTAAAGTTATAAAAAGGAATAATTAAATATTTAATAAAAGGCCACTTGATGTTTTCTTTTAAAAATAGAACATCTGACCAACAGTTTGAGTAAAAAGCAACAAGGATACAGACAAAGGAACCATATTTTTTTCTAATAAAATGTCTAAGACATTGGGAATATAATTAAAAGGACAGAGACATCGTTTTAACATAGTAGAATTCATTCCTCAAATTCCTTCAGAAAATTAAGGATGAACATAAATCATCCTTTACTACTCTTTCAGCACTACAACTTAAGAATGCACTTTACCTACCTTGTGAAATTTTAGAATAGCAATAGCACTTAGACTTATATACTGCCTCACAGTGCTTTACAGCCCTCTCTAAGTGGTTTACAAAGTCAGCATGTTGCCCCCAACAATCTGGATCCTCATTTTACCAGCCTTGGAAGGATGGAAGGCTGAGTCAACTTTGAGCCAGTAAGACCTGAACTGCCAAACTGCTGGCAGCCAGTGATCAGCACAAGTAGCCTGCAGTTTTGCATTCTAACCATTGGGCCACTGTGGCTCATTCTATTGCTTGTAAGGATAAGATTTTTTTTTTTTAAAATAAAATCCTGATTATATTTTTGAGAGAAGCCTGCACTTTGATGTCCATGAATTCCAACAGCTTGTGAATAACATCTGAAATAACACCACTGCCATATTAGTGACATTAATTCCCTTTGAGATGTATTTCAATGTGATGAAAAACAACATAGAATACATGGGAACTGGAACACCAAAATAATACAGTGAAACACAAGATGAAGATATAGCAAGCGTTCAGTGTTATTCATCTCTCAGTGCCATGTCAGGAAGAAAACCCCCCCAAACATCTGTTCACCTGTTGGGCATATAATTTAACTGCTTTTGCCTGACTGAAATGAAACATGAATGTTTAATCAGTTCAAAGGAAAAAAATGTATGAGAAATGAAGTTTCAGCAATGTTTGATCCATTGACATAAAAGCATTTTTTCTTCAAATATGTTACAAATATGGCGACTTCAAGGAATTGCAGAATTACTAAAATATAGGATTTTTAATTGGCATGCAAACCAGATCTTCTAAATTAAAAAATCTTTTTCTTATTCATATTCATATTGCATTTCAGCAGGGTGAGGAATATTTAATTAGATATTCTCCCATAAAGTCCGAAGTAATGTAATGAAAAGATACAAATGCAATTTTGATTCAGATTAATTTGCTGTCAGATTTGGATATTTCTGTTCCCAAAGGATATTGAAATGATGCAAAAGCTATCATTAAACATCATTGAGCTTCTCAATCAATATTAAACCAATAAAAGAAAGAGAATCTGATATATGGTTGATGCATAATCAAATCAGAGTTATTTTATAGTGATTTAGTCCTTGGCCAGATCAGTGTTTTTTCAAAAATTTATTATGAACAGCCACTTTGGTTGCAGCTGTTTTTAGTCAAAAAAAAAAAAAAAAAAAGGAAGGGGGGATTTTGCATGAGTTAGGAAACTGAATAGAAGTATTATTCAATATGGCTACAGCATCCACATTCTGGAAGCTTCTTGTACAGTAGCTGCCTTTTACAAGATGTTATGTATGTGGAAGTGTAATGGAATTCAAAAATATGACAGATATTGTTCCGTCCGGAAAAACGTGAGGTAGACCGGGTTCCAACAATAAAGTCTTTATTTTATAACACAGTTGAAAAATGGAACATTGGCTCAAGCTGCAGCAGCCTTTTATAGGTTTTTCTCTGCCGGCTTGTAGCCAATGACAGGTATTTAATATTTGCCGCCTTTGAGCAGCAATGTGGATTGGTTCCTTTTGAACCAATCCCCATTCAAGTTCTTTAGCCAATCAGAAACCTGTATTTAGGAGTCTACTATTCTTTATACAGAACACCCCTCCCCTCTTGGCTTAGTCCTACGTGGTGACATCGTTGCGCAGGTAGGTGGGGCTTTTTTGACTCGACTGGACTTGCGCGGTTCATTCCTGTTGAAGACTTCAACCGGTTCGGATGGAGTTGCTGTCTCTCTTGTTCTTTCCCATGGAACCGCCTGGAAGGGTGAGTCAGCCATTTTACTGCCGCCCAGATTTCTTAGGCCGGTGGTGTTGCCGCTCCCTCCTGGTCTCTCCGGGCAGGTCGAGCTGGCCTGGCTGGCCCCTTCGTCTAGACTTTCCCCACGATTGTCTTCTAACTGTAAGTCTCTTTTATGCTCTTTTTGATTGCTATTGTATTCTGTATTTAATTTTAATGGTTCTTTATTATTTTCTCATATTTCCCCCCCTCTTTGGTTTGGTTTTCGTCATTTTTTAATATTTGTGGTTTTGTGTTTGTACTTCTTTTGATGTTTCGGGAACGAAGCTGGTCTATGTGCCGCTTCCATTCCCTGCCGTTGTCTATGGTTAGTCGGTAGGACCGGGGGCCTGTAATTTGCGTGATTGTTCCTGGTAGCCATAATGGGTCCCCGG
This sequence comes from Laticauda colubrina, assembly GCA_015471245.1. Lineage (NCBI taxonomy): Eukaryota > Metazoa > Chordata > Lepidosauria > Squamata > Elapidae > Laticauda > Laticauda colubrina. The sequence continues at coordinate 34,583,935 of BLBF01000022.1, read as the reverse complement.
TAAAATTTTTTGCATAGACTAGGTCGCCTATTTCAAATGTCCTGAAATGGGTGGAGGAGTCGGGGGGGTTTTCTGGTGTATAATTTGGGTGCAATCTGTCTAGTTGCGACCTTAGTTTTCTCCCCATTAGTAGTTCCGCCGGACTTTTGTTTGTTATGGTACTGGGTGTGATATGCTGGAGGATGAGCAGGCGATTTATTTTATCTTGGACATCTGCAATGTCCATTCTTTCTAACCCTTCTTTTGTAAATCTAACCATTCTCTCTGCCCTGCCGTTCGCAGCCGGATGGGCCGGTGCGGTTAGGGCATGTCTGATACCTAGGGAGGCTAGGTATTGTTCGAATTGAATGCTCGTTAACTGTGGCCCGTTGTCAGACACTAGGATGTCCGGCAGGCCATGGATCGCAAAGAGTTTGTCCAGTTGTTTAATAAGGGTTTCAGTTGTCGTAGATGGCATAATTTTAACCTCTAGCCAATTTGAGTATGCATCTACGACAATGAGGAAAGTATGTCCCTTGGTCGGACCCGCAAAGTCGATGTGGATTCGTGACTAGGGGCCTCATGGGGTTTCCCAGTCCCTTATGGATGCTTGTGGCAGGGAAGGCCTATTTCTTTGGCATTTGTTCCATGAATTTACCCAGTATTCGATGTCCCTATCTATACCCGGCCACCAGACATAGCTTCTAGCAAGGCTTTTCATTTTAACAATTCCAGGGTGGCCTTCGTGAAGCATATTGAGTACCCTCGTTTGTAATTTGGAGGGGATAACAACCCAATCACCCCATAACAAACAACCCTTTTGAATTGAAAGTTCAGTTTGTCTGGTCCGGAAAGGCTTAAAGTTCTCAGTTTTTTGGTTTTCCGGCCAGCCTTTACCTACCCAGTTCAGTACATGGGCAGTCAATGGGTCCTTTGCGGTGGCTCTGGTGACATCATTTGCAGATATGGGCAGATTTGGGCATGTCTCTATCTGCAAGGTGGTCATCGTTGGTGCCGGGTCTTCCTCTATAATTGGTAGCGGAGTTCTGCTCAAAGCGTCTGCATGGGAGATTTGTTTCCCAGGGCGATGTGTTAGAGTATACAAGTAGACTGCTAGGAATTCTGACCATCTAGTCATTCGCGGGGATAAAATGTTCGGTGTTGGTTTGTTTCCCGCCAAAATTCCAAGTAGCGGTTTATGGTCCGTTACTATTACAAATGTTCCTCCATATAGATATTCATGGAAGCATTTTACTCCGGCGATGATTGCCAGGGATTCCTTGTCCAATTGACTATAATTTCGCTTGGCTTTAGACAGAGTCTTTGAATATTATGCGACGGGTGCCTCTCTTCCGTCTGGCAATTGGTGACTCAGGATGGCACCGACTCCAAATGGTGAGGCGTCGCAGGTTACCGTCAATGGCAGTATGTTGCTAAACTGGATGAGAATGGTGTTTGATGTTAATAAGTTTTTTATTCTTTGGAAAGCTTTCTTTTCTCTATACCCCCAAGTCCAAATTGTTTTCTTATCCAGTAATCGGTGTAATGATTCCGCTATTGTTGCTTTGTGGGGTAGGAACATGTTACAAAAATTTATTAGTCCCAAAAATGCCTGCAGTTCAGTTTTATTCCTTGGTTCTGGTGCGTCTTTAATAGCTCTGACTTTTTTTTCGGTAGGGTGTATGCCCTCTCCATCTATCAAATATCCCCAAAATTTGACAAGATCAGTCATTAGACAGCATTTTTCTTTCTTTACTTTAAGGCCAGATTCTCTGAATTTATTTAGGACATCTTTAAATCTTTTCTTAAGCTGGGTTGCATCTTTGGCCGAAATTAGTATGTCGTCGAAGTATGGTACGACCCCTTTTATACCATTTAACAGGCATTCCATGAGACTCTGGAAAATGTCTGGGGCTACGCTTACTCCAAATTGGAGTCTGTTGCATTTGAATGCCCCTTTGTGAGTCACTATTGTTTGTGCTTCAGCCGTTAAGGGGTCTACTGGGAGCTGTTGGTAAGCTTGTGCTAGGTCTAGTTTAGCGAAAACTTTTCCTCCCCCAAGAGAATGTAATAGGTGTTGCACGACTGGCACCGGGTATGCGCTTTGTTGCAACGCGTGGTTCAGGGTAGCCTTGTAGTCGCCACAGATTCGAACCGACCCATCTGGTTTAATCGGCGTTACAATTGGTGTTTCCCATTTAGCATGGTCGACCGGTTCTAAAACCCCTTGATCTATTAATTTATTTAGTTGTTCCTCTATTTTTGCTTTTAGAACAAAAGGAATTCATCTGGCCTTTAGTCTTTTAGGGGCTACCTGGGGGTCTAGACTAAAAGAAATTGGGGTTCCCCAATACCTGCCTAGGGAGCCATCGAAAACGTCCTGGAATTCTTGGATCAGGTCTTCTTTCCAGTCGGTTGCGGCCACCCGGTCTACTCCGGTCATCCCGATGCCCAATGGTGTGAACTATTCGATGCCCAGGAGGCTTGGTCGATCTCAGTCGACTATCGTTAATGGTAGTACTGCGACATGTTGTCTGTAGGCGACTCGGAAATGTCCTAGGCCTACTACAGGAATTCAGTTTCCTTGATAGTCCTTGAGGGTTAGTTTTTGCCTCTGGAGTTCTTGATCTTGATGTCTGGGACCAGTTTTTTGATGGTGTCCCATGACACCATTGATAGGAAAGATCCAGAGTCAACCTCCATTTCGCAGGGGTTGTCTTCAATTTTTACCATTATTTTTACTTCTTCCCGCTTTCCGTCTGAGCGCTTCCGATAGTGAAAGTCTGGTATGCTTTCTCTCGGTTAGTGGCTTGCTTGTTTCGCTGCCACTTTCTCTTGGATAGTTTTGGCTCAGTCTTTTCTGGGGAGTCGCTGCGTCTTTTTGGGCTGTAATTCTTTTTGTTCCTGCAGACTCTCTCGATATGCCCCCTTTTCTTGCATGCTCTGCAAATGGCATCGAGGAATCTGCAATTGGCTCGAGGATGGTTTCCCCCGCAGCCAGCGCATTCCCGCTGATTTCTGTTTTTGCGCCCTTTCTTGTTGGCGTATAGGCGATGGATTTCATCGTCTTCCTCCCCGGATTCTGACATCTCGTCGAATTCTTCGTAATGAGTGGTGGTGGGAGATTGTTTTTTCCCTCTGGCCGGGCTTGTTTCGTCGTTGTTCTCGTTCATTTGTTTCATTTTATCTGCTGATTTTTTCGCGGCTTCAGCGGCCGAGGCTTCTGCAATAGCTTCGGCTACTGATATGTTGGGTTTATTCAGTAGCTTTCTCTGTATATTAGAGTCTCTTAACCCCAATATTACTCGATCCCGCATCGCTTCATCTAAGTTCAGAAACTCGCACACTCCCCCTATTTGTCGGAGGGCTGCCACAAAATCAGCGATTGTTTCGCCTTCTTTCTGGTCTCTCCGATAAAACTTGTGCCGCTTTATTAAATTTGACACCACCGGTGCATAGTGGGCCTTTAATGTTCTTTGGAGCTCTGTCCAAGTCAATTGTTTTATATCTCGGGGCTTTGCCAAAGCCTTGGCCATTTTGAAGATTGCGGGCCCACAGTGTGTCAAGAAAACAGCTCTCTTGCGCTGGTCTGAGATTTCCTCCATCTCATTGCTCTCCAGGTACATCTGGAAACGGTCTACGTAGGATTCCCAATCCTCTTCATTGGGATTGAAGGGTGCAGGCAGCGCGTTGTTTCCAGCCATTGTTCTTCGTCTGGTTTTATCTGTCACCGCATGCTCAGTCTCGCGTTTAGGACGATCCCATCCTCGTCACCAGTGTTCCGTCCAGAAAAACGCGAGGTAGACCGGGTTCCAACAACAAAGTCTTTATTTTATAACACAGTTGAAAAACGGAAAATTGGCTCAAGCTGCGGCAGCCTTTTATAGGTTTTTCTCTGCCGGCTTGTAGCCAATGACAGGTATTTAATATTTGCCGCCTTTGAGCAGCTATGTGGATTGGTTCCTTTTGAACCAATCCCCATTCAAGTTCTTTAGCCAATCAGAAACCTGTATTTAGGAGTCTACTATTCTTTATACAGAACAGATATTATTAGAATTTTGAATTTAGTAGCTACAACAGTAAGGTGTACAATAGGTGAGAATACATAAGTGTAGGTTGAGAGTGCTGACTCATGCATAATACAAACTACACTATGATTGGTTGCTGTAAGTATAAAAGGGGAGTTTCCGTTGTTTCTTCTTGCATGTGTTCTGTATACTGTTTAGCTTGCCTCCTGATATGTCTGTGTTTGTGACAATCATAGTTAATTTGTATATAGTTGATTAACTTGCAATATCTGTCTAGTAGCTCAAGTTGGTTTTTCAAGCCCAATCTAAGAAGAATAGCATAAATTAAAATAAAATACACATTTTCCTTTTGGCTAAATAGGCAATAACCAGCAACATGAAGTCATGTAATCTCTAAATTTACATCTTTATTGAATAGCATTAGAGCCAGAATACAACCTTGTCTCACATCTTATTCATTACTGTGTTGTCTGTAAATAAGCCATTGTGTTGCATCTTACTTCCATTATACTCTCTTGATATAATATTTATATTAAATATATAAGTTGCCTGTCAGGAACTAGTCTTTAATTTAAACTGAAGTTTGGTTCTTTTCTCAGAATCAAAGGCAACCTTAGAAACCTATGAAGGCAGCAAGTAATTTGCCTTTAGGAAAATATAATATTTTCAAACCAGGTAAGTTAATATCAAATACTGGATAATTGTGGATCTGAAAGCTGTTTGAGCATTTGTTAAAACAGTATGTTCTTCAAGGTAGGAAGCTAATTTTTCATTTAAATATGTAGCATAGAGTTTTTCCAAGATTGATAACAAAGTAATGGGGCTGTAATTAATCGTGTCTTTCATCTTTCCCTTCTATAAAGAGAATATTACAGTATAGCCCCATTCCAATCAAAATAGATCAAACCAGATCTCTTTGTTGTAATAAATCAGGCAAAGGCCCCCTCTAATCTAGATAATTTTTCAGAAGTTTGATGGGTATGTTATCCTGACAGGGAGCCTTACCGGTTTATATTTTTTAAGTAAATTCAACAGTACTCTCTTCAGACTGGTTCCTATGGTATGAAGTTAAGGAGCTTTGACCAGATGTTATTTGCTATGTGCACAACAAGATACTCCTCATCCATAAAAATCGATTTTAACATTTCCCCCAGATCTTAGATTGCATACAATAATCTGGGACAAAACTCTGAAAAGTAAATGTTTTAGAGTCTTTTTAACTGATAAAGAAGCATAAATCAATTTTTATTTGATCATAGACCAGCAAATAAAACAAAGAAGCATTTATTAGTAATGACCACAATTCCTCTCTGCCTTCTGTTTCTTCAGGTGCATTAATAGTTTATTATATTTCTTTAATTGTTATTAATTTGGGGTTCAGAGAGCCATGTGCCATATATTAAACTTTCTGTATTGTGTGAGTGCTAGTGTGTGTGTATGTGTCGATTGCTGATGACTTCCTCGACTATAAAGTTAACTTCATTTTTATTAAAATCTAAGATAAACATAAATAGAAACAAAAATTGAGAAAGTTAAAAAAGAAGTGTAGAAAGAAATGAAAAAGGAAGAACAATGTAGTGACCTGGCTTTTTTCCATTGCAATAGAAGAGAAAAACAGTTATACCCTTAGCCTTTTGCTTTACTTTCTAAATATTTCAAGTCATTTCTATAACATTTTAAAGTGAAAAAAAAAAGGCATCTTTACCCATTAATCACTAGTCAGGGATATAATAGCTTGCTCAAAGTTCAAATGATCCCAGTATCATTGTCTAGTGTTGCTCTTATTCCCCAATTGCTGAAAGTGGGCTGGAAAGTATGCAAAAACATCTTTAGAGCAATGACCTCAGGGAAATGGAATATGTCCATTGCTTAAACAGATGGCTGGAAAATTCATTATTTGTAGTTGGCATGGGTGGAAAATCATGCCACAAATAATTCAATTTGCTTCATAATAGGAAAGAATGGGAAGAGGAAGGATGATAAAAAGGAGACAAATGAAAATTGGACAGAAGCATCAAGAAGAAAGAGAAGAGAATTATGGCTGAATTCTCCCTCCATGAAGTCATAAACCGGGTGGTTCCATACAATGAGCTATCTCAAAATTAAACAAACCACAAGGTGGCTTAGTTTAATTTATGAGCCAGGGTTTTATGTTTCACAACAGAAAATATTCTGAATTTCAGAACTTGATTCATAAAAGAAGAATTATTGTTACATTCTATTATTCCATTGATTAAGAATAAATATTACAGGTATTCAAAAGTAATGTTACTTTTTATTTAAGAATAAAAAATGAAACAGATTACTCACTTGCTTTGGCTTAAATGCAAAAAGAGAAATTATTTAAATTCTATGGACAGAACACATGGAAAAAGTCTATTTAGAGCATACATTGACAGGAAATGACATTGACCTGATGTTCATAAATCAATCTAACCAGCTGAGAACATGAATAGGTAATTTATAATTAAAAAGTTACAGAAAACCATTTCTCTCGTTCCAAATAATAAAAAGCTTACAGCAGAGTTTCATTTTACTAGATAAATCTTTTTAATAAAAACTAGAAATTGAGAGCTGCTAGTTATATAACTATTAAAATGCTATTAGCAATATGTTTGAAGAAATCACTGTGAGGTTCAAATCCACAAAACCCTTTCAGAGTGGGTCCATGTTGTCATGACTAATTGGCTGTGCTGAAAAACTGTCTATGCACTGAAGCAAACTCTATAACCTCTGAGGTTAGCTCATATCTCCTCAAACCACATTCCAGACTGCTTTTGAAGCTGCATGAATGGCTTTTTGGAGATAATTCAAAACTGGATTGCATTATTTTGGCTTGCAAATGAGGGAAATCAAATTTAAATGATCTGAATGAAAAGGATTTTTCACGGAGAAGGATAGACATGAAAACATTTCCAAAAATACTGCAGATTTTACCACTAGATGTCACCACAACCATTGGCATGATAATGTCAGAATAAGACAAGATTCTGAGGACAACCTGAGACCCAATTAATTGAAAACAAGCTCCACTGTAAACAATGAAAACTATCTTGAGACTGGACATTTAGAAGACTTTTTTTTTATTGTGGTTGTAAAAACAATATTATTCATTTTGTGATCATATTTTTTTTCTCAAAGCCAAGCATACTTTAAATTTAGTTTTAAAAAATGTTTCTGGAAAAGCGAGAACAGCTAACGAGGAACAACTGAAATAAAATGGCGGAGATAAATTCATAATTGGGCATGCTACTTGAATAAGTCATGCATATATGTATTGATACACTCATGCATAGAGAACAACAACCAGTGTACTAAGGTGTCTTTCTTCTCGTCTTCCCTTAGGTATGGAAGCCATCTGGCTAACTGCACAGTAGGAAAAACATATTCAGTCTCTGAAAACCAAATTCTTGAATCAGAGACACAAGAAGCTTGTTAAAGAGACATCCAAATTGGAATTAAGGAGAAATTAACTGCTCTCACTGTCAGGTTGCCGCCCAGAGTTGTGGGTGCTCCATCACTGGAGGTTTTCAAGAAAAGATTGGACATTCATTTGTCCAGGATGGTACAGTATAAGGACTCCTGTCTTGGGCCTGGGGATGAACTAGACCTTGCTGCTCTAAGCAGAGTTCAGCAAACAATTAAAACATTTAAAAGAAGTTGACAGAATCTTTCATTTTTCCAACATTTACTTTTTATTTTTATTTTAGTTTTACTTTACATTTTTCCAACATTTATTTGTTTCTCATTTGTTCTTTAACAAACTGAAAATTTGGATTACACCAAAAAATGAATTTGACAATATTAAAGTTTAGAAGTGACTACAATTAAACTTTAAATTTTTAAATAAACACATAAATGCACATAAAACTTCTTTAACGGGTCAGTCCAATCTACTGAACCAAAGTCCACTTTCTCTCTTCTGTCTATGACAATACTAAAATTATTCACAATAGGTGGTTAAAAAGTTCATTATCACCACCATGCATTTCAAAGCAACCTGGAAAATAATAGGCAGAAATATTTGTCAACAAGAATCAAATCACTGGCAAAAATTCCTCCCTGCTGCTTCTCCTTCTTAAAAAAAAATGACAGTTTTTTTTTTATCATGTCAGTAATTCTCTCTTAGCCTAGACAGTGAAATTGAAAACATTTATCCACTAACCAGCAGTGAAACAATATGATAGATAGTCATATTGTCTGGTGGGGGAGGACATTCTCCTAGCTTGCCTGCTGGTCAGTTGGCTGGCTAGGCATATCTCTGTGATGTGTCTCTTGCGGTCACAATGCCTGAATATCATTCTTTGAAGTGGCACGCTGAGTGATGGTGATTTTCTCTGCAACCCCCGCATGGCTTGGTCCCTTGCTTCCTCATTGGCTTACTGAATTTCACCCTGTGGATATCCTCCTCGTCCTCATTGCTGGCCTTGGAATTTGAGGTGTATCAGGTTGCATAGCGATCTACCTGGGTGGCATGCACCCTCCTGGTCCCTTTGATTCACATGGTGGAGCTATCGGAGGATTCCATGGATCGGGCCTCTTTGATGGCTTCCTTGAAGGAGACATCCTCTTGGGCCAACAGTTGCTTTTGTAGGGTCAGGTCTCTCATTCCAAGGATGAGGCGGTCCCGGATCATGCCCTTGGTGTTGGGGAACTTACAGTTTTTTGATAGCTTCTGAAGTGCAGCCACAAAAGTATTTATCATCTCCCCTTCTCTCTGGCTCCACATGTAGAATTTGTGGTGGTTGGCCAGGTAGGATGGGGACAGATCAAAATGTTCATTCAAGGCCCACTGGAGCTCATCCCAGGATACACTGTTCAGCTCGTTGGCCGTGAGGGTGTCCGTCATCTCATAGAGTTCTGCATCACAGTATGTTAGGAACAGGGCTCTCTCCTTTGTGTTGGGGGTGGCCTGGAGCCCGCTGACTTCCTGGTGTAGGTGGAATCAGCTCATGCAGGAAGACCACTTCTTCTTGGCTGGATCATAAGGGATTGACATTGGGCGGTGTGCCATGTTGGTTGGTGGGGTCATGGTTGTTGGGGTGGTCAGTAAAATGGCATCTGATTCCCACGAGGTTGTCCTTTGTTCTGTCTTTAGCTCAGCATCTTACCTTTGTCACTAGTGTTATGTGGGTGCATGGAGAGAAGAGGCAGGACATGGCAGGAGCAGGTAAAACTTTTTATTTGTCAGTTAAAACTCAAGCCACTCACCCACAGCTGGTGCCAGCTTATATAGCCAGTGCTGTCCAATATTTCAGCCACTGACAGGACTTTATTGTTCCTGCCAGTGGCCAATGAGTGTAGTCTGACATCAGACTCCACTCCTGTGATGATATTTGGTAATACTTAACACATGTCACCGTATTCCCTGTCAGTCATCAGAAATCTACTGGTATAGTGAGCTGGCCAAAGGAGAATGTAGAAGCTGTTGATGTGAAGATCCAGGAGCTCCTTACAATGTATGGTAATTTCCACCCCAAATCCAAAACCCAGAAACTGGACACCAGCCAGAAAGAGAGCAGGCTGAGTCTGGTGAGTGTCAAAGCCATCTCCTGGACAAAACCCAGAGTACCCAGGAGTACATCAATCAGATGGCATTCAAAGCTTAACTGCCAAGGAAATTCCTCAGGCAGCAATAGAAAGGAGAAAGATCAAGAAGACCAAGTGCCATAGCAAGATGAAACCCTATGGGATGGATGTTTGGAACACCCATGGAATAACCCATGGGATGTTCCATTGAAAGATAGCAGATTTAACTGACATTTTACAACTGATTGAAAAAGGTCGGATAAAAGATGGCTCTCCATAGATGCAAGGGTCTACTACACTAGATACTGTAGGTCTTGAGGTGCAGTTTGTGCATAGAGGCCTTGGACATATTCCAACACATAGTAGCAGAGTGTAAGATGCAAGCAGAGATACACCATACATTGAACAGCACATGAAGTAACTGACATTGTGTACAGGATATCTTTACAGGGTATGAACCAGATGATCTCAAGTCTGGAAAGTGTATATGTGTGTGGGGGTGGATGGGGGGTTGTACCTTTTTTATATATTGTACTTTCATTTTGTTGAAATAACTTTGAAAATATCCTCTCTTCTTCAGTCTGCTATTCATTTTCAAAGAATTAGTATTTATTAAATTGCAAGACTATATTTATTTATTTAAAAGATTTATATAGTTATTCATTTTATACTGAACTCTTGATGGCTGATAAATAGGAATTAAAATGACATCAATAATAATACAACATAATATATAAATATATAAAAAACATTAAAAATCTAGCACCAAAATTATATTTCTAACATATAGCTCCTCGTAACATCTCCTCATCCACCCCATCCTATCTCTGGGCTTGGGGTAAAAGTCAGATCTTCAGCATATATTGTACTGCATACCCTGTGTACATTGCACAATATAAAACAGAAAATTATTGATATCTTCAAACCACAAACTTGCCCCAAATCTATGAACTAGAACAGATCATCAACCTTCTTAAGATTCTAGATACCTTATATTAGTAAAGCAAATAAGATCAAAAATAGCCATACCTAGAGGGAGGAAACATACCACAGATATGCTAAGCATAAATTTCCAATTTAGTATTCAAAATATGAATAGTTTTCAAAGTTAAGCAATTTTTTATTTCTAGTTTTTAATTATTTATTTTTAAAATGAATATCTTACATCTTTTTAAAAGAGTCTCAAAATTCAGTTAAGCCCTTTTCTTCATTCCCAAGCACTCTTATCCCCTGGTCTGGACAAGTCCTCACAGTCATCTTGGCAAGGTTTTTGAGATTTCCCATTGCCTGTTCCTAGGGTTGAGAGAGAGTGATTGACCCAAAGTCACCCAGCTGGCTTTGTGCCTCAGGTGGCACTAGAACTCACAGTCTCCTGGTTTCTAGTTTGATGCTTTGGCATTAGACTAAATTTGGTCCCATCTCTACAGAGATTGAAAGTCACATTTATTCTGGAAGTCAATTTCATTCTGGAATGTGAGTGCTCCATGCCCTACAAAACGGGGGTGCTCCATGCCCTACAAAAATGGGGCTCTAGAAATTCATGTGGTTTGGAATTTGTTCAGTCCTGAGCATGTAAGAGATCAAGCAGTGCTCATCGATTCAAAGGAATAACAAATATACCGATTTAAAACCAAAGTGAAATCATGCCCTATTTTCCTAAGAAAACTGGAAATCCTGTGTTTAGTATTAGGTAAAGAGTGTATCATATTTTAGTCTAATAGACCTGCAGCATTTTCAGTTATATGAATTGCAATATTATCAGGGAAAACCTTTTGAAGACCATCCTAAAACCCAGGTGTCAGATAATTATGCTTTAGGATTAATAGCTTATCTATTCTACGAAATGACAAATTCAATTTAAAAAAAATGAATGACTATAATTTTATGATATATTGTTATAGGCAAAATATCCGAAGTACGGCCGAGATATAGGGTATTTAGTTTTTTTCATTTTTAGGATGAGACCTGAATGGGACATTGTGTGCGGTTCTCTTTCAGACTACAGATTTCATGATCAGCATGAACAAAGATAAGAGGAAATACACTTTATTTGCAGAGGTATGAGAAAAGCATAGCAGAGTTCAAGACCATCACAATCATCCGCTACAAATTGAAGGCCCTTTCCTCTTGCCAAAATATATATTAAGCCTTAATATATTTATATATAACCAACACAAGCTGTTTAGGATACCTAGTTAAAGAAAGACAAAATAAACATTTGAAAGATGAATGAATAAAACCACAGTTTTAAATATTTATTTATCTCAAAACCCTTAATGATTTTAAAACACTAGGAATTATTTTTAAACATACATGTGGTGATATGGAAAAGAAAAAGCACATTTAGCACAGCTAAATGTTTTTTTGTACTGCCACTGGGAATTGCACATTTATTTGACCCAGAAGATCCCCAAATGCTGAACATTCTGGCATTATGTAATAAAAATAACATTTGAATTAAGTCAGATAAAATTAATTTACAAAATGTCAGTATGAAAAACAATTAGATTTATTCTGCTTAATGACTTTTTGACTTTGTCTTCGCTGAAATATAATCAGTGGTTGGAATGACATACTCTTATCGAGCATGCTAGAAAAGCAAACACTAGGTTTTCTGCAGCATTAATAACATTGATACCTCTCCTTATCAACTTTAATATATGTTGCTTCACAGAATTCTCCTAGATTTTTCTAGTCTAGTATGAAATTATGGGTACATTTAACAAAATACAGCTCATTTGCACTCCTTGTATAACCCTAAGCCTAACCTACATATATAGATAGGAATGCAGTAAAAGATTCAGACAGGAATTTGGTGCAAATACATAAAAAAAACCATTTTGGAGATTCAAGATAAATTATGTATTAGCCACCTTAAGCTTGTATGAGTGTGTCCTCTTTGTAGACTTTAGTTCAGCATTCAGTATTATCATTCCAGATATTCTTATAACTAAACCAGTTAGCTGCACCTGACCGCACTTGTAAATGGATCATAAGCTTCCTAACAGACAGGAAACAGCAGGTGAAGCTAGGCAAAAATCACATTAGATACCTGTACAATTAGCACAATAGCCCCCAGAGCTGTGTGCTCTCTCCATTTCTCTTCTTTCTATATACCAATGACTGCATCTCAAAAGATCCCTCTGTTAAAGTACTGAAGTTTGCAGATGATACAACAATGATTGGTCTCATTCAAGACAATGATGAATCTGCATACAGATGGGAAGTTGAACAGCCTACTCTCTAATAAACAGTTTGGTTTCAGAAGAAAACTATCTTGTAATCTGTAACTCTTACACTGCAAAAACATATGGACTATACAACTCAATCAGGGCAAAGCAATAGACGCAATCTACATAGAATTCTGTAAAGCCTTTGATTCAGTGGTACACGACAAACTACTAAAACTAAATCTCATGGTATCTCTGGACAATTGCATTACTGGATAGAAGCATTCCTGTCAAACAGAAAACAAATGGTCAAAATTGGGAGCATCCTATCAAATTCTGTACCTGTCAACAGTGGTGTCCCCCCAGGCAGTGTTCTAGGACCAACTCTCTTCATACTCTAAATAAATGACCTCTGTGATCATAATAAGAGCAACTGCATTCTCTTTGCTGATTATGTAAAGCTGTTCAACACCACAGACAATACTGCTATCCTTCATAAAGACCTTGACTATGTATCAGAATGTTCAAACAAATGGCAACTTCAAATCTCAACAAATAAATGCTCTGTCTTAACATATTGGCAAAAAAACAACAACAGAAAGTAAAGCCCATGTCACACTGGCCAACGGATGCAAAAAAGACACAGTGGACGAGCAAAATGTTCCATCCGTTGTTATCCGCTCTCAAAAGGGGCAAAAATTTGCATAAACGGAGCCAGCCTCCCTGCCACCCTTGCTGCCAGCCGGTCTGCCTGCCAGCCTTGCTGCCTGCCTTCCTGCCAGCCTTGGTTCATGTCTACCTGCCAGCCTTCCTGCCAGCCTTGGTTCATGTCTGCCTGCCAACCTTCCTGCCAGCCTTGATGCCAGCCTCCCTGCCAGCCTTCCTGCCTGCCTTGGTTCATGTCTGCCTGCCAGCCTTGGTGCCTGCCTGCCTGCCAGCCTTTCTGCCAGCCTTGGTTCCTGCCAGCCTCCCTGCCAGCCAGCAACCCCACCACCATGCTGAAGCACAGCAAGCCTCAGCCATCTGCTGCCAGCCCTGGCAAGAGGGACAGGGCTACCATCCTGCCCCCTGCCCCTCACTCTGGTTCTGCTGGGGCTTCTGCAGCACGGGCTCGCTCTTCTGGGGCTGACGCTTCTGTTGCTTCTGCTTCTGGAGGAGCTGATGACAAGCACTCCAGCACCAGCCACCTTCACAGCACCTGGACCCTTCACCCCTGAGACTGAGCGACCAAGAGGAGTGCCAGAGATTCATTTTTGTTTTATAGCTTCTTGTTAATAAAGTATATTTTTGATTCATACACTTGCTTCGTTTCTTTTTTTATAATAAAGTCTTGCTGGAAACTGTTAGAAATGGTTTAAGCCTTTGCATGCTTGTGGGATGGGTAAGGATAGCTTTGGGATGGGTTAGGATACCTGTGGAATGGGTTAGTATAGCAGTGGGATAGATAAACCTCCAGTGCAAGCATAGTGGGACTGTATGGTCCACCCTCCCAGGTGCCACACCTACGGCCCTTTATTATCAATAATAATGTAATAATTATCCACAGATGTCAACATAAACACAACTCTTTATTAAACGTCCTGTTCATTGTACGCCAACCAAACATACATGGCCCAATCTCATCCGTGTGATGAGACAGGCTGAAGGAAGCATCCATTAAGCATCTACCATCCTGTCTTGCCACTCCACTGCTCCAGCTGGGGAGTTGCACCAGTGTCTCAGGAGGTTGCGCTGCTTCTTCGCTTCATTTGAGGCTCTGTTGAGGCCTTGCACATCCTCAGTATCGATCAGGTTTCGCCCTTGCCTCCATTCCCCAGGCTCCATGATCCCATTGGCTTGTTGGAGGTCCATGAGCCTGTTCTGCAAGACTGGGTAGCAGGTGCGCATGAGATTGTGCAGGATGCAGCAAGCTTCCATGATCCTCCTTACGGTCTCTGGGCAATGCTGCATGGTGGTGAGAAGTACCTGGAACCTGTTGGCCAGGATGCCAAAGGCGTTCTCCACCACCCGCCTTGCCCTGGAAAGCCTGTAGTTGAAGATCCTCTCTTCACGGGTGAGGAGTCTGGAGGTGTAGGGCTTCATGAGGTAGGTTGTGAGGGAAGAGTTGTCATCCCCCATGATGAAGTAGGGCACATCTTGTGTGTCGTTGGGCAGGGGTTCTGGATCTGGGAAGCCCACCATGAGGTTGTGTTCCAGCCCCTCCTTGAGGTGACTGGCATTGTATACCTGGGCATCCGAAGATGAGCCGTTGCCTGAAGCATCGATGTACATGAACTTGTAGTCAGCATCGACCATGGCAAAGAGGATGATGCTGAAGAAGTCCTTGGAGTTGAAATAAGTGGACCCCGACTTGGCTGGAGATTTGCAGGCCACGTGCTTGCCATCTATGGCTCCAACGGTGTGGGGGAAGTTCCACTTCTGATACCACTGCTCTGCAACTTTCTTCCAGCCTTCTTCAGTGGAGGGGTACTGGAGGAGCTCCACCTTGTATTCTTTGATGGTGGCCTGCACCACTTCTCTGACCACAATGCTGATGGTGTTGGATGACACCCTCCAGCCATTCTGCATGCTCCTGTAGGAGGTCCCTGAGGCCAGGTGGCGCAGAGTGAGTGCCACCTTGAGCCCAGGTTCCAGGCTGGGCCGGAAGCTGGTGTTTGCCTTGGTCAACCTGGGTGTCAGCCACTGCACAACTTCGTCAAACATGGCTGGAGGCATCCTCATGAAGTTCTGGAACGCCCGAGTGTCTTCGCTCCTGAGCTCCACCATCAGCTTGTTGTACAGTCCGTTCTCCGCTCTACTGGCGAACCATCTTCGGACCCAGACTCTTTTTGGGTGACTCCTTTTCTTCTCGCAGTAGTGTTCACAGAGCCTGCAGATGGCTTCGCACTGTTGCAGAAGGATGGTGGCTGCCGAAAGGACTTTGGTACAATCCATAGTGGACATGACTGGATGCTGTGGAAGAGGAAGAGACAGACGAAGGCTGCAGAGGTCTGCACCACTGGGCTGCTGTTCTGAAAGTGTGATGCAGGTGAATTGCTCCCCCTTTTTATAGGCAGTATAGGTTTTCCGCTAGGCATCCTCTAGGCATCCTCTAGGCATCCTGTAGATATCCTTAATATCCGAGATAGGTCCCCTCTGCGAACGTTTTTTCCATTTTAAACGCTTTGTTTCTGTTCTGCATCCATTCTGCATCTGTTCTGCATCCATTTTGCATCCATTCCGCTTCCTCCCTGTGTCCGTTTTCCGCTGGAGCAGATGGAGTTCCGCAGATGTGCAGCAGATGCCTAGCGGATATAGCCGATGCATAACGGATGCGTAACGGATGTGTAGCGGATGCGTAGCAGATGCAGAACGGATGAACTGCATACATTTTCCGCGCAAAAGTTTTCGGAAGCCCAAAACTTTTGGAGCGGATGAAACGTCCATAAACGGATGGTGGACAGATAGAGAGGATGAAAAACGGAGGCAGTGAGTACAGAACGGATACATCTCGTTAACCAACGGATGGCAAGGTTTTTTGTCCGTTTTACATCCTCTTTGCATCCGTTGGTTCAGTGTGACATGGGCTTAAAATACAAGCTGGATAGTCAAGACCTTGTTGATGATCCAAGCTCTGAACAGGACCTTGGAATATTCATCTCTAATGATCTAAGTGCTAGAGCCCATTGTAACTACATAGCCAAAAAGGCATAAAGAGTTGTTAACCTAATCCTATGTAACTTTTTCTCTGGTAATATTGCTCTACTAACTAGAGCATACAAAAAATTTGCTAGACCAATACTTGAATACAGCTCCTCACTCTGGAACCCACATTACATATCTGATATTAACACAGTTGAGAAAGTCCAGAAATATTTCACAAGAAGAGTTTTACACTCCTCTAATCATTGCAGAATACTTTATGCCACCAGACTTGAAATTCTAGACCGAGAACTATGCTGCATTCGGTCCGATCTAGGTATGGTATATAAAATCATACATTGCAATGTCCTACCTGTCAATGAATACTTCAGCTTCATGTATTACAAACTCATCTGTCTGGAACCCACATTACATATCTGATACTAACACGGTTGAGAAAGTCCAGAAATATTTCACAAGAAGAGTTCTCCACTCCTCTACTCTTTGCAGAATACCTTATGCCATCAGACTCAAAATTCTAGACCTAGAAAACCTAGAACTACACCATATTTGGTCCAATCTAAGTATAGTATATAAAATCATACATTGCAATGTCCTACCTGTCAATGGATACTTCAGCTTCATGTATTACAAACTCATCTGTCTGGAACCCACATTACATATCTGATACTAACACGGTTGAGAAAGTCCAGAAATATTTCACAAGAAGAGTTCTCCACTCCTCTACTCTTTGCAGAATACCTTATGCCATCAGACTCAAAATTCTAGACCTAGAAAACCTAGAACTACACCATCTTTGGTCCAATCTAAGTATAGTATATAAAATCATACATTGCAATGTCCTACCTGTCAATGGATACTTCAACTTCAACCATAACAATACAAAAGCAAACAATAGATACAAACTCAAGGATGACCACACCAAACTTGATTGCAGGAAATACGACTTCAGCAACAGAGTGGTCAATGTCTGGAATACTCTACCTGAATCTGTGGTTTCTTCCCCAAATCCCAAAACTTTAATCTTAGACTGTCTACTATTGACCTCATCCCCTTCCTAAGAGGTCTGTAGGGGGCATGCATAAGCACATAAATGTGCCTGTTGTCCCTGTCCTATTGTTTCTTTTTATTTTTCTTATATGTATCCATTTCATGTATTCATAACTATGTTTATACTTATACCTATTATTTTGAAAGTGATTGACAAATCAAATAAATAAATAAAACAACTAGCCTTGTGATGCAACCAGAACAATCTTGAATTAAATACAGGTGAAATTCAAAAAATTAGAATATTGTGCAAAAGTTCATTTATTTCAGTAATTCAACTTAAAAGTGAAACTAATTCATGAGATAGATTCATTACATACAAAGCAAGATAGTTCAAGACGTGATTTGTCATAATTGTGATGATTATGGCTTACAGCTCATGAAAACCCCAAATCTACAATCTCAGAAAATTAGAATATTGCATGCAATCAATAAAACAAGGATTATTGTACATACAACAATATCGGTCCTCTGAAAAGTATAAGTATGCATATGTACTCATTACTTGGTTTGGGCCCCTTTTGCAGCAATTACTGCCTCAATGCGGTGTTGCATAGAAGCTATCAGCCTGTGGCACTGCTGTGGTGTTATGGAAGACCAGGATGCTTCAATAGCGGCCTTCAGCTCTTCTGCATTGTTCGATCGCATGTCTCTTATCTTTCTCTTGGCAGTGCCCCATAGATTCTCTAGTCTATGGGGTTCAAGTAAAGTGAGTTTGCTGGCCAATCAAGCACATAATCCCACAATCATTGAACCAGGTTTTGGTGCTTTCAGCAGTGTGGGCAGGTGCCAAGTCCTGCTGGAAAATGAAATCAGCATCCCCATAAAGCTTGTCTGTGGAAGGAAGCATGAAGTGCTCCAAAATCTCCTGGTAGATGGCTACATTGACCTTGGACTTAATGAAGCACAGTGGACCAACACCAGCAGATGACATGGCTCCCCAAATCAACACAGACTGTGGAAACTTCACATTGGACGTCAAGCATCTTGTAGCATGTGCCTCTCCATTCTTCCTCCAGACTCTGGGTCCTTGGTTTCCACATGAGATGCAAAAGTTGCTCTCATCAGAAAAGAGGATTTTGGACCATTGAGCAACAGACCAGGTCTTTTTTTCTTTAGCCCAGATAAGATGCTTCTAATGTTGTTTGTTGCTCAGGAGTGGCTTGACAAGAGGAATACGACATTTGAAGCCCATGTCCAGGATCCATCTCTGTGTGGTGGCTCTTGATGCATTGACTCCAGCCTCAGTCCACTCCTTGTGAAAGTCCCCAACACTTTTGAATGGCCTTTTCTTGACAATCCTCTCCAGGCTGCGGTGGTCCCTGCTGCTTGTGCACCTTTTTCTTCCACACTTTTCCCTTCCACATAACTTTCTATTAATGTGCTTTGATACAGCACTTTGGGAACCTCCAACTTATTGTGCAATTACCTTTTGAGGCTTTCCCTCTTTATGGAGGGTGTCAATGATGGTTTTCTGCACAACTGTCAGGTCACCAGTCTTTCCCATGATTGCGCTTCCTACTGAACCAGACCGAGAGACTATTTAAAGGCTCAGGAACCCTTTGCAGGTGTTATGGCTTAATTAGCTGATTAGAGTGGGACACTTTGAGCTGAGAATATTGAACCTTTTCACAATATTCTAATTTTCTGAGACAGTGGATTTGGGGTTTTCATGAGCTGTAAGCCATAATCATCTCAATTATGACACATCACACCTTGAACTATCTTGCTTTGCATGTAATGAGTCTATCTCATATATTACTCACCTTTTAAGTTGCATTACTGAAATAAATGAACTTTTGCACAATATTCTAATTTTTCGAGTTTCACCTGTACACTTAAAACCGTAGAAATGGTGGTAGATTTTAGGAGAAACCCTCCTATACTACCACCTCTTACAATACTAGACAACACCGTATTAGCAGTGGAGACCTTCAAGTTTCTAGGTTCTATCATATCTCAGGACTTAAAATGTACACCTAACATCAAAAATGTCATCAAAAAACACAACAAAGAAGGTTTTTTCTTGCGCCATTCAGAAAGCTGAAACTGCCCAAGGAGCTGCTGATACAGTTCTACAGAGGAATGACTGAGTCTATTATCTGCACCTCTATAACTGTCTGGTTTGGATCTGCAACCAAACAAGACAGACACAGACTTCAACGGATAATTAGAACTGCAGAAAAAACAATTGCTACCAACCTGCCTTCATTGAGGACATGTATACAGCACAAGTCAAAAAGAGGACTGTGAAAATATCTACAGACCCCTCACATCCTGGACATAAACTGTTTCAACTTCTACCCTCAAAACGATGCTATAGGGCACACCAGAACAACTAGACATAAAGACAGTTTTTCCCCAAATGTTATCACTCTGCTAAACAACTAACTCCTACAACACTGTCAAATTATTTACTAAGACTGTTTTACTATTAATCTTCTCATTCTTCCTATTACCTATCTCTTCCCAGTTATGACTATAACTGTGTTGCTTGTATCTTTTCAATTTATATTGTTTTATTTGTTTCCTAATATGATTTGATTGTTTATTAGTAACCTATGACTATCACTAAGTGTTGTATCTTATGATTCCTGATGAATGTATTTTGATTTTTCTTATGTACACTGAGAGCATATGCACCAAAGACAAATTCCTTGTGTGTCCAATCACACTTGGCCAATAAAGAATTTTATTCTATTCTTGTTCACTTTTCAATATATGCGTAGATTGCAGTAGCACATTCTGCACAGGGCTTTCTTGAAGTCAATTTGAAAATTGTAGTTGGTTTGGAATGCAGTGGCCAAACTGCTGGTGAGAATAAGTTACTTTAGAAGTATAACATCTGTGATGCAGTCATTGTATTGGTTGCTAATAGGTTTCCAGATCCAATTCAAAGTGTTGGTATTAATCCATAAAGGCCTACTTTTGCTTTCTGCTTTTCTCCTGCACTCCAGCACTCAGCAAAAATGCATCTAATTTGGAGAGTTTTTCCAAAGAGGATTTCTTTAGGTAGGTAGGTATGTAGTAGGGAGAGAGGAGGGAGACCCAGACAAAGCTTCTCTTAACACCTTAGCATATTGTTCCATTCGGAAAAACGCGAGGTAGACCAGGTTCCAACAACAAAGTCTTTATTAGTTGATTTACAAGTGAAAACGGAACATTGGCTCAAGCCGCGGCAGCCCTTTTATAGGGGCTTGCCTGCCGGCTTGTAGCCAATGACATTAGTTTGGTTTTGCCGCCTTTTAGCAGCTCCTAGGATTGGTTCCTAGTGAACCAATCCCTATAGTGGCTTTCTTAGCCAGTCAGAATGTGAGGTTAGGAGTCAACCATTTTAATACAGTACACGCCTCCCCTCTTGGTTTGGTCCTTACGAGGTGACATAGTCACGCAGGTAGGTGGGGTTTTTCCTGGTTCTATTGGACCTGCGCAGTTCATTGTTGCTGGCGACTTCGACCGGTTCGGAGGGGTTTGCTGTGTCTCTGTCTCTTCTCCATGGAACCGCCTGGAAGGGTGAGTCAGCCATTTTGCTGCCGCCTGAGTTTCTCAGGTCGGCGGCCTTGCCACTCCCTCCTGGTTTTTCCGGGCAGGTTGAGCTGGCCTGGCTGGCCCCTTCGCTTGGATGCTTCTCGCAAGTTTCCTCTAACTGTAAGTCTCTATTTTGCTCTTTTTGTTTTTTGTAATATTCTGGGTTTATTTCAAATGGTTCTTTATTGTTTCTTTGAATCCCCCCCCCCTCGTTGGTTTGTTTTTCTTCAGTTTTTATTGTTTCTGGTTGAGCGTTCGTGTTCCTTTCTATGTATCGGGAACGAAGCTGGTCTATGTGCTGCTTCCATTCCCTGCCATCGTCCACGGTTAGTCGGTAGGACCGGGGGCCTATGATTTTGGTTATTGTGCCTGGAAGCCATAAGGGGTCCCTGGTGAAATTTTTTGCACAGACTAGGTCGCCTATTTCAAATGTTCTGGAGCGGGTGAAGGAGTCAGGGGGTCTTTCTGGTGTGTAATTTGGGTGCAACCTGTCTAGTTGTGACCTGAGTTTCCTTCCCATTAATAGTTCCGCTGGGCTTTTGTTGGTAACAGTACTGGGTGTGATATGTTGGAGGGTGAGTAGGCAGTTAATTTTATCTTGGACATCCCCATTGTCCATTCTTTCTAAACCCTCCTTGGTAAACCTGACCATTCTCTCTGCTCTACCATTTGCGGCCGGGTGAGCCGGCGCGGTTAGAGCATGGCATATCCCCAGGGAGGCTAGGTGTTGTTCGAATTGGATGCTTGTCAATTGTGGCCCGTTGTCGGACACTAGGATGTCTGGTAGTCCATGGGTTGTGAATAGTTTGTCAAGTTGTTTAATGACTATTTCCGTTGTCATGGATGGCATAACTACAACTTCCAGCCAATTTGAGTATGCATCCACGACAATTAAGAAAGAATTCCCTTTAGTAGGTCCCGCAAAATCAATGTGGATTCGAGACCAGGGGCCCCTTGGGGTTTCCCACTCCCTTATGGGTGCTTGTGGTGGGGAGGGTCTGGTTTTTTGGCATTTGTTGCAAGAATTTACCCAGTATTCTATGTCCCTATCTATACCCGGCCACCAGACATAGCTTCTAGCAAGGCTTTTCATTTTAACAATACCAGGGTGGCCTTCGTGAAGCATACCCAGTACCCTGGTTTGTAATTTAGAAGGGATGACTACCCGATCACCCCACAATAAACAACCCTTTTGGATAGAGAGTTCAGTCTGTCTGGTCCGGAAAGGTTTAAAGTGTTCAATTTTTTGATTTTCCGGCCAGCCTTTACCTACCCAGTTTAGTATGCGGGCAGTTACTGGGTCTTTCGCTGTGGCTCTGGCGACGTTGTTGGCGGATATTGGTAGCTCGGGGCATGTCTCAATCTGTAGGGTGGTCATCGTTGGTGCCGGGTCTTCCGTTGTTGGTAGCAGCGATCTGCTTAATGCATTTGCATGGGAGATTTGCTTCCCGGGTCGATGCATTAATGTATACGAGTAGGCTGCCAGGAATTCCGACCATCTGGTCATTCTCGGGGACAAAATGTTCGGTGTAGGCTTGTTTCCCGCCAAAATTCTTAGTAACGGTTTATGATCTGTTACTACTGAAAATGTCCTTCCATATAAATATTCGTGGAAGCGTTTTACTCCAGCGACGATTGCTAGGGCTTCTCTGTCTAGTTGACTATAGTTACGTTCTGTTTTAGACAGAGTCTTTGAATCGTATGCGATGGGTGCCTCTCTTTCATCTGGCAACTGGGGGCTCAGGATGGCACCGACTCCAAATGGCGAGGCATCGCAGGTCACCGTCAATGGCAGTGTGTTGCTAAACTGGATAAGAACGGTGTTTGATGTTAATAAATTTTTTATTTGTTGAAAAGCTTCTTGCTCTCTATGACCCCAAGTCCAATTTGTTTTTTTATCCAGTAAACGGTGTAACAGTTCCGCTATTGTTGCTTTGTGGGGAAGGAATACGTTATAAAAGTTTATTAGTCCCAAAAATGCTTGCAACTCGGTTTTGTTTCTTGGTTGTGGTGCGTCTTTAATGGCTTTGACTTTTTTTTCAGTAGGGTGTATACCCTCTCCATCTATTAAATAACCCAAAAATTCGACGCGATCCATCCTAAAACAGCATTTTTCTTCCTTTACTTTCAGGCCAGATTCTCTAAATTTTGTTAGTACGTTTCTCAGTCTTTTTTCTAATTGGTTTGTATTTTTGGCCGAAATTAGGACGTCGTCAAAATATGGCACGACCCCTTGTATTCCATTCAGTAGGCGTTCCATGAGGCTTTGGAACACTCCTGGGGCCACACTTACTCCAAACTGGAGTCTGTTACACTTGAACGCTCCTTTATGGGTCACTATTGTTTGTGCTTCCACTGTTAGGGGGTCTACTGGAAGCTGTTGGTAAGCTTGTGCTAAATCTAATTTAGCGAAAACTTTTCTTCCCTCAAGTGAGTGTAACAAGTGTTGTACAACTGGCACCGGGTATGCGCTTTGTTGCAGCGCATGGTTCAGGGTAGCCTTGTAGTCACCGCAGATTCGAACCGACCTGTCAGGTTTAACTGGTGTTACAATAGGCGTCTCCCATCTGGCATGGTCAACAGGTTCCAAAACCCCTTGGTCAACCAATTTGTTTAGTTGTTCCTCTATTTTTGCCTTTAGTGCAAAAGGAACTCGTCTGGCTTTTAGCCTTCTAGGGGCTACCTGGGGGTCTAAGCTAAAGGAAATTGGGGTCCCCTGGTACCTGCCTAGTGAGCCATCGAAAACGTCCTGGAATTCGTGGATCAGGTTTTCTTCCCAGTCAGTTGGGGCCACCCGGTCTACTCCAGTCATTCCGATCCCTAATGGTGCGAACCATTTGATGCCCAGGAGGCTTGGGCGGTCTCAGTCAACTATTGTCAATGGCAGTACTTCATCATGGTGTTTGTAGGTGACTCGGAAATGTCCAAAACCTACCACAGGGATTCGATTCCCTTGGTAGTCCTTTAGGGTTAATCGCTGCTTCTGGAGCTTTTTTGGGTTGATGTTAGGGACCAATTGTTTGATTTTGTCACATGACACCATTGACAAAAAGGACCCTGAGTCTACCTCCATTTCGCATGGGTTTCCTTCGATTTTCACTATTATTTTGACTTTCTTGCCGCTTTCCGTTTGTGCGCTCCCGATAGTGGAAGTCTGGTGTGTTTTCTCCCGGTTATTGGCTTGTTTGTTTCGTTGCCACTTTCTCTCGGTTTGTTTTGGCTCAGTTTGTGGCGGAGAGTTGCTGCGTCTGTTTGGGCTGTAGTTTTTTTCATTTCTGCAGACCTTCTTGATGTGCCCCCTTTTTTTACAAGCTCGGCAGATGGTATCAAGGAATCTGCAG
Organism: Laticauda colubrina; assembly: GCA_015471245.1. Classification (NCBI taxonomy): domain Eukaryota; kingdom Metazoa; phylum Chordata; class Lepidosauria; order Squamata; family Elapidae; genus Laticauda; species Laticauda colubrina. The sequence continues at coordinate 34,559,668 of BLBF01000022.1, read as the reverse complement.
TCGGCTTGAGGATGGTTTCCTCCGCAGCCTGTGCATTCCCGCCAATTTCTTTTTTCACACCCTTTTTTGTTGGCGTATAGGCGGTGCACCTCATCGTCTTCTTCTTCAGTTTGTGACGTCTCGTCAAAATCTTCGTGGTGTGTAGTGGTTGGAATTTGTTTCTTCCCTTTTATTAAACACGTTTCGTCGTTGTTCGTGTTCATCTGCTTCATTTTGACAGCCGATTTCTTCACGACTTCGGCGGCTGAAGCTTCAGCGATGGCTTCGGCTATGGTTATATTGGGTTTGTTAAGCAGTTTGCTTTGTTAGTTAGAGTCTCTTAAACCCAATACTATCCGATCTCGCATCGCTTCGTCTAAGTTCAGGAACTCGCATGATCCCCCCAGTTGTCGGAGGGCTGCCACGAAATCGGCAATAGTCTTGCCTTCTTTCTGATCTCTTTGGTAAAATTTGTGTCTTATGATGAGGTTTGACACTACTGGTGCGTAGTGAGCCTTCAGTATTCGTTGGAGTTCGGGCCAAGTCATTTGCTTCACGTCTCTGGGCTTCGCTAATGCCTTGGCCATTTTGAAAATCGTCAGCCCACAATGCGTCAAAAAGACAGCCCTCTTCCGCTGGTCTGAGATCTCTTCCATCTTGTTACTTTCCAAATACATTTGGAAATGGTCTATGTAAGATTCCCAATCCTCTTCATTGGGATTGAAGTGTGTGAGCGGTGCGTTGTTTCCAGCCATCGTCTTAGCCTGGTTTATCGCTGCGTGCACAGTCTCGCATTTTAGGATGATCCCACCTTCGTCGCCAGTGTTCTGTTCAGAAAAACGCGAGATAGACCGGGTTCCAACAACAAAGTCTTTATTAGTTGATTTACAAGTGAAAACGGAATATTGGCTCAAGCCGCGGCAGCCCTTTTATAGGGGCTTGCCTGCCGGCTTGTAGCCAATGACATTAGTTTGGTTTTGCTGCCTTTTTAGCGGCTCCTAGGATTGGTTCCTAGTGAACCAATCCTTATAGTGGCTTTCTTAGCCAATCAGAATGGGAGGTTAGAATTCAACCATTTTAATACAGTACACATATTTTTTCCCCCTGAGATTTATTTGGCCCCAATAAAAAAATAAAAACAGTTCTGTTGCAATAGGCATTTAAGTGCCAGTGATAGGTTGTATTTTTGTTTTGGTTAGATTTAAATTTTTGTTATTGATTTTAGTTGTGCAATTTTTGAAGAGATTGAAGGACAGTTGATTCTTGCTATGTATTTAAAGGAAAGAGTTATTAATTAGTATAGGACCTTCAATTCCATCCACTTGCATGGAGTGTTCATCTCAAGCAGGATATTTTTCCGAGTTCACCAGTCCATAATTTAAGAAAAGATTTGTATATTCAGGGTAATAGCTTCCACAAAGGGAGTGAAAAAGATTCCTTGTTATAGTAGAGTCTTATAGTTAATAGTGCGCACCGCTTTTCCAATATATCTGGTTTTTTTCCTCTTTAGGTGATATGCATACAACATATTCTGTAAACAAGTTGTTTGATGCATTAATATGGATCTTATTTCTTTTACTTTTTTGGGGGGGGGGGACATTATCAGTACAGCCTTAAAAACTTGGCTATGTACCCAGGCCTAAGCTTTGGAATGTGCTAGGGCCTTGTTACTTGGCTTTACTATTAGCTGATTAAACTAAGATGATTAAAGTCCTGGAGACTAAAACATATGAAAAATGGTTGCAGGATTTGGGCTTGGCTACTCTAGAGAAAAGAAGGACAAACAGTAATTCAGTATTTGAGAGGCTGCCACAAAGAGGAGGAAGTCAATTTATTTTCCAAAGCACCAGGGGGCAGGACAAGAAGCAATGGATGGAAACTAATCAAAGAGAGAAGCAATCTGGAATTGAGGAGAAACTTCCTAACAGTTAGGCCAATTAACCAGTGGAACAGCTGGCCTCCAGAAGTTGGTGGTGCTTCATCAATTGAGGTTTTTAAGAAGAGACTGGACAGTCAGTTGTCTGAAATGGTATAGGATCTCCTGCTTGAGCAGGGGGGTGGACTAGAAGACCTCCAAGATCCCTTCCAGCTTTATTCTGATTCATCATCAAGCTATTGTTTGTACTTATTTATTTTGTGGATGTCATTTTATAATTTTAGAATTGTAAGCCATTCAGAGTCACTTGCTTGAGTTGAGCAGCTATAGAAATTGAATAAAAAAACAAACAAACAGCATTATGTAAGTGCTTATTTCAAAGCCACCTTGTATAAGGAATTAGAATGGCATGATCAGGTGGTCTTTCTTTATTCATATATGTTGGAATGAATGTGGTATGTACTCTACTCCATAGCCTAAATAGATACTTTTTACAAAGATGGAACCGATCAGTTAAAAAGAAAAGAGATAGTTAAATTGAAACTTTAAACCTCTGGATAGAATGGAGTCAGCCTAGAAGGGTGCTGCCCGATGGCCCAGCTAGAACCCCACTGTCACCGCTAAGTTTTCTCAAAGATGAAGGGATATAAGTAGAACTTTATTTTCTCTGTCTTCCTTATTATTCATGCCTCTTATAACTGGCAATAAAGTCTTTAAGAAACTTCAAACAGTTGTATGTTTATTGAATCTGATTTTCTTATTTGTTGCTTCAGGGTGAAAAGGTTCCACCATAGCTTTACTAAAGTTTGGTTGCATGGCAGCAGATATATACATGATAAAAGTGTACACCCACACATACAGACAGAATCTTGGAAGGCATTCAACAGCTTCTGTTATATTTATGTCAGAATGGGGACATATATGTCAAGATGAGTATTTAATGCTACACTGCAAACTACTTTTTTTTCCTTTGCATATGTTAAGACATAATTGTGCAGAAAAAAGTTACTTAGCAGCTGGGGTGAGCAAGTTTTGCTCTGTAAATTCTCATATCTGGCTAGAAAAAAAATTACTTAACAAATAATTGTGTATTGTATCATTGTACTATAAATCACTGTCATCTTTCAGCCTTTATCTAAATTCCTACTTGTAATAATTAAGTTAGAGGATAATGTGAATTGTCTAACACCTGTTAAGGAGAGGGCAAAGGCAGCTGCTAGAAAGAAAGTTTCCTTTAAAAATATTTTTAGCAAAGGGTCAATTGTCTGGCTGGAAGTTTTTGACAAGATATGCCCTCAGACTATCTCCAGGTGTTGCTTGCTAAGGACCTACCTTGTTAAAAAATGTCTCTGTCAATTGTCAGATGTTGTGACCAAGACACTGCTAAGAGATGCTATCAAGCCATCTTCAGGTGTTGTAGTTTACAGTTCATGTCCTTTAAGAAAATTGTATAAAAGTGGCAAAAGCTTTGGACATTTTCAAACTCAACTTACATCCAAAGTCCTAGGACTGTGTTGCATAACTACTGATGCCAAGAGATCTATCTACCGCCATTTCTGGAGTTCTTTGAAAGCTAAAGGGACATGGACTGGTATGTCTTTTTCTCTGCAACTCTAATAATTATCCAATAAAATGCTTCTGGTTTTTCACCCAGGTTTTAGGTGTCTTTGAATCTTAAATAGCTTATTGGCTCCTATCTGGCCAATCCAGGATGTTGTGCAGAAAAAAGCCAATATTTTTTTTCCAACCTCCTAGACTACAGGATGAGAAATAATGGATTTAAGCTACAAAAAGGCCAGTTTGACAGTGGAATCAAATACTCAGAGAGGTGATGAGAGAAGCTAAATAGCCATCTGTTAGGGATGTACTAATTTATTTCTAGCACATGAGTGGGACAAAATTGGACTTGGCAGCCTAAATGGCCTTTTCCAAACTACATACTTCAACACAGCTCTATTTCTTTTCTATTTCATACATATCTGGCATAAAGGTTCTAGTAAGTATAACAAGCAAAAAAAATTTGAATTCTGGATCTGTGTTGCAAATTAACTGGTTGAACCGATTAACACAATTAATGAAAAAATGTTTTCATAACTATTCAGTTAGCATATCAATGAATTACAGGTAGTCCTTGACTTACAACCATTGTTCAAAGTTACAACAGCACTGAAAAAAATGACTTACAACTCACAATTCACACTCACAACCATTGCAGGCTCTCCATGGTCATGTGATCCAAATTCAGTTTGACAATTGGCATACATTTATGATGGTTCCAGCATCCTTGAATTATGTGATTGTCATTCATGATCTTCCTAGTCAACTTCTGACAAGTCATTGAGGGAAGCTGGATTTGCTTAACAGCCACATGATTCACTTAACTGATTTGCTTAATAATCATGGCAAAAAAGGTTGTAAAATCCAGCATGACTAACTTAATAACCTCTTTGCTTAACAATGAATATTCTGGTCCCAATTTTGGTCACAAATCAAGGACTACCTGTAGTAAATAGCAAATGAGAGTATTTGGGACCATTCGTTTCTAAATTTCGATCAGTAGGTAGGTTTGGACACCTCAATCTCAAATAAAAGGTAAAGTTGGATGTGGTGATTAGAATTGTTATTTAGGAAGCTTGGGAAACCAACAATGGCTCAAAGGCTTTCATACTGTTGAAAGTGAGTAGACGAGATCTGTTTTTGTAACATCTTACAGACAGATTGGGGGAGAACTGAAGTATCCTTATTTATAGAACATATGAATGGATGACCAAAAACTGAAAACTTGGTGTTGCAGGGAGAGTATACTCTCACCAGTAAGTGGCTATTAATAAGTTCAATAGCTCGGTCTGAGTTCTATGTAGCAGTGCATTTTTCAGCTCTTATGGTGAGTTTAAAATGTATAAAATGATAAAGGCAGTGTATAAATTTTGGAAGGAGGGAAAAGAGAGCAGGGATCAGTGACTTATAGTTTGCAGAATTGAGATGTATTTATTATTCATGTTGTTTTCCCATAAATTTATATGTATATATGCCAAGAAATCTAATATGCTGACATTGACAGTAATGAATCTGAAATATGGCAAACAATAAAAGCATACTTCAAAAATGATTGCATTTACAGGCAGAAATAAAATATTAAGGAGTAAGAATTTGATACAGCAAAACGTAGAAAACACAGTGGTGCTCTTTGGTTTTATTGTGTATGTTGTACATTACAGAGCCCCAATGGAAAGTATCCTGATTTACTTTCATATGGTAATTACAGTTATTCAGAAAACAATCTTTGTCCCAAGGTGAGGACAACATACAATACATAAAAACACTGAGGTTTTGCAGTGAGAAAATGGCTAGAACAATTTTGGAAGAAAGTGCACAAAGCATGGGTTTTATTGGAATTGTTGCAGGAACAGATGGGTTTGAAATGATAGCAACTGATACTACTCTGGTATCAATGCCTGCACATTTTTATTGATATCCCAGATGAAGAAATGGAAGAAATGGGTACCATAGCTATAGATAATAATATTATAGAAGACACTTAAAAATGATCTCAATAGACTAGATAATGAAAATTACAGGATGAAATTAAAAACAAATCTTAGTCTGATACATTCAAAAAACAGAAATTGAATGCACTTTTATAAAATGGATGTTTCAGGCTTAATAACTATATGAGAAAAAGATCTCAGAAAACTATTCAGATTACATATAAATTAGTAATATAATATAAATGAAGAAAATAGATATAATTTTAGGCTGCATCATCAGCAGAAAATCTTAGCCTTGAAACAGGAGAAAGGATAGGATAGCACACTTCAAGTATGTGAATGAACTGAAGGAAATAAGGCATCACTTCTTAGTATGCAGGATTATTGATTTAAATTCCTGGAAAACTCCAACTTAAAGTTTAAAGAAATATTTCAACAACAAAGAACAGACTGACAATGGAACCTATTACCCAGAGAGATAGTGGGCTTCCCTTCAATGGATATATTTCACTTACAATTTTACATTGGAGGTGGGGTTGGATCCAGTAGGTTAGGTTAAATAACCTCATATTAATATATTAACATTAGTAAATACATCTAAAGTGTACTGGAGCAAATCCTAAAAGCTGAAATTGTTAATATTTTGGATTCAGTTATAATTTCAGCACACTTCATATAATATTCTGTACCTCCTTTTATAATGCTAGTATGATTCCCATATTAATAAAGAGTCAGGAAAATAATTTCCTTTCAGGAATTCTCAATTTTTCTATAAAAATTTAATGCTTAGAAAACTGATAATCATGCATCAAAAAGCATTGAGAAGCTAGAGTAGGTCCAGAAGGCAGCAGTTGAGTAGTTATGAGTGTGCATTCTAACAAACTACTTCAACATATTTACAGGTTTCTGTTGTCTTTTGGGTTAATTCAAGGTTCTATTGTTCAACTTTAACATCCTCAGTTCTGCAGGACTGCCTTCTTCCATCAGTCTGGATCCTTCTCTCAGTGACTGTCATGTACAGCAGGGGTCGCCAACCTTTTGGACCTCAGGGACCACCAAACTCATAATTTTAAATCCCAGGGACCAGTAACTAGTTCTGTGGGTGTAGCCTAATTAGTGGGTGTGGCTTGGTTGTGACTGGGCATGGCTTATATGTAAATATTATAAATATTTATATAAATATTGAATTTTTTATAAAAAAAGAGCAACTTTTACCCAGAATCAGGCAAAGCAGGCAGGCAGATTGAGTAACTCACAGAATCAATCAGTGATCTATTTATCTGCCATTGGCTAGCTCAGTCTCTCAAATTTGCTTGTCATGAGTCTGCACTGAATAATAGAACCTTCAGTCCTAAGGGAGATTCGGCTGTGCTTAAAAGCAGAGCTGAAGATCTAAAGACTAGCTAGAAAGCAAGAAATCCAACAATTTTCTGCTTCCTAGCTAATCTAAATCTCCAAGCACAGCAGAACAGATGATGGTTGAAAAATAGGAATTTAGCAGGCAAGTTTGTCAGATAATCCTGTTTTGGAATAGCTTGATCTAATGCAGGGGTGTAAAACTTGCATCATCACAGTGGCATCATGTGATGTATTGGGACTTTCCTCCTCTTCACTAAACTGGGCAGGGTGGGGCCAGCTCATGATGCATCTGGTCCATGGGCTGTGAATTTGACACCCCTGATCTGGTACTTCAGCATTAGCAAGTTGAAGACGTGTGGACTTCAAATCCAGAATTCTCCAGTTAGCCAGCTGGAGAATTCTGGGAGTTGAAGTCCACATGTCTTTAACTTGCCAAAGTTGAGAAACCCTGGCTTGATCAAAATAATCCGTTCACTCCAGGCTTTTAACATGTCAGTTAAATCAAGGCTCCTCCATCTGGCCTCAGATCTAGAGTGTTATGACTGACTGCTCCATCTGGTGAGGAATAGTTTTTAGTCCAATGACTGTCATATTTCCAGCTTTTTTTTTACATTTTTTCTTTTTTTTCCTGTTCATTTGTTATAATATTTCCATTGCCTTGTTAAACTATTTGCATTTAATGTAAATGTATGAATATGGGAAATGAATCAGCTTCTTTTGGAGCAGTTTATAAATCTGGAAAAATAAATAAAACTAAAGCATTCCTTTCAGTTTAGGAAGCTGCCAAAACACCTGACAGGATTATATATTCACACTGAGAACAAATTCTGTGTGCCAAAGTCTGCCTGGATTCAGTCACCATTTTATAAATGTTCTTCCCATAATAATGACAGCAGAAAAATGTAACACTGCGATGGTAGACATTTCAACAATGAAGCAGCAGTTGTATCTGGCAAATGTCATGCCTGAGATAATCTTCATGTGATTGTCTCTGAGAAAATGGTCTCTGTGAATTGATACTTCAACAAATTGCTTAGGACAGCCAATTCTACGTGCTATAGAGAGCCATAGCAAATTGGGAATGCAATAGTGGCTACATATCTCTTTAAGCTTTTTTTAATTTTTTCACAAGCTGAAACTAGTATTCTTGTTTACATTGATATGTTTTGTGATGGTGGTAAATGTTAGGAATGTAAGTCACCTAACAGCTATTCGGGTTGAAAATATATAAACCAGGATAAACATTTTAATACTGTATCTTTAAGAAAATGCAAAAGTGTAATTGGGTATGGTTTCTCAAATGGCCATAAGATGGAGCCATCTTATGCCTGGGTTGTCTTAGATGCATGGGTTGTCTAGATGCCTGGGTTGTCTTAGTCTTCGTCTCAGAAAAGAGTGTGAGTTTCTGTTTTGCTTCTGTTGGAGAGCATTGCCGTTTTTCCTAATTGACTGCTATTCCTGGATTTGATGTAAGTCTGATACTGAACTGTTTTTGACACTGGACTTTGTTATTGGATTATCCCTGGATGAAAATTGACTGATTTTACCTGTGAATGAATTTGGACTGCTTATCTTTGAACTTTGCTTAAACCTTTATTGAAAGTAAAAAACCTACATTTACTGTACAGTGTATCTGTGTGCTGTGTGTGTATTATTCAAATACTACTCTCAAATATGTCTCCCTGTATGTGCTCATTCTCCTAACGGGGAATTACCTCAACAGTAGATGGTGACAGTCAGTTTGGTTTATTAGCTAGGACATTAGCTAGAGGCTATGAGATTGTGAATTCTAATTCTGCCTTCATCAGAAAGCCAACTGGATGACTTTGGACCAGTCACTCCCTCTCAGCCCTAGGAAGCAAGTAATGACAAACCATTTTTGAAATCTTGCCAAGAAAATGGCTTCTTTTCATACATCGATGACACATTGTGATTTGGCCCCATGGAAAAGAAAACCTAAACAATTTCCTAACACACCTAAACAGCACACACCCCAAAATCAAGTTCACCATGGAAACGGAAATAAACAAACAACTACCATTCCTAGATGTACTAATCTACAAAAGGACAGATGGCACACTAGGACACACCATATACCAGAAGAAAACACACTGCTACCAACTGTTACCTCAATGTCCAATCCCACCACCACCCAGCACAGATAAACTCCGTGGCCAAAACACTAATCGCCAGAACCAAACGCCTGGCAGACAAGACACACATAAAGACTGAACTATGCACCCTGACTAAAGTACTGACTAACAACGGCTTCCACAAAAACAAAATCACCAGCTTGATCCACAAAAACACACTAAGACATAATAGAGACCTAAAAGATGAACAGACCTATGGAACAGTTGTCCTGCCCTACATAAGAGGTACTAGAGATAAAATCTGTAAGATACTACACAGGTATCACATCAATACTGCCTTCAAAACAGACAAAAAAAATAGTAGCCATCCTTAGAAACCCCAAAGATAAAATTGACCTGGAAAACCAAGGCATATACGAAGTTCCCTGTGCATCATGCCCGGCCACATACATTGGAAAGACCAATAGAAGAATAAGAACCCGCCTGGATGAACACAAAAATGCAGCAAAAAAGCTGGAACACATCTCCTCACTAGTCCAACACATGAAAGCCACAGAATCATCAGAGAAGCCATAGAGATTGAAAAAAGACCTGAAAGCATGAATAGAAGAGATGATTCCACCAGACTGTCAATCATTTGGAAGTCTGCACTCTCAAACAGAAAGATCTCCACACCACAAGCCAGGCAAACACCTGGGCACAAACAGACTCCCCCTGATACCTCCAGATCAAACACAACCCAACCAGGCACCCAGATGAAACCTAGATTCCTAATAGATGGTAGTTGTCCTTTTATTCGAAGCCAAGCTGCACTGAAAGCCTCCAATACAGGAACAGAGTATTGCCAGCCAATCAAAGCCACAAAACAGACAGAAGAAACTAGAAACACCAGTGAAGCAGAACACATCAAACTCCAAGACCAATAATCACAGACCAAGACTCCCAACCAATCAGGATGAAGAAAAAACCATTCTGGTTCAACAGTAGGCAAGCCTCAAATTTAAAAATGAAACGGCTGTGAAAGTCTGACTCACAGACAAACACAATACAAAAGCCTGATGATGACAGATGAGATTCTGCCAAAACGTTGCTACAACTTTAAAAGCACAACTACAGTGACGTGGGATAATACCCAAAGAAAGCTGAACAGCATACATGTAAGTACCCGTGAAAACTTAAGAATAAATATATATATATATATATATATATATATATATATATATATATATATATGGATCTTTGGTTATTCGGGTTTTCTCCCGCGTAGAATTGGAAGTATCTAGGCAACGTTTCGATGAAGTCTCATTCATCATCTTCAGGCTTGTTTCTTCAGCTCTGTGCTTCTCAGAGTAATGTGAGCTTGCAGCTGCTTCTTCCTTTTAACTGCTAGTGGGGGTGTGACTTGATTGGGTGGGGGTTTGGCTGTGTTCTGATTGGCTGGGGGTGTGTTCTGCTTAGGTGGGGGCTTGGTTGTGCTCAGGTTAGTCTTAGTTACTGGGGGATTTGAGCTGGTGAGCTGTGATCTTCTGATCCTACCAATCAGAACACAGCCAAACCCCCACCCAATCAAGTCACACCCCCACTAGCAGTTAAAAGGAAGAAGCAGCTGCAAGCTCACATTACTCTGAGAAGCACAGAGCTGAAGAAACAAGCCTGAAGATGATGAATGAGACTTCATCGAAATGTTGCCTAGATACTTCCAATTCTACGCGGGAGAAAACCCGAATAACCAAAGATCCACATACAAATACCCGCGAAAACCTCAGAAAACAAATATATATATATATATAATCAATCATATATATACTAATATAATGAAGAAGTAATATAGCAAAATAGGTATCCAAAACAGTTGTGCTAAAGGGATAGTTTGTCTACAAAAATGCCAAATTTTAGGAAATAGAAATTCTTAAATATTGGAGCTATAAAAATCAGACTATACAAAAATCGGAGCAAGAATATAAACTATTCATTGCAACTCCATTCATAGGCATTTTCTTTATATTTGTGTATTAGTTTTGATCTTTCTAGTGTGTCAGTCTTCATAATTGCTACCCAGTGTTGCATAAAAAAGACTACATACCAACTGGAGATTTTCTTTGTTGAAAAATAGTTTTTAAATATATGACTATTTGTAAAGTAGGTTTAGCTCCATATTAAACTGATTCTTCTGTTCAGTGTAGTTTTAATTTGCTGAAATCATTCCTAATTATGTAGACATAACCATGTTTAAATTGAATATATGAATACCTGGCTAAAAACATTCTACAAATAAAAACATAAAAAACTGTTGGTTTTTCTCTTCTGGGTTCTACTTTTTTAAATTACAAATTTCAATAAATCAGCATTTTCAAACTTTTTAATGTAGCAGCAAGTTAAAGCACATTACTTTTGTTTTAAATAGAAAGATTTTCAGTGGTATAAATGTCATTTTATAACAAAAGCCTGAAGTCATATGCACAATTTGTTTTATAGTTTAGCATGGACCAATGATAGCAGAATCTTAATTTGCTGTTTTCCTTCCACACCATTCAGAATGAGTAAAATGCAATTAATAAAAAAATAATATGTCAGACACCTATCTGTACAGTATAAGGTTGCATTCGTTTCTTAAAACACTAGTCTTGTACAAAAAAAATTACATAGGCAATTACTGCTTGTTCAAAATATGATCGTATTCTAATTTGAAGGAAACTATTTGGAATCAACAAGAAATCACCAATATGGCAATACAATACATAGTGAAGGTGATTATCTACAACTAGCAGCTCTGACTGTGTTAAACCATGTCAGAGGGAAATCTTCTTTGACAGTCTTGGAAAACTGAAAAAAAATCCTCCATACTCTGGCTTCAGATATGATATTATGAAATATGATGTAAAGAAAAGCAGAGATGATCAATGATTGAAGATTCAGCAGAAGCTGAGGGGAGAGCAAAAGAGCCCAGACCATTTTTACTTTGTGAATATTTGAGCTTTTGAAATGCTATTTCAAATATTTATTCAATGAGCATTTTCATACCTCTCATAAGAAGACTGTGGTAAATTTAGGGATCAATTTTTCCAATAATTTAAAGAAAATACTTTCTTTAAAATGAACAATAAGATGTATAAATGCAGTATTTACTTATACACTATTATATTCCATAACTGCTCATTCCAATAAATTTCATCGTTAGTTTTGGAATACTACCTGTTTTCTTCTATTGGCTTAATGAGTACAAACCGTGAGAAGGTTATACATCTGATTCTGCTCTGCTTTGCTCTTCTCTGTAAGGTACATAATAGCATAACTTTTCACATAGCTATAGAGTCCCTTCAAAATTTAACAAGATTCCAGTACATGCACCCACACATAGGCCTTTTACCAAATTCCAAGCATAAATAGTTCAAATGCTCAAGACACTAATTGTAGGACTATCAAAACACTGTCTGCTTAGGCAGGGTCATCCATCTCTCTTCATTCACCATATATAAAACAGAATCTCTAAAGAAGTTCCTAAAGTATGAATAAGTACAGATAGATGAAAGCAGAATTTTATTTTTTTTATTTTATTGTCCTAAAAATATCTCAAATGCTCAGTTAAGAGCAAAACACAGCTTTTAAAGCATAGATGTACTCTTTTCAGAATACAAAATAATATTCTTGAATACATTTTTGAGTAAGCATATTGTGTCTGGGTTGCCAAAAATCCAAATTACCACTAAATGTCAGTATAGTTATATTAAAAAAATTCTCATTTTGGTTCCATTATTCAGATTTTTGCTGGCTGGATATTTTTGCTGCCCTAACTTAGGCCCAGCATAATTAGCAAATTTATCTTGCCAGTGATAACCTTGACTCCCTAAAGATTGAATATTATTATCAATGATTCAGATTTTCATAGTGTTGGAGTGATTCTCAATTTATTTACTCATTAATTCCACTACTGTACCCAGGCACTTATTCAGGATAACTACAGCCCTGCTTACATCTGATGAAAATGAATGATACAGTGAAGCATAATTTGATTACTGAAGTTAGATTGAAACTTTCCTAGTAGTTTCATGAAGATTATAATGTTTTCTAGGTCGTAGGCTGGCAGGGAGGCTGGCAGCAAGGCTTGCAAGCAGACATGCAGGCAGGACAGGCAAGGCAGTCGATGTGTCTGGAAGCAGGTCTTTCCTGCTTCTGAGCTGCTTCCGTTATATCTGTGGGGCTGACGCAATGCATCCTCCCCGCATGCGCAATTAATGCTCGGCATCCGCTAGGCATCCGCTAGGCTTCCGCTGTGCATCCGCTGTGCATTCGCTGTGCATCCACTCTGCATCCGCTTCATCCACTGTGCATCCTCTCTGCATCCGCTGTATCCGTTCCACATCCGCTTTGCTGAGGTCCCCTGGAAGCCTAGCAGATGTGCCATCTGCTCCCATCCGCTCCCATCCGCTTCCATCTGCTGGGCTTCCATTCCGCATCCACTTTCCATCCACCCTGTGTCCTCCCCGCGTCCGTGTTATCCGCTCCGGTTATGCAAATTTTTGCCCCTTTTGAGACAGATAACAACAGATGGAACATTTTTCTCATCCGTTGTGTCCGTTTTGCATCCGTTGGCCAGTGTGACAGGGCCTTTAGTCACAGTATATTATTTTGGTGCTTCCTCTACATTAATAACAACAACAAAAATACCATGACAATGCTGAGATGGGAAAGAGGACTTCCAACTTGGGACTATAAAGATGCATTTTTAAAAAATAGCCTATATGAATTTTTAATGCCATATTTATGCAAAAATTGATATACTTTTGCAAACTAAGCAGCCTTATGGATAGTATCTGAGTCTATTAAGAAAATGTATGCAACGTTCTTATTTAAATTCCTGCATATCTGTTTATCCCTGTTTTTCCATTTGGATTATAATTATTGATGCAACATAGAAAAAAGTTTTTAAAGACATCTATGCAGTTTAAGTCTTAAGAA
>BLBF01000022.1:34492562-34527541 GCA_015471245.1 Laticauda colubrina | reverse complement strand
TCTATCTATCTATCTATCTATCTATCTATCTATCTATCTATCTATCTAACTAACTATCTATCTATCTAACTATCTATCTGTCTCTGTGTATATGTGTATAACAATAGTAAATGGGATTATTATTCTATTCAAGTATAGTTCTGCTATTAATATTAATAACAATCTTTTACATTTCTATTTCTTTAAACAAACATTACCTAGTAATATCAGTTGTTTCACTTTAATCATCTATATTTCATATTTTGCTTATTACTGTCTTTAAATAAAAAAATAAAACCACAGTTATTAACAGTAGTCAATATAGTTATTATTCTTATTCAAATTCATCTTGTCAACTGATAAATATCCTCCATGTTTCTTTTCAGTTTTTTAAACTTTCCTTTTAAATCATCTACCATCTATTAGGAAGCTAGGTTTCATCTGGGTGCCTGGTTGGGGTGTGTTTGAGCTGGAGATATCTTCAGAAGAGTGATTCAAAATTTTGTCTACCCAAATCTCTCAAAGCTTTTCACAATCTTCAATAAAAATAGCCAATAAGTTTTGATCCCAGAAGGTATTTAGATCTGCAGTCCTGTCTAATATAATTTCAACCATTCAGCTGAAAAGCAACATGATATGCTTATGGCAGAACCTTGTCAAAACACTTTTCTTGGTAGGAATATTTATGGGCACGTTGGATGTTGTAAAGTCATGCAACAGTTCTAATATTTTTTACCAGATGCTGCAGGGAAGAGTTATTTAATCAATATTGGAGGGTTAAATTGATTGATAATAACTGTTTACTCCATTCCTATGTAACTTTAATAGGAGGTTCAGTCTGGCACTGAAAAGTAAATAGAAAAAACGAAACAGACATGCCACTGTTTTAATAATCATAAAGGGGATAAAACACATTTCTTTTAATTAAAGTAATTGTTTTGTTTTATTTTTATCAAATGTCTCAACTGACAAAGAAAAAACCTCTTTTTGCTGATTGTTTTACAATAAAAGTTAAAGTGCACCAAATTAGTCACCATCCTTGTAGCTTATTTGCAGAAGCACTGAAGCAGCGTGAGAAGCTTATACTAATCCTATCTTCATTTTCCGCACCTTCTATTAAATATATCCAGGAAAAAAAAGCTTTTTTTAAAGAAAAGGGGGAAAAGAGGGGTGACATAAAAGGAATAAAATACTATATTAGATACATATGCTAATTCCACTGATTAAGGATTGAAGATTTAAAATCTATTGTCAATAACAGTGTAACTGAATTCACAATCTTGAAACAAAATGAATCAAAAGAGATACTGACTGAGTTGGGTCCAAGGCACACTGGAGTTAACAAAAACCTTTCCACTGACCTTTGTTAAACCTAGTACAGCTTCAGTAGTATTAATGAGGTTGGAATTGCTGCAGAATTACTACATTCTCATTCATATGGATTAGTGCTGTTCTCTCACTAGAAGCTCAGTGGTCTAACAGCAAAAGAGTGAGAAAGGGAGAGAGTGGAGAAGCGGAGGGATGGAGAGAGAACAAAAGATGTTGAAGACTGAACTTCCGGTTTGCAAGGCTCGGCGGCGGCAGGAATCCACGATCAATAGCAGTTTCTGCTGCGCTCGCCGCTGGAGTGCCCCGAGCCAACCGGCTTCAGGGCTCTAGCTACCCCATAGAGATAGCTGAAGACAGGGGAGACCTAGCAGGGGTCAAGGGGAGTCGCACCCCCCTCCTCAGCTGGCTTAACTCCCTTTTCCAAAAGCGGTAGAGCGGCAGTCAGAAATGGCTGTCACAAAGAAGCTTTCATCTGGAAAAGAATGTGCAGGAGGAAGTTGAGAAGTGAAAGCTTTGGCTGACCAGGAGGAGAAGCAACATCCAAGATATCCTGGAATTTAAATTTTGGAAAAAGATACATCGTTCCCTAAGAAGATGTAGAAGCAGCGAATGAAAGTGAAAAGGGAAAGTTTGATTTTTCTCACTCTCCTTCCTTACGGTGACAGCAGATGAATGAGAAATTGGAAAAACCCGCTTTGGCATCAGCAGGTAATCAAACTGGAAAATTAAAGTCAAGGGGACAATAAAGATTTCTGAACACTGGAAAAAAAAATTATGCTGTAAGTGGGAAGAGAGAGGATAAGAATTAAGATTAAGATTTGACTGGAGGAGACTGCTTGGAATTTAAAAGACTAGAACAAAATCAGAACAAGATTTCTGAAAGACACATTTTCATTGGAACTTTGTAACTGAATTACAACCCCAGGAAGAGAAAGTGAAAAAAAGAAGAAAGTGTTAAATGAAATAGATTGTGTATTTGGATTGTTTGGTGACTTTGGCACTTTTGGAAATTCTTATTTGAATGATTAAAATCATTTGGGTTGTTTAAAAATTTTTTTTACAATGGCATTATTTGTGGATGAATTGAAAATGGAATTTATAAAATAAAAAGAAGAAGAACAAGAAGGGAAGGACTCTTTTGGCTCCATTTTTCATTTTTTAGAAATGGCGTTTTCTACGTATGAGAAACTACAAGAACAAGAAGATTGGGATGAAGAAGAAGCCATCTTTAATGAACAAGCAACTTTATCTGGGGAAGAAAGGGGAAAGAGGGGAAAGAAAACAGAGGATTTAAGACTTAAAAAAACAACCAAAAAAGGGAAAATAAGGTGAAAAGTGGACACAATATCAGAAAGCAACAGAAAAGAGGAATACAGAAGAGGGTAGAGATAAAGAGACAAGGGGGTAAAAAGGATAGAGTGGAGAAGCAAGGGACGAAGGAAAGGAAGAGAAGCTATAAAGGTTTGAAACAATATGTAAACAAACAGGAATTATTTAAGCCCATGTCACACAGCACCAATGGATGGAAAGAGGATGTAAAATGGAGAGAAACACTTGCCATCAGTTGGTTAACGCGATTCATCCGTTCTATACTCACTACATCCATTTTTCATACTCTCTATCCATCTATTGACATTTCATCTGCTCAAAAAGTTTTGAGCTGCACAAAAGTTTTGAGTGGAAAATGTATCCAACGCGTCCGTTCTGCATCCACAACGCATATGGAGAACATCCGTTCTACATCCGTTGTCATCCATTACATGTCCGCTATATCCGCTAGACATTCGCTGTGCATCTGCGCAACTCGCATCTGCTCCAGAGGAAAACGGACACATGGAGGAAGCGAAATGGACACGGAACGGACACGCAGCGTTAGTAGCACGGACGGAGAAAGGATGAAAGCGGATGCAGCTTGGATATAAAGCATTAAAATGGAAAAAATGTTCACACAGGGGACATATCTCAGATATTTAGAATGTCTGCAGGATGCCTAGAGGATGCAAAAGGACACCGAGCGGAAAACCTATATTTCCTATAAAAAGGGAGAGGAAATCACCTGGATCTCACTTTCAGTCCAGCAGCCCTGCGGTGCAGACCTCTTCAGCCTTCATCTGGCTCTTGCTCTTCCACAGCAACCACTGATGTCCACCATGGATCATCACACACTCCTTTTGGTATCCGCCATCATTCAACACCAGAATCAAGCCCACTTCAGACAGTTTCACCTTTTCTTTGCAAGGAGAAGGAGACGTCCAAGAGCTGTCTGGGTCCAAAGATGGATCGGGAGAAGAGTGGAGTTTGGACTGTATGACAAGCTGATGGTGGAGCTGAGGAATGAAGACCCTCGTGCATTCCAGCACTTCATGAGGATGTCATCAGCCATGTTTGACAAAGTTGTGGAGCGTCTGAGACCCAGGTTGACCAAGCAGAGCACCAACTTCTGTCCCAGCCTGAACTCTGGGCTCAAGGTGGCACTGACTCTGCGCCACCTGGCCTCAGGGACCATGTACAGGAGCATGCAGTACGGCTGGAGGGTGCCACACAACACCATCAGCATTGTGGTCAGAGAAGTGGTGCAGGCCATCATCGAAGAATACCTGGAGGAGCTCCTCCAGTGCCCCACCACTGAAGAATGCTGAAAGAAAGTTGCAGAGCAGTGGTATCAGAAGTGGAACTTCCCCCACACCGTTGGAGCCATAGATGGGAAGCACGTGGCCTGCAAAGCTCCAGCCAAGTCAGGGTCCACTTATTTCAAGTACAAGGGCTTCTTCAGCATCATCCTCTTCACCATGGTCGATGCTGACAACAAGTTCATGTACATCGATGCTTCAGGCAACGGGTCAGCTTCAGATGCCCAGGTATGCAACGCCAGTGACCTCAAGGAGGGGCTGGAATGCAACCTCATAGTGGGCTTCCCAGATCCAGAACCCCTGCCCAACGACACACAAGATGTGCCCTACTTCATCGTGGGGGATGACACCTTCTCCATCAGAACCTATCTCATGAAGTCCTACACCTCCAGATACCTCACCCGTGAAGAGAATCTTCAACTACAGGCTGTCCAGGGCAAGGCGGGTGGTGGAGAACACCTTTGGCATCCTGGCCAACAGGTTCCAGGTACTCCTCACCACCATGCAGCATCGCCCACAGACCTTGAGGAGGATTGTGGATCCTTGCTGCATCCTGCACAATCTCATGCGCACCCGCTACCCAGTGTTGCAGAACAGGCTCATGGACCTCCAACAAGGCAATGGGAACATGGAGCCTGGTGAATGGAGGCAAGGGAAAAACCTGATAGATACTGTGGATGTGCAAGGCCCCAACAGAGCTTCACAGGAAGGGAAGAAGCAGCGCAACCTCCTGAAACACTGGTGCATCTCCCCAGCTGGAGCAGTGGAGTGGCAAGATAGGATGATAGATGATTAATGGATGCTTCCTTCAGCATGTCTCATCACACTGATAAGATTGGGCCATGTATGTTGAGTGGGCCTACAATGAACAGGGCATTTAATAAAGAGTTGTGTTTATGTTGACATGTGTGGATGATTGATTACATTATTATTGATAATAAAGGGCCATAGGTGTAGCACCTGGGAGGGTGGACCATACACTCCCACTATGCTTGCACTGGAGGTTTATCTTTTCCACAGCTATTACCCATCCCACAGGTATCCTAACCCATCCCACAGTTATTACCCATCCCAAAGGTATCCCTGCCCATCCCACAGCTATTACCCATCCCACAGGAATCCCTGCCCATCCCACTGCTATCTTAACCCATCTCATAAGCATGCAAAGGCTTAAACCATTTCTAAAAGTTTCCACCAAGACTTTATTTTATAAAATAAATGAAGCAAGTGTGTGAAGCAAAGATAATCTTTATTAATAACAAGCTGTAAAAGCAAAATGACCCAAGTGTCCCAAGCAAAGATAAAGTCAACAGGTAGCCACTCAGTCTCTGGCACTCTTCTTAGTCACGCTGAGGCATGCCCAGTCTGAGGGGTGAAGGGTCCAGGTGCTGTGGAGGTGGCTGCTGCTGGAGTGATGGTCTGAGGCATCATTGGGGTGCCTGGCTCCAAGAGGACAACCAGGGACGGTGTGTGGAGGAAGCTCTCAGAGAGGTGGCTCAGTCCTATGATGTTGAGAGCCCCTTCCTCCAGGAAATGGGGTGTCAGCCCCAATACCGATGACAGATGTTCTGAGTCCGGGCTTGGCTGTGGGGTAGAGGAAGGAGCAGTGTAGTGGGGCTGTCTGGTCTGCAGCTGAACGAGGTGAGGTGTGGGTGGAATCTGTGGCATGGGTGGCATCTGTGGCATGGGTGGCATCTGTGGCGTGGGTGGCATCAGTGGCATGGGTGGCATCGGTGGCATCAGTGGCATCAGTGTCACCGGTGGTGTTAGATGTACCTGTGCCTGGACTTGGGAGGGCTGCCTGTGCTGCTGGAGCTCCTGGTAGCCGTAGCCTTGGTAGGGGAGGGTCTGTGGAAAGCCTTGGAAGGGCAGTGACATCACCTGGGGTGGAGGAGCAGACCTGGATTGGGTGGGATCAGGTTCAGCTGAGTCTGGAGGGTTGTGAAGAAGACCGGTGATCCTCTCCATTATCACCTGGTACTGTGATTCGGACATGTTCATGAGGGTCTGGTTGACGTAGGTGAGGAAGGGCTCGCAGTTGGAGGATGGGACATCGGTGTGTACCAGCTGAGAGAGGAGATCTACGCTGCTTCTAATGGTGTCCCTGATCTCCAGCAGGACAGTGTGGCTCTGCCCCTCCGGTCTGCCTCTCTGCCTGCTTTCTGTGGAGGTGGAGCTGGGAGTGGATGTGGGTTGGTCTCTGGTGGAAGTGCCCTCTCCTTGCTCCCACTGCGTCAGGGGGTCCTCCATGTGCTCCGCCATGGGGAGTGCAGCTGTCGGGGGGATATCCGTCATGGCACACTCCACAGATTTCTGCCTGGACACAGGAGCTGACTCTTGGCCAGAAGAGGACTGGCTCTCTGCGGGCTGCCTGAGAGAGAGGGTTGTCAGAGGGGCTGCTCCTCAGTGGCAGATCTCACCCTCCAAGAAGCTGCACTTGGCCATCATGTAGGTCTCTCGGTCCGTCAGCTTGACCGTGGTCTGGCCAGATTTCTTGAGGTGCAGCTTCCCGTACCAGGTGTGCATGTGCTTCCACCAGCCGAGGAGCACTTCCAAAGTGTAGCCCAGGCTCTCCACCTTCTCTCTCCAAGCAGCCTGCTTCCTTTTGGTGTCTCGATAGAGCCTGTGTCCCTTCCACCAAAGATACTCGTTCTCCCTCAGCCATTCCAGCACCTCATCCTCATGTTCCTCTTCGATGGAGTACTGCCTCCTCTCCTATTCTCGTTCCTGCGTATGCCTCTTCCTCCCTCTGGCAGGGCCATCTGGGCCCTCATCAGAGGGGCTTTGAGATTGTAGGGGCTGTTCCACCACACCACCACCACCAGCAGCAGCAACAACAACAATAGCAGCAAAAGCAGGACCAGCAGGACCAGCAGCACCAGCAGCACCAGAAGCACCAGCAGCACCAGCAGGACCAGGATCAGCAGGAGCAGAGTAAGCACCAGCAGTGCCAGCAGGACCAGCAGGACCAGGATCATCATCAGCAGAGTAAGCACCAGCAGCACCAGCAGGACCAGCAGGACCAGGAGCACCAGCAGGACCAGGAGCACCAGGAGCACCAGCAGCACCAGCAGGACTAGGAGCACCAGGAGCACCAGGAGCACCAGCAGCACCAGGAGCAGTGCCAGCAGAGTAAGCCCCAGCAGAAGCCCCAGCACCAGGAGCAGTGCCAGCAGAAGCTCCAGCACAAGAAGAGTCAGCCCAAGCAGCAGAAGCCCCAGCAGAAGCAGAGTCAGGGGCAGGGGGTGGGATGGTGGCCCTGTCCCTCTTGCCAGGGCTGGCAGCAGATGGCAGAGGCTTTCTCTTCTTCCCCATGGTTGTTGGCTGGCTGGCTGGCTGGCTGGCTGGAGCTGTGTCTGGCAGCAGGTGTTTCCTCTGAATGGTGACCTGCTTGCGAGCTACTTCCCTTTATATCCGCGGGGCTGACACAATGCATCCTCCCCGCATGCGCAGTGAACACTTTGCATCCGCTAGGCATCCACTAGGCTTCCGCTAGGCTTCCACTTTGCATCCGCTTCATCCGCTCGGCATCCGCTCTTTCTGCTTCGCTGTGCTCCCACGGAAGCCCTGTGGATGTGCCATCCGCTCCCATCCGCTTCCATCTGCTAGGCTTCCATGGATCATCCATTTTACATCCTGGCTACATCCTCCTCCCCTCCGTTTTTTTCCGTTGTTGTCCACTCTGCTTATGCAAAGTCGGGGCACTTTTGAGAGCGGATAACAACGGATGGAACATTTTCTCGTGTGCTGTGTCCTTTTTACAAATGTTTTGCATCCGTCGGCCAATGTGACAGGCCCTTTAGAAATAATGGGTAAAAATATAACTGAAAAAGAGATTCTGCAAAAGTACATAAGATTGTATTGTTGTATTTGAATCAGAAATAATGTTAGAAAATTTGGAACAACATATGATTATAAAATGTGATGAAATATTCAATGTAATTTAATGGAAATTTCTTTTTTTTTTGAACAAAATAAATGAAATTAAATATGAGAGAATTGAATTAAGAAGGAAGGGTACATTTTAATTACATAATGTTTTAAAATATAAGTGAAATGGGGGGAAGTATCTATACAAAATTTATAAGCGTTCCCATAGAAGCATAATACCTATTTGAAAAGGAGTGTATAAAATGTTTAAAATTTATAAATAGTAAAGCAACAGAAAAGAGGAATATAGAAGAGGGAAATGAAAATGAAGACTGAAATAAGTTGTAAAGAAACAGGACTTATTTAGAGATAATGGGTGAAAATATAACTGAAAAAGAGATGCTGTAAAAATACATGAGATTATATTGTTGTATTAGAAATAATTTTAGGAAATTTGGAACAACATATGATTATAAAATGGGATAAAATATGTAATTTAGTGAAAATCTTTTCTCCTTTGAACAAAATAAATGAAATGAAATATGAGAGAATTGAATTAAGAAGGAATGGGAACATTTTAATTACATAATGTCTTAAAATATAAGTGAAGTGGGGGGGAAGCAACTACGTAAAATGTATAAGTGTTTCCATAGAAGCATGATGCTTACTTGAAAAGGAAGGTATAAAATGTGTAAGATTTAAATGAATATTAATCTTAACGATAGAGTTCAATTGGTATGGATTGTTATTGTGATTATATTATATATTTATATTTTTTAAAAAAATATAGTCTTAGCTTTAGAATGTAAGAAGCAGAATCCGAATGAAAGTTATGTATTATTTTAAGTGTTAAATTTAAGGAAAGATATAAAGGCGTCATACTCTAATCAGTGATTACAGGAGAAATTTTGTGTAAATGAGAAAAGATAATAGACAGCTGAAATAGGACAAAGTTATAACTATAATGATTTAAATTGAGATGAAATAAATAAAATAGAATTAAGAGAGTGAAAAGAGGGGAGAAGCTATATTGAAAATGTAGAATGGTAATAAGGTATGGAATTGTACATAAAAGTGAGCATGGAATTGAATTTATGTCTGTACGAAGAGATGTAACCCGGGATCAAGCTGCTTTCAAAAAATATGTTTTATGTTTTTATGTTGTGTGTTTTGTTTGTATATGTTTGTCTTTTAAAAATCAATAAAATTTTTGGAAAAAAAAAAAGATGTTGAAGACTCTTCACTGGAATTTTTATTCTATTTCAGCAGAGACAATATGCTATATATCCAATGCAGTTCCTTTCTATCTCCAGAACTTCACTTTACAAATATGTTGGCTGGATCTACACATTTTGTTCACACATTTTATAGTATTAATATTTTTGAGTATTAATTCTCTGTCTTACATATTGGCAAAAAAATCAGAAAATAAAATACAGGCAGAATAATCAAGACCTTGTTGATGATCCAAAGTTTGTCAAGGATCTTGGAGTGCTCATCTCTAATGATCTAAGTGCTAGAGCCCACTGTAACTACATAGCCAAAAAGGCATTAAGAGTTGTTAACCTAATCTTTAGGCTAGGTCACACTGGCCGATGGATGCAAAACGTATGCAAAAAGGACACAGCGGACGAGCAAATTTTCCATCCGTTGTTATCTGCTCTCAAAAGTGCCCCAAATTTGCATAAACAGAGCGGAAAACAACGGAAAGGAACGGATGTGGGTCGGCTGTAGCGAGGATGTAAAGCGGATGTTCGTAAGAAGCCTAGTGGATGGAAGCGGATGGAAGCGGATGACACATCCACAGGGCTTTTGGGGGAGAACAGTGAAGCAGACGCATAGCGGAAGGAGCGGATGCGTAGTGGATAACACGGATGCATCATGGACGCCTATAGGATGCATAGCGGATGCGTAGCGGATGCAAAGCGTTTACTGCACATGTGGGGAGGATGAATTGCGTAAGCTCTGCGGATATAAAAGGAGGCAGCTCGCAAGCAGTCAGCATTCAGAGGAAAGACCTGCTGCCAGAGACATCCTGAGAGAACACCATGGGGAAGAAGAGGAAGCCTGTGCATACTCCTGCCAGCCCTGGCAAGAAGGACAGAACCACCATCCCACCCCCTGGCACTGACTCTGAAGCTGCTGGTGCTGCTGGTGCTGGTGCTGCTGGTGTTGCTGTTGCTGGTGTTGCTGGTGGTTCTCCTGCTGGTGCTTCTGCTGGTGCTGGTGGTTCTCCTGCTGGTGCTTCTGCTGGTGCTTCTCCTGCTGGTGCTGCTGGTGCTGCTGGTGCTGCTGGTGCTTCTCCTGCTGCTGGTGGTGTTTCTCCTGTTGCTGCTGCTGTGATGGACCAGCCCCAAGGCCCTCAAAGCCCTGCTGCTGAAGGCCCTGAAGCCCCTGCCAGAGGGAGGAAGAGACAAGGCAAGGAGAAGGGGAAGAGGAAACAGTACTCCATTTTCAAGGACCATGAGGAGGAGGTGCTGGAATGGCTGAGGGGGAACGAGTACCTGTGGAAGAAGGGCCACAGGCTCTATCACGACACCAAGTGGAAGCAGGCAGCGTGGAGAGAGAAGGCGGAGAGCCTGGGCTACATTTCAGATGTACTCCTTGGGTGGTGGAAGCACGTACACACCTGGTATGACAAGCTGCACATGAAGAAATCTGGGCAGGCCGCTGTCGAGCTCACTGACTGGGAGACCTATGTCATGGCCAGGTGCAGCTTTCTGGAGGGTGAGATCCATTACCGAGGAGCAGCCCCTCTGTCAACCCTCTCCCTCAGACAGCCCACAGAGAGCCACTCCTCTTCCAGCCAGGAAACAGCTACTGTATCCAGGCAGGTGTCTTTGGAGGCCCCACGACAGAGACCCCCCCTGACAGCTGCACTCCCCATGCCAGAGGATGTGGAGGATCTCCTGTCTCAGGTGGAGCAAGAAGAAGCAGCCACCAGAGACTAAGCCACCCCCACCCCCAGCTCCACCTCCACAGAAATCAGGCAGAGAGGCAGACCAGAGGGACAGAGCCACTCTGTCCTTTTGGAGATCAGGGACAAAATAAAAGCTAGCACAGATCTCCTCTCCCAGCTGGTCCACTTCGACATACCATCCTCCAACCACAAGCTCTTCATCATGTGCGTAAGCCAGACTCTCATGGACATGCCCGAGGCCCAGTACCAGGCGATGAAGGAGAGGATCACAGCTCTTCTGCACCACCCTCCAGGCCCAGCTGAACCTGCTGCTACC
The DNA here is from genome assembly GCA_015471245.1 of Laticauda colubrina. Taxonomy (NCBI): domain Eukaryota; kingdom Metazoa; phylum Chordata; class Lepidosauria; order Squamata; family Elapidae; genus Laticauda; species Laticauda colubrina. The sequence goes on along the minus strand of BLBF01000022.1, from coordinate 34,516,497 downwards.
CACTCCAGGTCTGCTCCTCCACCCCAGGTGATGTCACTACCCTTCCATGGATTTCAGCAGCCCCTCGCCTACCAAGCCTACCACGACCAGGACTTCCCACAGCAGAGGCAGCCCTTCCCAGTCCACACCCAGGTTCCTCAGATGCCACAGACACCACAGACACCTCACCTGACCCAGTTGCAGACCAGACAGCCCCACTACACTCCTCCTTCCTCCACCCCACAGCCAAGCCCTTCCTCAGAACATCTGTTTTCAGTCTTGGGCCTGACATCCCAGGTCCTTGATGAAGGGCCTCTCAACCTCACGAGACTGAGTCAGCTCTCTGAGAGCTTCCTGCACACACCATCTCCTGTTGTACTCTCGGGGCCAGGCACCCCAATGGAGCCTCAGACCAGCACTCCAGCAACAGCCACCTCCACAGTCCCTGGCCCCTTTACATCTGAGACCATGGGCACGCCTCAGAGTGACTGAGAAGAGTGCCAGAGACTGAGTTCTTACCTGCTCACTTTATGTTTGCTTCAGACACTTTACATTTTGCTTTTTAATAAAGTCATACAGTTTGTTGTTAATAAAGATTATCTTTGCTTCACACACTTGGTTCATTTTTTTTACTTAATAAAGTGTTGGGGAAAACTTTTTAAAAAGGGTTAAGCCTTTGCATGCTTGTGGGATTGGTAAGGATAGCTGTGGGATGGATAGCTGTGGGATGGGTAATGATAGCTGTGGGATGGATAGCTTTGGGATGGGTAAGGATAGCTGTGGGATGGATAGCTGTGGGATTGGTAAGGATAGCTGTGGGACGGGTAAGGATAGTTGTGGCATGGGTAAGGATACTTGTGTGATGGGTAAGGATAGTTGTGGGATAGATAAACCTCCAGTGCAAGCATAGTGGGACTGTATGGTCCACCCTCCCAGCTGCCACACATATGGCCCTTTATTATCAATAACAATTTAATCATTGATCCACACATTTCAACATAAACAAAACTCTTTATTTATGCCCTATTCATTGTAAGGCCACTCAACATACATGGCACAATCTTATCAGTATGATGAGACATGCTGAAGGAAGCATCCATTCAGCATCTACCATCCTGTCTTGCCACTCCAGTGCTCCAGCTGGGGAGTTGCACCAGTGTTTCATGAGGTTGCGCTGCTTCTTCCCTTCACATGAAGCTCTGTTGGGGCCTTGCACATCCACAGTGTCTATCAGGTTTTGTCCTTGCCTCCATTCATCAGGCTCCATGTCCGCATTGCCTTGTTGGTGGTCCACAAGCCTGTTCTACAACACTGGGTAGTGGGTGTGCATGAGATTGTGCAGGATGCAGCAAGCTTCCACGATGCTCTTCACAGTCTGTGGTGATGCTGCATGGTGGTGAGAAGTACCTGGAACCTGTTGGCCAGAATGCCAAAGGCGTTCTCCACCACCCGCCTTGCACTGGACAGCCTATAGTTGAAGATCCTCTCTTCATGGGTGAGGTATCTGGAAGTATTGGGCTTCATGAGGTAGGTTCTGAGGGAGAAGGCGTCATCATGCACAATGAAGTAGGGCACATCTTGCGTGTCGTTGGATAGGGGGTCTGGATCTGGGAAACCCATGATGAGATTGCATTCCAGCCCACCCTTGAGGTCACTGGTGTTGTATAGCTGGGCATCTGAAGCTGACCCGTTGCCTGAAGCATCGATATACATGAACTTGTAGTCAGCATCAACCATCGCAAAGAGGATGATGCTGAAGAAGCCCTTGTACTTGAAATAAGTGGACCCTGACTTGGGTGGAGATTTGCAGGCCACGTGCTTGCCATCTATGGCTCCAACTGTGTGGGAAAAGTTCCACCTCTGATACCACTGCTCTGCAACTTTCTTTCAGCCTTCTTCAGTGGTGGGGCACTGGAAGAGCTCCTCCATGTATTCTTCGATGATGGCCTGCACCACCTCTCTGACCACAATAGTGATGGTGTTGTGTAGCACCCTCCAGCTGTACTGTATGCTCCTGTACATGGTCCCTGAGGCCAGGTGGCGCAGAGTCAGTGCCACCTTGAGCCCAGAGTTCAGGCTGGGACAGAAGTTGGTGCTCTGCTTGGTCAACCTGGGTCTCAGACGCTCCACAACTTTGTCAAACATGGCTGATGACATCCTCATGAAGTGCTGGAATGCACAAGGGTCTTCATTCCTCAGCTCCACCATCAGCTTGTCATAGAGTCCAAACTCCACTCTTCTCCCGATCCATCTTCGGATCCAGACAGCTCTTGGACGTCTCCTTCTCCTTGCGTAGAAAAGGTGAAACAGTCTGAAGTGGGCTTGGTTCTGGTGTTGAATGATGGTGGCTACCAAAGGGAGTGTGCGATGATCCATGGTGGAGATCAATGGATGATGTGGAAGAGCAAGAGCAAGGCTGAAGAGTTCTGCACACCAGGGCTGCTGGACTGATAGTGAGATCCAGGTGATTTCCTCCCCCTTTTTATAGGAAATGTCGGTTTTCCACTCGGTGTCTTTCCACATACTCTAGGCATCCTCCAGACATCCTAAATATCTGAGATATGTCCCATATGTGAATGTTTTGTCCATTTTAATGCTTTGTATCTGAGCTGCATCCGCTTTCATCCTTTCTATGTCCGTGCTACTAACGCTGTGTGGACATTCTGCATACCTTTCGCTTCCTCCCTCTTTCCGCTTTCTGCTGAAGCGGATGTGAGTTGCGCGGATGGCCAGAGGATGCCGAGAGGATACATCAGACATGTAATGGATGACAACGGACGTAGAACGTTTGTTGCCCATATGTGTCATGGATGTAGATTATACGCGGTGGAAAGTTCATCCACTCAAAAAATTTTGTGTAGCTCAAAACTTTTTGAGCGGATGAAATAGCAGTAGACGGATGTTTGACGGATAGAGCGTATGAAAGACGTACGCAGTGAGTACACAACGGATGCATCACGTTTTCCAACAGATGGCAAGCTTTTTTGTCCGTGTTACATCCTCTTTGCATCTGTTGGTGCAGTGTGACATGGGCTTTACATAGCTTTTTCTCTGGTAATATTACACTACTAACTACAGCATACAAAACATTGTATACAAACCAATACTCAAATACAGCTCATCAGTCTGGAACCCACATTACATATCTGATATTAACACAGTTGAGAAAGTCCAGAAATATTTCACAAGAAGAGTTCTCCACTCCTCTACTCTTTGCAGAATACCTTATGCCACCAGACTTGAAATTCTAGACCTATAAAACCTAGAACTACACCGCATTCGGTCCGATCTAAGTATAGTATGTAAAATCATATATTGCAATGTCCTGCCTGACAATGAATACTTCAGCTTCAACCATAACAATAGAAGAGCAAACAATAGATTCAAACTCAAGGTTAATCACACCAAAGTTGATTGCAGGAAATATGACTTCAGCAACAATGTCTGGAATACTCTACCTGACTCTGTGGTTCTTTTCCCCAAACCCCAAAAACTTCAACCTCAGACTTTCTACTATTGACCTCACCCCTTTCCTCAGAGGGGGCATGCATAAATAGGGGGCATGTATAAGCGCACCAACATCCTACCGTCCCTGTCCTACTGTTTCTTTTATTTTTCTTATATGTATCCATGTATTCATTACTATGTTTTCACTTATACCTATTATCTTGTAAGCAATTGACAAACCAAATACATAAATAAATAAAAATTAATTCAAAAATAGTTAATTTGGGTATTTGAATTCCTATTCATTTAAAATGTTACCTTCAAATTGATTTTTCACCAGAAGCCTTATTGGTAGCTTCCATATTATTGATCATCCCACGTTTTTACTCTTAGTGGCTCTTCTACTGCATCTTGTTCAGTTAATGCATAATAAGACAGAAAAGATTAAGACTCAAAGTAATATATTTTGTGATGAAAGCCACTCACATACAATTTACCATACAGTGACATAAAATACATCCACTATATCAGAGAAGTGAGACTAGTTGACAGAAGCATTTCAATAGGGGTTTCATGCATTCTCTCTTCTCTGTACTTATTATATGCAAAAGGATTATTCTATATATTAGTAATAGTAGGTGATGCAGCTCCAAAACATTAACTACCCAAAATTCAACTCTAAGGAGTTCAGAAACTTTTGATCATTCATTTTAAAAATAAATAGTACTATTCAATTGGATTATGTATAATTAAAAAAATATCTTCTTATCTCTATGAATGGTAAATAAATATAAAAAGTCTACATATCCCTGTTAAAATGCCAGGTTTTTAAGACATAAAAAATCAAACCATATAAATTATTTCACCTTTAATATAACATATAAACTGTATAATTTGAAAAACAAACTGAAATATTTTAAAGCAAAAAAAAATAAATCAAAATAACAATATACAGTAATGTGGTTGCATAAGTGTGCACACCCTTAAACTAATACTTTATTGAATTACTTTTTAATTTTATGACAGTGTTTAGTTTTCTAGCCTATGAATATGTCACATGTTGCCTTGGGAACCTTTGCCCATTGCAAGGGCAAAAGTGCTTCAAATCTGTTAGATTGTGAAGGTATCTTCTCTTCATAGCCCTCTTCAGATCACCCTACAGATTTTGAATTTGATTCAGGTTTCCAGGCTCTGCCTGGGCCACTCTAAAACTTTGATTTCCTTCTGATGATGCCATTTTTTTTGTTGATTTGGAGGTGTGTGTTGTCGGGTTAAAAAGTGAAATTCTTCGTCCTCTTTATCTGCCTGTTTTTTGTTTTTGTTCTTTGTTAGTATGATCAGTGTTTCAGTGCTGTCTTTTAATCCACCTTTTCTAGCTACTGTAGAATTTCCCAATGTCAGCCACCTCAACCATTTGTTGATGCTGGCAAATCCCATGGAGAATCTTGTTTTGCTGGATGTCAGTGCTCCCGGGTTAAACCAGATAGAAAAAACAACTAGATAAACTAATTCTACCTTTTTGTAAGGCAGCAATAACAGAGCCTTGCAAGTATTGAAGGTACAAACTTCTCACTGTCACTTTTAACTACCTAAACAATTAGAACAGGTCAGTGGTGGGATTCAAATTTTTTTATTACTGATTCTGTGGGCATGGCTTGGTGGGCGTGGTGTGGCATGGTGTGGCTTGGTGGGCATAGTTTGGTGGGCATGGCAGGGGAAGGATATTGTAAAATCTCAATTCCTACCCCACTCCAAGGAAGATTATTGCAAAATCCCATTCCTTCCCCACCCCACTAATCTGATTTCCAGCTCTGTTCTCCTGTGCAGGGCAACAAAAGAAGACCCAGCTGATCAGCTGGGACTCAGGAGGCAGAGAATAGATGGGGTGGGGCCAGTCAGAGGTGGTATTTGCCAATTCTCTGAATTACTCAAAATTTCTGTTACTGGTTCTCCAGAAGTGGTCAGAACCTGCTGAATACCACCTCTGGAACAGGTCCTTCCCAATTTTCTTTCTCTGATCATTAACCCATTGAGGGCTACTACCTCTCTTATCAAGTTGTTTCTAGGTAGTGTACAGTATCTTCTCTTCATCCTCCAAGGTCATCCAGACATTACATTAGCACTTCCTCTTTCCAGTTGGTGGAAAATCTCTGGGGTCGAAACCACCATACATTGTGAGAAGCTTCTAGGTCTTCATATCAGCAGCCTCCATATTCTCCTTTGGCTAACTCATTAAACCATAGGGAATCTGATGATTGGCAAGGCATACAATGACATTGATCTTGTTGTTTCCATTGATTTGGCTTTTTAAGACCTACTTAATCCTTTGGTGGTAATTATATATTGCTGTCTTCTTTGCCTCCTCCTCCTCATGGTTCCATGTGAATGTGGGATACCAAATTACTTCTGCATGCCTGCTATGTGGCCCATTGATAGTTCTATACCATCAGTCTTAACTATCTTCCATTTTTTATTACCATGTAGCCCCACAACACCACCAAAACTAGATGCTATTTTTCAAGTATGGTCTTACTCAGGCATCATAAAGTAGTACTAATAGATTGTGTGAAGTGTTACTATCACTTTATGATGCTTGAGTAAGACCACACTTGGAATATGGCATCCAGTTTTGGTTGCCATGATATTGAAAGAAAAGATGTTGAGAGTGAGACTCTGAAAAACAACAGCAATAACTAAGATGATTAGGGAACTAGTTGCAGGAATTGGGTATGTCCAATTTAATAAAAAAATAGGTATAGGGGTGACATGATAACAGTGTTTCAATATATAAGGGGTTGCCACAAGAAGGGGGGGAGTTCTCAAAAGCAATTGAAGGCAGGAAAGAAGCAATGAATGGAAACTAATCAAGCAGAGAACCAACCTAGAAATAAGGAGACATTTTTTGACAGTTAGTACTATTAATCAGTGGAAAAACTTGCCTCCAAAAGTTGTGGTTGCTTCAGCACTGAAGGTTTTTAAGAAGAGATTGGATGACCATTTGTCTCAAACAGTATAAAGTTCCTGCTTGAGCAGAGGGTTATACTAGAAGACCTCAAAGGTCCTTTCCAAATCTATTATTCTGTTATTTCTCCCATCTGAGTGACTTCATAATGTCTTCACTGTATATCCATGTATGTATGCATGTATGTATATGTATGTCTGTACACACACACACACACACATAGTATAATTTATCAATTTAATTCAAATTTTTTACATATCTGCTACCTCCTTTATTGTTACTGCTCTTTTGTTTTCACTTTCCCAAGTGAAATTATATTCATAAGGCTTAGGGAAAGTCAGTTATACTTGACCATTTCTTTCTAACAAATCATTCACTGTAATTAATTGGGACAGTGTAAATTCTAAATATTTTTCTTTTAATTATCTTTGAGGCAGCATTCATTATGGAAATGAGCTGTAATTATTTCAGCTCTCTTCTCTTAGCTTTCAAGATTACATTAAAAAGTTGCACACCTAAGAGAGGCATCTTTTCATATCTTGCATAATACATGTAAATGTCACAAATGGTTTCATTGCATTATTAATGAAATTCAGCTGGGAGGCTATTACGGTTGCATTTCAGACCTGTAGAGCAACATCAGAACTATTTCAGTGGCACTTCCTTAATAACCTGTTGGGTTCTGAACATCTACAAAGTATTTCTGTTTCAACAAATACACACTTAGGAATAGGCCTCTACAGCAAGCCATTACGAAGGAAAAATTACAACTTGCATGCAGTTATGTTATGAGGCAAACTCACAGCTAGATACTTACAGTCTGATATTGATGCTAGTATATATGTTGTTTGTCACTAGCTATGCAGTTAGGACATATGTAGATCTGGAAAATAATTCAAAACAGCTGATATGGGCTTATCAGATCAAGTAATGGCTGATTGCAGTTTGTTTCATATTGATCTTCAGCCAAGAAAATGTTTAAAAAGTCAAACAAAAGAAGACTTGTTTGTTTATCTTATAGCGAAGGAAGAATACTGGAACACTGAATAATAGATTTCGATTTCAGGGAAGCCAATCCTGATTTTGTACCTTAACTTTACCCACAAAGTTATTATGTGGAAATGAGAGAATTTAGGAAGCTCTTCACAATTCCTGTAAAGAAAAGCATGAAATGAATAGTAATTTGCTTCTATATAAGACAGACATTTTGCAAATGGAACTTACTAAATAAAGCATGTATATTATGTTTATTCTTTGGCCTGCCCTTTAATTCCAATTATCTTCTTTCATTTTATGATGCTCTTATTTTTCTGTCTTTGGGAATGCATAGAATTTTCTGCAGACATCAACCTAAATATTAATTGATGACCACTGGATAGAATAGCTGGATACTGTATTTTATTTTGTCTCATAAAATATCCTGGTTTTATTTGCTATATTTTTGCCAGACTGCAGCATTTACTGGGTATGTTGACTCATAATAGCACTTCATATTCACAGCCATGAGTTCCTGGCTTATATATTTTCTTCTGTCAGATGATCCACTTAACCTTTATGTGGTCGCAAATCAGAGTCAGGGGCAGATTCCAGCTTATCTATATTTTGTGGAATTTTATTTTATGCCAGAATCTTTCATTTATTTTATATTTGCCAGCTTACTAACCACTTACTATGAGAATGAATTTGCTGCAAGATTTCAGACTCAAAGATAGCACAATCTATATTAATGTTTAAGGAGATGTATAAACACTATAAATTTTTAACCTATAAAAACATCACTTTCCTCATTTTTACTTGTTGATTTGATCTTTTTATCAAGAAGACATTCACATGCTCTTAAAAGCGCCTTGATATCATGCAGAGGTATTAATTAAGAACACAAGAGTAGAAATACTGTAACTTTGCAAGGGTTTCATAATTTTTTACTGTAGCTCTTTTCTGTAGCTTTCCGGTTCAAGTGAATGTTAGAAATAAATTATGGGAAAGAGGTAAATTAAAAACAACAAACAAGTAAGCTAGATCCATTTGTAGGCTGGAGAAAGCAAACAAAACAAAACAAAAACTGGGGAAAAAATCCTCCCATGCACCCTGGTTTAGATTGTGTCTTTTTAGTAAGTTGGTTATTTATAGGTTTATATGAACCCCTTACTCTATAGCAGGGATCTCAAACTCGCATCGTTATGGTATCATCATGCGACATATTGGGACTTTTCCCCTTTTTGCTAAACTGGGGGGGGCAGGACCAGCCAGCACATGATGCATCTGACTCGTGGAGCACAAGTTTGACACCCCTGCTCTATAGTTATAGCCTTCATTTTTTTCAATAATTGTTTTTTTCCTAATTATTGAAACCACAGATAAAATGTTCATCCTTTTCTTTTTTTGCACAAAAAGTCTATAAGAGCTTTCCAGTCAGAAATAAACTTAGATAATGTCTTTTCTCTAATCAAAGATGCCAACAAGTTTCATCATCTTTGTTCTCCATTCATCCACTGTGGGTAATCTTGAATCTTTCCACCATTGTGAATACAACAATATCACAGCAGTATGTAAAAACAAAGTTCCATAACTTTTTTCAAACTATTTATCAATCATTCCCAAAAGAAAGATTATGGATTCTGGTCTCAATTGTATATTAATCTTGTATATTAATCTTTAAAAAATAATCTGAAATAATTCATGTATTTGCATCCAAAACTTTCAGACTATCATTAGATGTTCACCAAGCATGATAAAATGTCCCTCTTGCTGTTCATGTTTCCAATATAAATTTGAATTATCTTTATACACTATAGACAGTTTTTCCAATTTACCAACTTTTTATAGAAATCCTCTTTAGGATTATAATACAGTGTAAATTTTAATATTTCTGCCAAATAATTTCCCAGTGTTTCATCTGCATAAGATAACCAAATCCTACTTTAGCATACTTGTTCTTCCTTTTCAAATTTCAATAAATGTTTAAGAATTATATGTTCATCATTTGTATACAATTCTGTTTCAAACGTAGTCTTACAATAGTCATAACCATAAGTTCTTTTGTCTACTTTTAAAGCTTTCTAATAAATGTAAATAAGAGAACAATTGACAACTATATCCTTCTGGTACTAGTTTTTATCTTGTTATAACAGGCAAAAATATAGAAAAATCAATACCTATAGCAACTAATTGAGAATCATCCCTTCCAAATTCATTTTCAATTTGTTGTAATCTCTGTGTAGCCTCTTCTGATGTTTCTCCATTGCATCTCTTCCAGAATTCAGTGGAAATTCCTGCTATTTAGTCACATCATCTAATTTCCTCCTGTGAAATGGGATTTTTTTCTGCTTTAATTTTTCAGTCAAGAAAAAATTGCATTAAAATTCTGTTGCAAAATTTTATCCCTTGCTTTTTTCCTCAAAAAATGCACCAAATATCCTTCAGATTATTTATTGTTCTTGCAAATTGTGAATTTATTCTGTAAATCATTTTATCATTTTATTCTCTTCTTCCAAATCCCCCCCAAATGACCAAAGCTTATATAATTTTTTCTGTGAGGTTTTCATCAAATGCCTCTGGAATGCTTTAAATCTCAAAGAGAATTCCTCCTTCTCAATTGAAGTAGAGCCATATTATTTCTCCAATTATCATTAACATTTTTATAGAACTTTCAATTTTTAAAACTACTTTCATCTTCTCTTTCATCTTAGCAAGTTTTTCATCTATTTTTTTCTCAAAAGCTCTAAATTTACTCTCAAGTGACTCAGCCAATATATTGCCAAATTGATCAAACATTTTCTGTAATAAATCTAATGAAATTATTATTTATTAAAATTGCTTTCTCAATAGAAAGCAGTTCTGGTAGACTGTTCCAGAGAATATCTCCACCCATCCAATAATGCTTCTTCAATTTATTACTTTGTTCAAATTCCAAAAGTGAAAGTATACCAAACAAGTGAAAGCATCTCAAACAAAGAAAATATAAATACAAAATCACCCCTTCATCACCTTTATCTTCCTGTGCTTTTAATAGTATAATAGCAGCGAAGCATCACATCTATTACAGTCAGGCACCTAAATTTGCTCATGTTATATTTATATTTTGTTGTATAAATACTATCAATTGTCTGCATTCATTAGTTGTAAGAAAAAATATTTAGAATAGAATAACAGTGTTGGGACCTTGGAGGTCTTCTAGCCCAACCCTTTGTTTAGGCAGGAATCCCTGTACCATTTCAGACAAATAGTTATCCAATCTCTTCTTAAAAACTTCCAGAATTGGAACATTTACAAATTTTGGAGGCAAGTTGCCCCACTGATTAATCGTTCTAACATTTCAGACAACCTCTCTTGTCTGATTGAATTATATACATTTTCATTAAAAAAATGATGAGGACTATTTGGTGATATCTACAGAGGACTTGTCCAAAATCACAGACAGCATTGCAGCATAGATCACACATGGAAGATGAACACTGTACATTAAAATCTCTCCAGATAAAGGAGAAATCCTGAGATTACCCATTTGTTCTACAGACAGCCATTCCTTATCCATAAACTGGAGGAATTCCATATGTACTCACAGCCACAATGTAGCCTTTATGGACAATAAATCTAACCGGGTATAATTTCGTATTCACTTTTGGAATCAATGATTAAGACAGATATTCTTTTAGAGCAATAGAAGATTCCTCTTCATGAGTTTCATTTTTTTTGGGATTAACAAACAAAATATTTAAAGACAAAAATATTTGGCAAAAAGCTTAACAAGATATGATTTAAGAAAATTTAAAATGAACAAAATAATTATTTTTAAAAGACTAACAGAAGTGTATAAGTGGTATTGTTCTGATTGTCAAAGATTTTTAATATCCTTGATTTTATTTCTGACAAATAAGGATAATCTTAAAAGTAATTTATATGATGGTAATTAATGTTGCTATATGTTTTTCAAAAACTGAAACCCTGATTCTATGTATTATTTATCTTGTAAATAATTCCTCTAAAACAGTGAATATATTTTGCTATATATGAACTAGTATATATGAACTAACAGTAATTCTGAATATTACAGCATTCACAGAAGGAAGATATTTCCATGAAATAAATATTGGATGTTGCCTCAAACTTAGACAAGAATGGTTGAGTATATTTCTATATTTATTGGGTACATATATAATATAGGGCATCTAGGATGTTATAACTCATACATGGAACTCCATTTTTAAGTCTGTCATTTCTCCAAAAGTGTTTATGAGGTTGTTAAAATAATTAAATATGAACATGCTGTCTCTTCTGCAAGGATAATTTTAAAGAAGAGTTGAGGCAAAAGGAAACAGGAGTTCTTAAATTCATTGACATTCACATGGTCTTAAGCCCATGTCACACTGCATCAACGGATGGAAAGAGGATGTAAAATGGAGAGAAACACTTGCCAGCCGTTGGTTAACGCGATTCATCCGTTCTGTACTCACTGCCTCCGTTTTTCATCCTCTCTATCCGTCCAGCATCTGTCGAATGAAGTTCTATCCGCTCAAAAAGTTTTGAGCTGCTCAAAACTTTTGAGCGGAAAATGTATCCAACGTGTCCATTCTGCATCCACAACGCATATGGGGAACATCCGTTCTACATCCTTTATCATCCGTTACGCGTCCGCTATATCTGCTAGGCATCTGCTGCACATCTGCGCAACTCAAATCCGCTCCAGTGGAAAACGGACACAGGGAGGAAACGAAACAGATGCGGAATGGACGCGCAGCGTTAGTAGCATGGACGGAGAAAGGATGAAAGTGGATGCAGCTTGCAAAGAAAGCATTTAAAACAGAAAAAACATTCACAGAGGGGACCTATCTCGGATATTAAGGATGTCTAGAGGATGCCTAGAGGATGCAAAAGGACACCTAGTTGAAAACCTATATTGCCTATAAAAAGGGGAAGCAACTCACCTGGATCTCACTTTCAGTCCAGCAGCCCTGCTGTGCAGACCTCTGCAGCCTTCATCTGGCTCTTGCTCTTCCACAGCATCCATTGATGTCCACCATGGATCGTAACACAGTCCTTTTGGTAGCCACCATCCTTCTGCAACAGTATGAAGCCATCTATAGGCTCTTTCAACTGTTCTATGGGAAGAAAAGGAGGTGGCCAAGAAGTGTCTGGGTCTGAAGATGGATCGGGAGAAGAGCAGAGTACGGACTGTACAACAAGCTGATGGTGGAGCTGAGGAACGAAGACCCTCGTGCATTCCAGAACTTCATGAGGATGCCTCTAGCCATGTTTGACGAAGTTGTGCAGCGGCTGACACCAAGGTTGACCAAGGCAAACACCACCTTCCGGCCCAGCCTGGACCCTGGGCTTAAGGTGGCACTCACTGTGCACCACCTGGCCTCAGGGACCACCTACAGGAGCATGCAGTACGGCTGGAGGGTGCCACACAACACCATCAGCATTGTGGTCAGAGAAGTGGTGCAGGCCATCATCAAAGAATACATGGAGGAGCTCCTCCAGTGCCCCTCCACTGAAGAAGGCTGGAAGAAAGTTGCAGAGCAGTGGTATCAGAGGGTGGAACTTCCCACACACCGTTAGAGCCATAGATGCCAAGCACGTGGCCTGCAAAGCTCCAGCCAAGTCGGGGTCCACTTATTTAAAGTACAAGGGCTTCTTCAGCATCATCCTCTTCACCATGGTCGATGCTGACTACAAGTTCATGTACATCAATGCTTCAGGCAACGGGTCAGCTTCAGATGCCCAGGTATACAATGCCAGTCATCTCAAGGAGGGGCTGGAACGCAACCTCATAATGGGCTTCCCAGATCCAGAACCCCTGCCCAATGACACGCAAGATGTGCCCTACTTCATCGTGGGGGATGACGCCTTCTCCCTCAGAACCTACCTCATGAAGCCCTACACTTCCAGACTCCTCACCCATGAAGAGAGGATCTTCAACTACAGGCTGTCCAGGGCAAGGCGGGTGGTTGAGAACGCCTTTGGCATCCTGGCCAACAGGTTCCAAGTACTTCTCACCACCATGCAACATTGCTCAGAGACCGTAAGAAGGGTCGTGGAAGCTTGCTGCATCCTGCACAATCTTATGCGCACCCGCTACCCAGTCCTGCAGAACAGGCTCGTGGACCTCCAACAAGGCAATGGGGACATGGAGCCTGGGGAATGGAGGCAAGGGCAAAACCTGATAGACACTGAGGATGTGCAAGGCCCCAACAGAGCCTCACATGAAGGGAAGAAGCAGCGCAACCTCCTGAAACACTGGTGCAACTTCCCAGCTGGAGCAGAGGAGTGGCAAGACAGGATGGTAGATGATTAATGGATGCTTCCTTCAGCCTGTCTCATCACACGGATGAGATTGGGCCATGTATGTTGGGTGGGCGTACAATGAAAAGGGCATTTAATAAAGAGTTGTGTTTATGTTGACATGTGTGGATCAATGATTTCATTAGTATTGATAATGAAGGGCCATCGGTGTGGCACCTGGGAGGGTGGACCATACAGTCCCACTATGCTTGCACTGGAGGTTTATCTATCCCCACAGCTATCTCAACCCATCCCACAGCTATCCTAACCCATCCCACAGGCATCCCTGCCTATCCCACAGCTATTACCCATTCCAAAGGTATCCCTGCCCATCCCACTGCTATCCTTACCCATCCTACAACCGTGCAAAGGCTTAAACCATTTCTAAAAGTTTCCACCAAGACTTTATTTAACAAAATAAATGAGGCAAGTGTGTGAAGCAAAGATAATCTTTTTCAATTACAAGCTGTAAAAGAAAAATGACCCCAGTCAAGTGTCCAAATAAAGTCTACAGGTAGCCACCCAGTCTCTGGCACTCTTATCAGTCACTCGGAGGTGTTCCCAGTCTCAGGGGTGAAGGATCCAGGTGCTGTGGAGGTGGCTGCTGCTGGAGTGCTGGTCTGAAGCCCCATTGGGGTGCCTGCCCCGAGAGGACAACAGGTGATGGTGTGTTGAGGAAGCTCTCAGACAGCTGGCTCAGCCCCATGATGTTGACAGCTCCTTCCTCCATGCCATGAGGTGTCAGTCCCAATACCAATGACAGATTTACTGAGGCCGGGCTTGGCTGTGGGGTGGAGGAAGGAGCAGTGTAGTGGGGCTGTCTGGTCTTCAGCTGTGTGAGGACTGGCATGGGTGGCATGGTTGACGTGGGTGGCATCGGTGGCATCGATGGCATCAGTGGCGTGGGTGGCATCAGTGGTGTGCGTGGCATCGGTGGCATCAGTCGAACCAGTGGCAAAGGTGGTGTCCGATGAGCCTGGACTAGGAAGGGCTGTTGCCTGTGCTGCTGGACCTCCTGGTAGCCATAGCCCTGGTAGGTGAGGGCCTGTGGAAAGCCTTGGAATGGGAGGGACATCACCTGGGGTGGAGGAGCAGACCTGGACTGGGTGGGAGCAGGTTCAGCTGGGTCTGGAAGCTTGTGAAGCAGCTCAGTGATCCGGTCCTTCACCACCTGGTACTGGGGTTCCGCCATGTCCGTGAGGGTCTGGTTCACATAGGTGAGGAAGGGCTTGTGGTTGGAGGATGAGGAGTCAGTGTGGACCAGCTGAGAGAGAAGATCTATGCTGCTCCGGATGGTGTCCCTGATCTCCAGCAGGACAGTGTGGCTCTGCCCCTCCTGTCTGGCTCTCTGCCTTTTTGTGGAGTTGGAGCTGGGGGTGGATGCGGGTAGGACTGTGGTGGAAGTGCCGTCTCCTTTCTCCCACTGTGCCAGGGAGTCCTCCATGCGCTCCGCCATGGTTAAAACAGCTGTCCGCGGGTTCTCCGCCGTGGCACGCTCCATAGAAACCTGCCTGGAGACAGGAGGTGACTCTCGGCCAGAAGAGGACTGGTTCTCAGCATGCTGCTGGAGAGAGAGGGTTGTGAGAGGGGCTGCTCCTCAGTGGCGGATCTCACCTTCCAGGAAGCTGCACCTGGCCATCACTTAGGTCCCTCTGTCTGTCAGCTTGACCGTGGCCTTGCCAGATTTCTTGAGGTGCAGTTTCCCGTACCAGGTGTGCATATGTTTCTACCAGCTGAGGAGCACCTCCGATGTGTAGCCCAGACTCTCCGCCTTCTCTCTCCAAGCAGCCTACTTCCTTTTGGTGTCTCTGTAGAGCCTGTGTCCCTTCCACCATAGATACTCATTCTCTCTCAGCCACTCCAGCACCTCATCCTCGTGTTCCTCCTCAATGGAGTATTGCCTCCTCTCCCGTTCTTGCATATGCCTCTTCCTCCCTTTGGCAGGACCAGATGGGCCCTCATCAGAGGGACTTCCAGGTTGTAGGGGCTGCTCCTCCACACCACCAGCAGCAGCAGCACCAGCAGGATCATCATCATCCTCATCATCATCATCAGAAGCAGTACCTGCAGGACCAGGATCAGCAGCAGCAGCAGCAGCGCCAGCAGCATGAGCAGGACCAGGATCAGCAGCAGCAGCACCAGCAGGACCAGGATCAGCAGCAGCAGAGTAAGCACCAGCAGCACCAGCAGGACCAGCAGGACGAGGAAGACCAGGAGTACGAGGAAGACCAGGAGTACGAGCAGGACCAGCAGGATGAGCAAGACCAGGAGCACGAGCAGGACCAGGAGCATGAGGAGGACCAGCAGGACGAGGTGCAGCTTCAGCAGAGTAAGCACGAGCAGAAGCACCACCGCCAGAAGCAGCATCAGCAGAGTAAGCACGAGCAGAAGCACCACCACCATAAGCAGCAGCATCAGCTCCTCCAGAAGCAGAAGCAGCAGAAGCCCCAGCCGCAGAAGAGCGAGCCCGTGCTACAGAAGCCCCAGCAGAAGCAGAGTGAGGGCCAGGGCATGGGAGGGTGGCCCTGTCCCTCTTGCCAGGGCTGGTAGGAGATGGCTGAGGCTTTCTCTTATTCCCCATGGTTGTGGGGTTGCTGGCTGGCAGCAAGGCTGGCAGGCAGGGAGGCCGGCAGACAGGCTGGCAGGAAGGCAGGCACCAAGGCTGACAGGCAGGCACCAAGGCTTGCAGGCAGGCTGGCAGGCAGGCTGGCAGGGAGGCTGGCAGCAAGGCTGGCAGGCAGGCATGCAGGGCAGACTGGCAAGGCACTCGATGTGTCTGGAAGCAGGTCTTTCCTCTGAATGGTGACCTGCTTCCAAGCTGCTTCCCTTTATATCCGCGGGGCTGACGCAATGCATCCTCCCCGCATGCGCAGTGAACGCTAGGCTTCCGCTGTGCATCCGCTTCATCCGCTCGGCGTCTGCTCTGCATCCGCTGTATCCGTTTTGCGTCTGCTTTGCTTTGGCCCCCCCGGAAGCCTTGCGGATGTGCCATACGCTCTCATCCGCTTCCATCCACTAGGTTTCCGTGGAGCATCCGCTTTCCATCCGCCCTGCGTCTTCCCCCTCTCCGTTCCTTTCCGTGTTATCCGCTCTGGTTATGCAAATTTTTGCCCCTTTTGAGAGCGGATAACAATGGATGGTGTTCTGTATGTAAAGTGGAGGACTCCAAATCTACAAACCTGATTGGCTAATGAGGGGAACACTGGATTGGTTCACTAGGAACCAATCCAAAGAGCTGCCAAAAAGGCGGCAAATCCAAATAACTGCCATTGGCTGCAAGCAGGCAAGCCAGCCTGTATAAAAGGCTGGCCCCGGTTTCAGCCGGCGTTCCGTTTTACTGACTAGTTATAATAAAAAGTATTTGTTGTTGGAACCCGGTCTACCTCGTGTGTTTTCCGAACAAAACACTGGCGACGAAGGTGGGATGGTCCTGAACAGAGAGACCTGCACGCGGTGATAAGATGTCTGGAAACAACGCACCGCCCGCACCCTTCAATCCCAACGAAGAGGATTGGGATTCCTATGCTGATCGCTTCCAAATGTACTTGGAGAGCAATGAAATGGAAGGCATTTCCGAGCAACGCAAGAGAGCCGTGTTCCTGACGCACTGCGGACCAACAGTGTTTAAAATGGCAAAAGCCCTCGCGAAGCCCCGGGATGTTAAACAATTAACGTGGACAGAATTGCAGAGACTCCTCAAAGCACACTACGCTCCGATGGTGTCTAACTTAATAAAGCGACATGAATTTTACCGAAGAGACCAGAGAGAGGGAGAAACCGTCGCCGATTTCATCGCTGCCCTCAGACAAATAGGGGGTGAGTGTGAATTCTTAAACATAGACGAGGCAATGAGAGATCGCGTGGTGTTGGGCCTGAGAGACTCGACTGCACAGAGTAAAATGCTCAACAAGCCCAACATCACCGTTACCGAAGCCATCGCGGAAGCTACAGCCGCTGAAGCCGCGAAAAAATCTGCAGTAGCCCTTAAAAAGATGAACACACACAGCGATGAAACACCAGCCAAAGATAGAAAGCATCCTGCCACCACGACCCACTATGAAGAGTCGGGCGAAACAAATGAATTGAGCGAAGAGGACGACGAGGTCCACCGTTTGCTCACAAACAAAAAAGAGCGCGAAAGGAGAAATTGGTGGGAATGCGCTGGCTGCGGAGGAAACCATCCACGAGCCGAATGCAGATTTCTCGATGCCATCTGCCGACATTGCAAAAAACGAGGGCACATCGAGAAGGTCTGCAGAAACAAAAAATTCTACAGCCCGACGAGACGCAGAAATTCCCCAACACGAGCCGAGCCTAAACGAGCCGAAAGAAAATGGCAACAAGAGAAGCGAGCCAATACACACCAAACTGTCATTATTCAGAGCTCCCAGACGGAAAGTGGGAGAAAAATTAAAATCATCGTGGAAATCGAGAGAAAACACTGCAAGATGGAAGTGGACTCCGGGTCCTTCCTCTCCATGGTATCGTGGGACACAATTAAACAGTTAGTCCCAGGTATCAAACCCAAAGACTTGAAGAAGCAGCACCTAACCCTCAAGGACTATCAGGGAAACCAAATCCCTGTGATTGGCATGGGACATTTCCGAGTCGCCTACAAGAATCATATCAAGGTGCTTCCACTGACCATAGTCAACCAAGACAGACCAAGCCTCCTGGGCATCGAGTGGTTCGCGCCATTGGGCATCGGGATGACCGGGGTCGATCGAGTAACTACAACCGGCTGGGAAGACGACCTCATCCGAGAATTCCAGGACGTTTTTGACGGCTCACTGGGCAAGTACCGGGGAAACCCCATTTCTTTCAATTTAAACCCCCAAATAGCCCCACGAAGAATAAAAGCCAGGCGAGTTCCTTTTGCACTAAAGGCAAAAATAGAGGAACAGCTGGACAAATTAGTAGCCCAAGGGGTGTTAGAACCTGTGGACCATGCCAAGTGGGAAACGCCTATCGTCACACCCATTAAACCTGACGGGTCCATCAGAATCTGTGGTGACTATAAGGCTACCCTGAACCACGCATTACAACCAAGCGCATACCCGGTGCCAGTAGTCCAGCATTTGCTTCATTCCCTGGGAAATGGCAAAGTTTTCGCCAAACTCGACTTGGCACAAGCCTATCAACAACTCCCAGTGGACCCAGAAACAGCAGAAGCGCAGACTATAGTCACCCATAAGGGCGCATTCAAATGCCACCCGTCAGCCAGTGTGACATGGCCTTAAAGCAATTCATTGAATACTGTACTATTCAATTAAGAAACCCTGCATATATTTTCATAAAAAACCAAGATTTATAAAATTACTCTCAGAAATAATTGGCAAAGTAGAAGCTTTTCAGACTTTTTAAATTGTTGATATTCAATTTCTTTGGCAGCATTAAAGAAAATGTATAAGCATACATTATGTTCTACACATATTATGACATATAGCTTATTCTCTTTGAAGAAAATGAGAATCATAAATGAAAAAATAATTTTCATGAAAATATTGAATTATAAAAATTATTCAATTATAATTAAGAGTCTAATTATTATGAATACCACACATTTAACCTTCATATTCATATGAGATTAGCTTTACATTTGAATATTGAATATTATTATAGTCACTGACCAGTAATAAAATGTTAATTCACAATTAACATTTAATTTGCTTATCTCAAATTTTTCTTTTTATTACTAATGCATCAGTTTCTGCATACTCTCTCTTAAGAGAGTGGTTCTTAAATCACCCTCAAGGAATTTGAAAATACAGCTGGGTTAGGGTTTTCTAGATGTTTAGTCTCTAGACACTTTCAGGAAATGACATACTTCAAAAACTATTTCCCTAAGATGCAGCAGAATAAATGTATATGTTTTGGGTTTTTTTGCAATAAACACCAAGACGTCATTAGATTCAGAAAGTTATAAATGGACTAAGGGGCCAGATGGATTTGAAAAAAAGGTTTTGAAATTAATAAGAGGAATCCTTTCTTTGGGAAAATGTTTTTGTTTTGAATTTTCTTAAAAAAAACCTGATAGGAGAAGGCTTTGAAGGTTGGACACTAGAGGCAAGGAAGGAACTAAAGAGGATAATTCAAGGAGTGTGAACATTTGCTGATCAGGACTGAGTGATGAAGTTTTAAGGATTTGTTTATAGACATAACAGTATAAATGATGGTATGTAGGAATGGGGGAAGGAGAAATGCTCAGATAAACTTATTATAATTTATTAGGGTACTTTTAGACTTGAGATTTTGTTAATGTAGTCTTACAATAAAATATAATTAGTTCATCTGGCCATGTTTCCTTTCTGGACGACCTGTGAAGACTGACAAGATAAGAAAAGAGATATAGAAAGAGGAAATCATTTATATTTTAAGAGAAGGCGAAAAGTTGTTATTTTTTTATGCGTGATGAAGGGGAAGTTATTTTTATATTTCTTTTCTTTTTCTTTATAATTTGATTTTTCTTTCTCATCTTCTTTCTTTGTTCATTTCAATAGTTTCTATTACTATTTTTTATTCTCTTATTTTTTTAGTTCATATTAGTTTTTACCTCTTTAATTGTAACTTTCAATAAAGGGTATTAAACTTTTAATAAAAGTTACTATTTTTGAAAGAAAGGTACAAATGGACTAAGGGTTCAGATAAAATTGAAACAAAATTTGGGTGTTGATTATAAAGAATCCTTACCATGGAAAAATGCTCAGTAGGTAGATCGTTTTTAAAAGATATTATAAAAGAGGAACATGTTCTACGTGGCAAGATCAAGACTGATTTGAAAGTAAATTTAAAAATGACAGGCTACAAAAATGAGGTGATAAAAAATGTTGTACTGGACATGCAAAAGAAACCAGCTGACACCTTAATAGCTAAAAGGGATATTCAAATAACAAAGCAAGAAGGTGACCTGGATAATTTCCCTATACTGGATTTACAAAATAATGTTAAAGTTTTGAAGAATTTTGTGAGAAGGAACAAAGTAAAAGAATATAAAAACAATCAAGTTTTACAACATTTTTGAAGGAACTAAAGATTAAAAATTCAGCTTATAAAATTAATGATTTCTTTATACAGTGAAATTCAGAGTATGCAAAATTAGCAAGGTGATTCCAAAGTTTAAGCAGAAGGAAAATATGATTTAATCAGTGTAACAGAGATTTGGCAGGATGATTCCAATGAATCCTATATTGCTATTTTGCTATATTTCAATGAATATAGCAATTAAGGTTATGCAATTCAATCAAAAGAGACAAAAGGAACCAAAAGATAAAAATGATTGGACTATAAATTAAAAGGAGCCACGGCTAGTTAAAATTCCCAATTAATGACTTTTTGATAATATACAGAACATCTGAGCTAAGTTCTGGAATGAACAAATAAAATCGTACATTGTTTTTATCTACTGCTGCATGCCCTAAACAAGGAAGGGGAACATATGGGTAATGCTTTTCAAAACAAGAACAGAGCTTTTAATAAATAAAGAGGAGTAGTGATAGGGGACTCTGGTTAGCCCATGTTCACTTAGAGAGAAAATTTGATAAGCTTAACATTTTCAGGAAATTCCTGACTTGTCCAACTGACAAATTTGTTCGTCATAGAGTAGAAGGCACGAGGGGACTGACTATCATTAATATGATAGTAATGAATAGTGACAATTTAGTCAAGAAGAGGAAATAGAATGAAAATTCGGGGGAAATAATCATGTATCATTAGGTTCCTAATTTTAAAGAAAATAAACTGAATGTACTGAACAGTAACTTGGAGTTCCAAAAATTGACTTTAACAAAATGACTAGATTAAGCCCCTGTCACACTGCAAAGAGGAAGCAAAACGGAAAAAAAATCTTGCCATCCGTTGCAAAACGCGATGTACTCACTGCCTCCGTTTGGCTTCATCTCAATCCTTCCAGCATCCATTTATTGACGTTTCATCCGCTCCAAAAATTTTAGGCTGCCTAAAACTTTTGCGCGGAAAAAGTATCCAATTCGTCTGTTCTGCATCCGTTCTGCATCCGCTACGCATCCGTTCTGCATCCGTTAAGCATCCGCTATATCCGCTAGGCATCCGCTGCACATCCGCACAACTCGCATCCGCCCGGACGCAGGGAGGAAGCAGAACGGACGTGGAACGGATGCAGAACGGATGCAGAATGGAAACAAAGCGTTTAAAACGGAAAAAACGTTCTCAGAGGGGACCTATCTCGGATATTAAGGATGCCTAGAGGATGCCGAGAGGATGCCTAGAGGATGCCTAGAGGATGCAAAGGGACACCTATACTGCCTATAAAAAGGGGGAGCAACTCGCCTGCTTCGCACTTTCAGACCAGCAGCCCAGCAGTGCAGACCTCTGCAGCCTTCCTCTTCCTCTTACTCTTCCACAGCATCCAGTCATCTCCAGCATGGATTGTGACAAAATCCTTTTGGCAGCCAACATCCTTCTGCATCACTGCGAAACCATCAACAGTCTCTGTGAGCTCTACTATGGCAAGAAAAGGAGGCACCCAAAAAAAGTCTGGGTCCAAAGATGGTTAGCCAGAAGAGCACAGTACCAACTTTATGACAAGCTGATGGTGGAGCTCAGGAGCGAAGACACTCGGGCGTTCCAGAACTTCATGAATATGCCTCCAGCCATGTTTGACGAACTTCTGCAGCGCCTGACACCCAGGCTGAGCAAGACAAAAACCAACTTCCCACCCAGCCTGGAACCTGGGCTCAGGGTGGCACTCACTCTGCGCCACCTGGCCTCAGGGACCCCCTACAGGAGCATGCAATACGGCTGGAGGGTGCCACCCAGCACCATCAGCTTTGTGGTCAGAGAAGTGGTGTGGGCCATCCTCGAAGAATACAAGGAGGAGCTCCTCCAGTGCCCCACCACTGAAGAAGGATGGAAGAAAGTTGCAGAGCAGTGGTATCAGAAGTGGAACTTACCCCACACCGTTGGAGCCATCGATGGGAAGCACGTGGCCTGCAAGGTTCCAGCCAACTCGGGGTCCACTTATTTCAACTACAAGGGCTTCTTCAGCATCATCCTCTTCGCCATGGTCGATGCTGACTACAAGTTCATGTACATCGATGTTTCAGGCAACGGCTCATCTTCCGATGCCCAGGAAAACAACAGTCACCTCAAGGAGGGGCTGGAAAGCAACCTCATGGTGGGCTTCCCAGATCCAGAACCCCTGCCCAACGACACGCAAGAAGTGCACTACTTCATCGTGGGGGATGACGCCTTCTCCCTCTCAACCTACCTCATGAAGCCCTACACCTCCAAATACCTCACCCGTGAAGAGAGGATCTTCAACTACAGGCTGTCCAGGGCAAGGCGGGTGGTGGAGAACGCCATTGGCATCCTGGCCGACAGGTTCCAGGTACTTCTCAACACCATGCAGCATCGCCCACAGAGCATGAGGAGGATCGTGGAAGTTTGCTGCATCCTGCACAATCTCATGCGCGCCCGCTACCCAGTCTTGCAGAACAGGCTCGTGGACCTCCAGCAAGGCAATGGGAACATGGAGCCTGGGGAATGGAGGCAAGGGCAAAACCTGATCGACACTGAGGATGTGCAAGGGCCCAACAGAGCCTCACATGAGGCGAAGAAGCAGCGCAACCTTCTGAAAGACTGGTGCAACTCCCCAGCTGGAGCGGTGGAGTGGCAAGACAGGATGGTAGCTGCTTAATGGATGTTTCCTTCAGCCTGTCTCATCACACGGATGAGTTTGGGCCATGTATGTTTGGTTGGCCTACAATGAACAGGGCGTTTAATAAAGAGTTGTGTTTATGTTGACATGTGTAGATCAATGTTTACATTGTAATTGATAAGGGCCATAGAAGTGGCAGCTGGGAGGGTGGACCATAGAGTCCCACTTTGCTTGCACTGGAGATTTATCTATCCCACAGCTATCTTAACCCATCCCAAAGGTATCCCTGCCCATCCCACAGCTATCTTAACCCAAAGGTATCCCTGCCCATCCCATAGCTATCTTAACCCATCCCAAAGGTATCCCTACCCATCCCACAGCTATCTTAACCCAAAGGTATCCCTGCCCATCCCATAGCTATCTTAACCCATCCCAAAGGTATCCCTGCTCATCCCACAGCTATCTTAACCCAAAGGTATCCCTGCCCATCCCACAGCTATCTTAACCCATCCCAAAGGTATCCCTGCCCATCCCATAGCTATCTTAACCCATCCCAAAGGTATCCCTGCCCATCCCACAGCAATCTTAACCCATCCCAAAGGTATCCCTGCTCATCCCACAGCTATCTT
>BLBF01000022.1:34463705-34476914 GCA_015471245.1 Laticauda colubrina | reverse complement strand
ATCATTTCAATGAGAAAAAATATTGTTTTTATCTTATTTTCATTTTTAATTGGGAGCCACCCAAAGTTTGTAATAAATGAGCAGATAAATAAATAAATAAATAAATAAATATTTTAAACAAACAAATAAATAAGCTACACAATATACTGAGTAATTAATATAGGAGATTGAAGGAGAATCAAGTGGCATTAAAAGATGATACAGCTAGTGTAGAATTATAAACATGGCATCAAGAAAGCTAAAAATCAGAGTTAAATTTAGTGTGGATTCTAAGAATAATCTCTTTGCATCTGTTCAAAATAAAAAAGTTTGTTCAATGAGAATATTAAAGGCCCTGTCACACTGGCCAACGGATGCAAAACGGACACAACGGACAGGCAAAATGTTCCATCCGTTGTTATCCGCTCTCAAAAGGGGCAAACATTTGCAAAACCGGAGTGGATAACACGGATGCGGGGAGGATGCAGAGCGGATGGAAAGCAGATGCAGAACGGAAGCAAAGCGGATGGAAGTTGATGGGAGCAGATGGCGCATCCGCTAGGCTTCCGGGGGACCTCAGCAAAGCGGACACGAAACGGAAAGAGCGGATGCAGAGCGGATGCAGAGCGGATGAAGCGGATGCAGAGCGGAAGCCAAGCGGATGCACAGCGGAAGCCTAACGGATGTCTGGCGTTAATTGCGCATGCGGGGGGGATGCATTGCGTAAGCCCCGTGGATATAAAGGGAAGCAGCTCGCACGTGGCCAGCATTTGGAGGAAAGACCTGCTGCAGGATACATCGAGTCCTTGCCTACCCTGCCTGCATGCCTGCCTGCAAGCCTTGCTGCCAGCCTTCCTGCCAGCCTGCCTCCAAGCCTCCTGGCCAGCCTCCCTGCCAGCCTTGCTCTCTGCTTGCCTGCCAGCCTTGGTGCCTGCCTGCCTGCCTGCCTGCCTTCCTGCCAGGCTTCCTGCCAGGCTTCCTGCCAGGCTTCCTGCCAGGCTTCCTGCCAGCCTTGGTGCCAGGCTTCCTGCCAGCCTTGGTGCCTGCCAGCCTCCCTGCCAGCCTCGCTGCCAGCCAGCAACCCCACAACCATGGGGAAGAAGCGAACGTCTCAGCAACCTGCCGCCATCCCTGGCAAGAGGGACAGGGCCACCCTCTCGCCCCCTGTCCCTGACTCTGCTTCTGCTGGGGCTTATGCTGCTCAGGCTCGCTCTTCTGGTGCTGGAGCTTCTGCTGAAGCTGCTCCTGGCGGTGGTGCTTCTGCTGCTGCGTACTCTGCTGAAGCTGCTCCTGGTCCTGCTGGTCCTGCTGGTCCTGCTGGTTCTGCTCGTCCTGCTCGTGCTCCTGGACTTGCTCGTACTGCTCGTCCTGCTCTTGCTCCTGGTCCTGCTGGTGCTCCTGGTCCTGCTGGTGCTCCTGGTCCTGCTGGTGCTGCTGGTGCTGCTGGGGCTCCTGGTGCTTACTCTGCTGCTGCTGATTCTGGTCCTGCTGATCCTGCTGCTGCTGCTGCTGCTGATGATGATGATTATGATCCTGCTGGTGATGATGATGATGATGATGATGATGATCCTGCTGCTGCTGCTGGTGGTGGTGTGAAGGAGCAGCCCCTACCACCTGGGAGCCCCTCTGATGAGGGCCCATCTGGTCCTGCCAAAGGGAGGAAGAGGCATATGCGGGGACAGGAGAGGAGGCAATACTTCATCGAGGAGGAACACGAGGATGAGGTGCTGGAGTGGCTGAGAGAGAATGACTATCTGTGGCAGAAGGGACACCGGCTGTACAGGGACACCAAAAGGAAGCAGGCTGCTTGGAGAGAGAGGGCAGAGAGTATGGGTTACACTTCGGAGGTGCTCCTCGGCTTGTGGAAGCACATGCACACCTGGTACGGGAAGCTGCACCTGAAGAAATCTGGCCAGGCCACAGTTAAGCTGACGGACAGAGAGACCTACGTCATGGCCAGGTGCAGCTTCCTGGAGGGTGAGATCCGCCACCGAGGAGCACCAGCAGCCCCTCTCACAACCCTCTCTCTCCGGCAACCTGCTGAGAGCCAGTCCTCTTCCGGCCGAGAGTCAGTCCCTGTCTCCAGGCAGGTTTCTGTGGAGCGTGCCACGGCGGAGAACCCACGGACTGGTTTAGTAACTGTGGTGGAGCGCGTGGAGGACTCCCTGGTGCAGTGGGAGAAAGGAGACATCGAGTCCACCACAGTCGTAGCCGCATCCACACACCCCAGCTCCGCCTCCACAGAAAGGCAGAGAGCCAGACAGCAGGAGGGGCAGAGCCACACTGTCCTCTTGGAGATGAGGGACACCATCCGCACCAGTATAGATCTCCTCTCTCAGCTGATCAGCACCGACTCCTAATCCTCCAACTGCAAGCCCTTCCTCACCTATGTCAACCAGACCCTCAAGAACATGGAGGAACCCCAGTACCAGATGATGAAGGACCGGATCACTGAGCTGCTTCACAACCCTCCAGATCCAGAGGAACCTGCTCCCACCCAGTCCAGGTCTGCTCCTCCACCCCAGGTGATGTCCCTCCCATTCCAAGGCTTCCCACAGCCCCTCACCTACCAGGGCTATGGCTACCAGGAGGTCCAGCAGCACAGGCAGCAGCCCTTCCCAGTCCAAGCACAGAGTCATCGGACAACACCGTTGCCACTGGTTCCACTGATGCCACTGATGCCACCCACAACAATGATGCCACCGATGACAGTAATGCCACCCACGCCAGTCCTCACCCAACTGCAGACCAGACAGCCCCACTACACTACTCCTTCCTCCACCCCACAGCCAAGCCCGGCCTCAGTACATCTGTCATCAGTACTGGGGCTGACACCCCATGGCATGGATGAAGGACCTCTCAGTCTCACGGGTCTGAGCCAGCTGTCTGAGGGCTTCCTCAATACACCGTCCCCTGTTGTCCTCTCGGGGCCAGGCACCCCAATGACGATACAGACCAGCACTCCAGCACCACCCACCTCCACAGCACCTGGACCCTTCACCCCTGAGACTGGGCACACCTTCGAGTGATCAATAAGAGTGCCAGAGACTGGGTAGCTGGCTACCTGTGGACTTTATTTGGACACTTGACTTGGGTCATTTTTCTTTTACAGCTTGTTGTTCAATAAAGTTTATCTTTGATTCACACACTTGCTTCATTTGTTTTTTTGTAATAAAGTCTTGGTGGAAACTTTTAGAATTGGTTTAAGCCTTTGCATGCTTGTGGGATGGGTTAAGATAGCAGTGGGGTGGGCAGGGATACCTTTGGGATGGGTTAAGTTAGCTGTGAGATAGATAAACCTCCAGTGCAAGCATAGTGGGACTGTATGGTCCACCCTCCCAGGTGCCACACCTTTGGCCCTTCATTAGTAAGCATTGATCCACACATTTGAACATAAACACAACTCTTTATTAAACGCCCTGTTCATTGTTGGCCCACCCAACATACATGGCCCAATCTCATCCGTGTGATGAGACAGGCTGAAGGAAGCACCCATTAATCATCTATCATCCTGTCTTGCCACTCCACTGCTCCAGCTGGGGAGTTGCACCAGTGTCTCAGGAAGGTTGCGCTGCTTCTTCCCTTCACGTGAGGCTCTGTTGGGGCCTTGCACATCCTGAGTGTTCATCAGGTTGTGCCCTTGCCTCCATTCCCCAGGCTCCATGTCCCCATTGCCTTGCTGGAGGTCCACGAGCCTGTTCTGCAAGACTGGGTAGCGGGTGCGCATGAGATTGTGCAGGATGCAGCAAGCTTCCACGATCCTCCTCATGGTGTCTGGGCGATGCTGCATGGTGGTGAGAAGTACTTGGAACCTGTTGGCCAGGATGCCAAAGGCATTCTGCACCACCCGCCTTGCCCTGGACAGCCTGTAGTTGAAGATCCTCTCTTCAGGGGTGAGGCATCTGGAAGTGTAGGGCTTCATGAGGTAGTTTGTGAGGGAGAAGGCGTCATCCCCCACGATTAAGTAGGGCACATCTTGCGTGTCATTGGGCAGGGGGTCTGGATCTGGAAAGCCCATGATGAGATTGCCTTCCAGCTCCTCCTGGAGGTCAGTGGCATTGTATAACTCTGCATCTGAAGATGAGCCGCTGCCTGAAGCATCGATGTACATGAACTTGTAGTCAGCATCGACCATGGTGAAGAGGACGATGCTGAAGAAGCCCTTGTAGTTTAAATAAGTGGACCCCGACTTGGCTGGTGCTTTGCAGGCCACGTGCTTGCCATTGATGGCTCCAACGGTGTGGGGAAAGTTCCACCTCTGATACCACTGCTCTGCAACTTTCTTCCAGCCTTCTTCAGTGGAGGAGCACTGGAGGGGCTCCTCCAGGTATTCTTCGATGATGGCCTGCACCACTTCTCTGACCACAATGCTGATGGTGTTGTGTGGCACCCTCCAGCCATACTGCATGTTCCTGTAGGTGGTCCCTGAGGCCAGGTGGTGCAGAGTGAGTGCCATCTTGAGCCCAGGTTCCAGGCTGGGCCAGAAGTTGGTGTTTGCATTGGTCAACCTGGGTGTCAGCTGCTGTACAACTTCGTCAAACATGGCTGGAGGCATCCTCATGAAATTTTGGAAAGTACGAGTGTCTTCGTTCCTGAGGTCCACCATCAGCTTGTTGTACAGTCCGTACTCTGCTCTTCTCCCGATCCATCTTCGGACGCAGATGCTTCTTGGCCTCCTCTTTTTCTTCCCGTAGTAGAGTTCACAGAGCCTGTAGATGGCTTTGCACTGTTGCAGAAGGATGGTGGCTGAGAAAAGGACTGTGTTACGATCCACGGTGGACATGACTGGATGCTGTGGAAGAGCAAGAGTCAGATGAAGGCTGCAGAGGTCTGCACATGTGGGCTGCTGGTCTGAAAGTGATATGCAGGTGAGTTGCTCTCCCTTTTTATAGGCAGTATAGGTGTCCCTTTGCATCCTCTAGGCATCCTGTAGACATCCTCTAGGCATCCTCTAGGCATCCTTAATATCCGAGATAGGTCCCCTCTGCGAACGTTTTTTCCGTTTTAAACGCTTTGTTCCATGCTGCATCCGTTCTGCATCCATTCTGCCTCCGTTCTGCGTCCGTTCCGTTTCCTCCCTGTGTCCGAGAGGATGCGAGTTGCGCGGATGTGCAGCGGATGCCTAGCGGATATAGCGGATGCTTAACAGATGCAGAACGGATGCATAGGGGATGGGTAGCGGATGCAGAACGGATGAATTGGATACATTTTCCGCGCAAAAGTTTTGAGCAGCTAAAAACTTTCTGAGTGGATGAAACATCAATAAATGGATGCTGGACGGATAGAGAGGAAGCAAAACGGAGGCAGTGAGTACATCTCGTTTTCCAACGGATGGCAAGCTTTTTTGTCCATTTTACATCCTCTTTGCATCCGTTGTTGCAGTGTGACACGGGCTTAATCAGCTAACAGGACAAAAATAATAGCAGAACTATTCAACTTCTACTTTGTTTCAATCTGTTCTAATCAGAAAGTATGTATTTCACCAGAAAGTAAAGAATAGCAGGAAAGTGCATACTTAAAATTGAAACAGCTGGAAACAAGCTTGTTGATTGTCTGAAAAAAATATAATATTTTTGAGAAATCCTGGAAAGAAGATGAAGCACCAAATCATCATAGGAGGAAAACTGTTCTCTGGATTTTCCGAAAGGAAAAAAAAGAAGGAAAAAAAAAGGAAACCCAAAAGAAAGATTTATCAGACAATTTGACAGACTGTGCAGACTCTAGAATAGACCATAAAACTATTGATTTGAAAGAGTTTTGAAAACAATGTGATGATTATCTGAATAAACCTATTGTTT
This sequence comes from Laticauda colubrina, assembly GCA_015471245.1. Lineage (NCBI taxonomy): Eukaryota > Metazoa > Chordata > Lepidosauria > Squamata > Elapidae > Laticauda > Laticauda colubrina. The sequence goes on along the minus strand of BLBF01000022.1, from coordinate 34,471,137 downwards.
CTTTTATTCTTCTTACATGCATCCATGTATTCATAAGTAGGTTTATACTTGTACCTATTATCTTGTAAGCAATTGACAAATCAAATAAGATAAATAAATAAAATAAAAGACTGGACTTTCCAAGAACAAATCTTGGCAGATGAAACTTATTTTGACCAAATAATGCACTGTATAAACATATATATACACATACATTTATACATGGGGGGGATAAGTAGGGACTCTACACATTAATAAATAATAAGTTGCTTCTTTAATTAAGGAGAAAGCAACATATTATTAATTAATGTACAGAGTCCCTATTTCCATCTATGTGCATCAAGTTAACAATGACAAAATATTTTAGCTTTCTTTAAAAACAAACAAGACTTTTCCATCTGAAATTGTGTTGATTTACTCAGGATTATAAGGTCATCAAAAAGAGCTACAACATACTTAATTATGCCAATATACTAAACAATACTTTGTTTATGCACAAAAAAAAGATCCCTTTTTATGCAACAGAAGCACATAAATGCTGCACCCTGGACATTTTCAAACAGCTTCTATTGGATTTTAGATCACAACAGGACCATATGTGTGAAGACAATATAACCATATTACTAAATGTTAATATAGATTTGTCATGAATTAGCTTCACTAGACAAAATATAATTTCATTTTTTGATAATCTAACTCCCTTAGTAAATTGTGAGATGGTTGTAGTTATCATATATCTTAATTTAAGCAAAGCATTTGACAAAGTACCCATGACATTTTGATTAGTTAAGTGTGGAGGGAATGCTTATTGGATTTAAAGATGATACAGAATTGGACAGAATAGCTAATATCCTGGAAGGTAGTAATATAATTTAAAGTGACTTTGGTAACTTAGATAAAAGAAATTGAAATAGCAGAATGAAAATTAACAGAGACAAATAGAAAGTTCTTCACCTAAAAAACACAAAGAAGACATAATATGTGGTAGATTAGGCTTGAGAACAACATTCGGGAGAAAGATCTTAGAATAGTAGCTGATTTCATGTTGATAATATATCAGGGATTGGCTCATCAACAAAATAGGCTAATAGAGGCTTTCTATGAGTTGGGATTCTTGTGTGGTATTCCCAATAATATGGAGCTCTTTTATACACATAGTCTACTTTTGTGTGAATGGCCTAAGTGGTCTGAGGTCAGCATCATGTTGGAAACATGTTTTATTTCTTTATATTTATGATCTGAATATATTGTTTGTTGTATATATCATTCTTTAGGATTTCTGTGCATATAATAGCATTCCATGTTTAAATATTCATCTGGGACAGGACTGTCAAACTCCTGGACCACGGGCCAGATGCATCATGTGCTGGCTGTGCCCACACCTGATTTAGCAAAGGTGAAAAAAATCCCAATATGTCATGTGAGGCAGTCATGACCACATGTTTGACACCCCTGATCTAGGACTAACATTGTGTCCAGACTGAGCAACTAGTACAAAACCGTTATGAGACCCAGATTGATATATTTATTTATATGTAGTTTATATTTACAATGACCACAAAGCTAAAGGTGAAGGTTTTCCCTGTCCAGTCATGTCCAAATGTAGGTAGTGGTGCTCCCCTCTGTTTCTTAGCTAAAGGAATCAGTGGAGTGATTTCTGTGGTCCTGTGACCAGAATGACTACATGCCAAGGACCACAGTGGGAAGTTAACTTCCCACTGAAGTGGTACCTATTTATTTATTTGCATTTGCATGTTTTCGAACTGCTAGGTGGGCAGGAGCTGGGGCAAGAACAGGAGCTCACCTTGTCATGCAGCATTCAGGTCTTGAACCTTGGTTGTCAGCTTTCCAGCTGACAAGCTCTGTGTCTTTAACTGCTAAGCTGCCATACCCTCACATTAACCATATGCATTTATTGTAAATAACAGTTCTTTATTTCAGAAAACTGTTCTTCAGAATTATTTAATTACTTATTTTCTTGATTTTGTTCTTCAATGTTCTTTTATACAGCAAAGTTATAAACATATTGTTTAATCCCTATGAACCTCTTTCAGCTTTGTCCTTTATTTTTTTCCCCTAAAAAAATATGGTCAGTGTAAGGTTGCTGAAAGTTATACATTCAGATCTAGATTTTATGTAAGGACTCAGCAAAGTAGCAGCCATAAGCATTATGGTAGATAGTTGAAGTAGTTTTCATAGTTGAAATTTCACAAGATTATCAAACATTTGCAAGAATATATCAGCTTTAAGAATACATGAGATTTCAGTGCATTTATACAAAATATATTATATTTATATAAATAAAATTTACATAAAAATGTGAAAAGCTTCATAAGACTTAATGCTCTCAAGAGATGTTGGCTTTTTTTTTTTTTTTTTAAAGATGTTTGCTTTCTCGGAATGGAAGCTTGCTCCGGGTTCTATCACTTGAAAAGTTTGCCAACTTCTGTTTTCTATTATTTGTTCAATGTAGCATTTGCATGTTATACTTTTTTCCCAAAAATTGATGTGTTGGCTCTTAATGGATTCTAATTCATTACAATAATTGGAGCATTTTATTCTAACTACCCAATTTACAGTACAATATTTGCTTGGCTCTGGAACTTTAGGTGTAAGAAGCTCAATGTATTTCATGTTTTGTGTTTGCAATGCCCCCTGTTTTTCTCTTTCCTTTCTTTTTGTGGAATATATGGGACAGAATATGCGCACAAAAGGCATGACATTAGAAGATGCATGAACGGAAGTGAGTGGCATAAAATAGTGGGTAACGAAGTTCTGTATAATTCATTGAACAACAAGGTCAATTACTCTGTATTTCCTTCTGGTTTAGCTCAGTTGGAGTGAAAAAAATCATAATGTTTCTCTGGCATTTCTGCAGCAATTTAATGGAAAATGATCATAGGCTTAAATCATCAATTTACTAAACAAAACAAAAAAAGAGAGAGAGGAAAATCCGACTGGGTAAACACAAGAGCAAAACACATTACTTGTTGAGAAAATATAGGAGAAAAGCAAGGTTGATATTTAAGTAAGAGCAAATCTTGATTAAATAGTGATATTTTAAATTCTCTGATGAATGTGGTGATTGTCAGTGATGTCTCCACTGTTATAGGAAAATGCTTTATGTATGTTTATTATTTATATTCTAGTCATTTGTCTCATGGAAATATAGTGTACAGTTGAAAATGGTGGGGATCCTCCTTGTACAAATGTGAATCTTTTGATTATTCCTCGGATGCTGATGTTTTTGTTTTTGCATTATGATGGTTTTAATGCTGTATTCTTTTGGTGTCCTTTCTCAGCATGATGGCTGGAGAATTGGGAGCATCTGCACATCTTAAAATTGTTAAATTTGAAAAACAATAATGTCTTCACAGCCTTTTAAAATTTAAAATCCTTAAAATTTAATCTCTCCAAATAATTGCATTGTCAGCAAACTTCTGCGTCTGTATCCTAATTCATTTATGGACATTCTTAAAAGCTTCAGGACAGCACATATATAGAATGTTACTGTTTACATCCTTTTAATGTCAAAATTAACATTTGATATTATACTTTAATATGAATCCCTATACCCAAAGTCAAACTCACTGTGTCATGTTGCTGTCACGTAATGTTTCATGACATTTTCCCCATTCATGGAGCTGGGGTGGGCATGGCCTGTGTATGATGTATCTGGACCACAGGCCATCAGTTTGACACTCCTGCCCTAAGACTATTGAAAAGTATTTGATAAAGTCCTTCTGAAAGTAGTTATGCTTTGAATTGGACAGTTCTCATCCTTAAATTAGAAATTGCATTGGAACAAGTATGTGTATTAGTTTATCTGGGTTTTAGATTCCATCTAAAAGTATATAGGAAAGATTTCAGGCAAAATAAATCATAGAAGTTACAAATCTCTGATTTATTTTTTAAATGGTAGTCTGATTTTGAAATTAATCAGAACAAATTACTGATTTGAATGAATGTGAAAGTGATAGGGACGGATGAGATAGTTTGTATTATTAAAATCTTTTGACAAAGTACAGATTTTGATTATTGCCGATTGAAAAAAGCAAACTGAAAATGTCAGCCTATTTGCATCAAGGACATTGTGGCATCCCCATCAAATTTGCATAGATAAATATGTACATTCTTTTTATTAAAAAGTTGCTAGTACCTTCTTTATAAATACACATACATACATTTCTATAATGAAAGTAAATACCATCCAACCCATTGTATTACTAGCAGTATAATTATATGCATTTCTGTACAAAAGTTCATTCTGTGGAATTTTTGGTGTAACAGCAAATAATATTCCTATGTCAATCATATCACTTTAACTAATACCTATTTTACATTATACATAAATACACTAGAAATATAATTGCTGTTGGCAGTGAGGCAAACAAATTTCATAAATGAAATAAAAAAAATAAATGCTTTTCCTTCTTTGTATCTATAATGCATTATTCCTTTGAGATACTATTTTCTTTACCTATATGTTACTCAGTACTAGATGAATTAAACTGATGCACTTCCAAGTTCTATTCCACATCAATTTTTATTTTAAGAGAAACACATAATATACATGTTTGTATGTATGTGCATTTGTATGTTAAAACACACAATTCTTATATAGTTTGTTGTTTTGCCATCTGTGCAATGTGCTCCCCCAACTTTTTCCTTTTTTACTACCTATATTGTAAATAAAGGAATTTCTTTATCTATCTATGTAATACCTATATGTATTTATGCAACAATCAGCCTATTAGATCTATTACAATCTATTCCATATACTCTCTTGTAGTCTTTGATATTCAATACAGGATCTGTCAGCCCTGGAGTCATTTTTTTTGGCATCTTCAGGGCTGCCACAGTGGTGGCTGGGGAATGGGATGGGGGAGTTAGAAATAATGAGGGCTTTGTAACCAAAATAAAATGCTTTCCTCTGAGAACCAAGGATGTTCCCACAAGGTGTGAAGAGGCGGGGTGTGAGTCTAGATGAACTTTGGACTGTGACCTGATTGGGCCATGTGATGGTCTGAAGAGGCAGGAGGAGGAAAAATGTAACTTTTTACAAAGGGAAAACTGGGAGATTTTAGATTTGGGTTTCCCTAGATGTGCCAATATGATATGCCTAATAAATCTGTGCTTTGAGGAAGATGTCTGCCTTGGAATTTTGATTCTGTTGGGTGTGTTACTTAGTATTCTGACAGGATCTTTAACATAGCATAGCAGATAGCAGAATCTTACGATCTCTAATACAATTAGAGATCACAACAATATTACAGTGTCTTCCTAAAATAATTATTTTGGGTTATTAGCATCCAATAGGTTAACAATTTGCATCTTCTAGTGCATGTATTCAACACTGCTTTGTAGTTTATAAAATTTGTTCAACAGAGATGTTGTTAGTTACTATTGGTATATAACTTTCATGAAATTCTTTAATATTACAATAGGAGTGGGGTTTTTATTAGGAATTAGAACCAACTCTGTATCTAAAAGAGATATAAATGTTTGAAGTAAATCATTTCAATTTCTCTGAATCAATCATTAATCAATGGTTGATTTCAGTGGTGGTATTCAAAAACTTTTACTACTGGTTCTGTGGGCATGGCTTGGTGGGCATGGCCATGTGACTGGGTGGGCGTGGCTTTTTTGCAGCCCCCACCCATTTTGGGGAACTTCTTAGCCAGAGAGGAGCCTCTGGGGGGTATTTTTGCTCCCCTAAGGCTCCTCGGGCTCAGAAAGAAAAGGAACAGAACATGGGAGGGGAACACAGTACTCCTCCAAGCTCCATTTTGAGAGCTTTCTAGCTTCAGAGAAGCCTTGGGGGTGTGTGTTTTTGCTCCCCTAAGGCTCCTCTGGGGTTCTGGAAGGCAAAAAATGGAGGGGGGGCTGAGGTCCTCCCTCCATTTTTTGCCTTCTGGGCATCAGCAAGGGGAATCCCAGCACAGCTGATCTTATCTACAGCTGATTATCAGGAGGGAAAAAAAAAAGAAATACCTTGGGTGAATGTCAGGCAGGCAGGTGGGGTGAGTGAGCATTGGGCGGGAGGGTAACCAGGTGGGGGGCATGGCCATCCAGAACTTACTACTGGTTTGGTGACCCACACCAAATTCTTGCTACCGGTTCACCCAATCCGTTGCAAACTGGCTGAATACCACCACTGGTTAATTTGTGTGTTTAGTTTGTCTATATTTATATTTTTCAATGTCCCATTTCTAATTATGTACCAAATTAAATATAAATACCAATAGCATTTCTGATTGATAAGAAATAAGTATTTTATACCCTTCTGTATGTGAAAAGAAATCACATTCAATAAGAACCACACTGAAAGAACCATTAAGATTTTAAAGTCAGAAATATCAGTCAATGTCACTTGCTGGAATACTTTGTTGTGCTAGAAAAAAAGTCTGAATTTACTGCAGCATCTAGCAACATAGAAATAAAGACAGCAACAGGAAAACATTTTATGCTTTATTTCTCCAAGCATCTTCCTTCTACACACTGATTGCTGATTTTACTTCTTGAAAATCTGATATTTTATCATGCTGGCATGTTTTCAAGATTCCAACCACTTGCTTGTGGGCTTGTGAATGTTCCCATTTTAATCTCATCAATACCCTGATGCTAAAATTTGTAAAGCTCTATTTATCAGGAATGCTGATATATCATATTTATATTGCTAGTGAAATCGTATATGACTATAGTATAGAAGAGGCACAGCAGTTGGCTGGGACAGATTATACACATTCCTAATATTTTTTGTGTCAGACCTTTAGAGGGCATAACATATGAGAAAATGTGTCATACTTGTCAAATTTAGCATCTTGTTTTTCTTGTTAACAGTAGAACGAGTCACAAGTCTCTGCCTTCTCTTGGCTCAGACAAAAATAACTCTATGTTGAAATTATTACTTTACATTATGCATTGCAACAGAAGAGCAAATCTATTCATTATCCTATACAAAACTTATAATATACCCATTCTCTGTGTGAGTTTGAGTGCTAATGGCAAAGCTGATACTTTTGTTGAGATTTATTTCCCCACCAAATATATAGTTCTACTGGCAATATATAGGCAGTATTTTCCCAGCCAAAATTTTATAAACAAAAACAGTGAATTCTTTCACAGACTGTTCATCTTAATGCTGGAACTTCTTAGTTCATGTTCTTACATCACCATTGGCAATTAAACCAACTTTCCCTAGATAAGTATTCTCAGAATATGTTGGGCTATAGTCCTCAGTCAGATAAAAAACATAGGTAGAGTTTAGGTCCAAGGTATATGGAGGGCTCAAGGCCGGTTAAAGTTGTTATAAGCAATAGTGTTTCTATGATTATTGTCCATTAGGTTTTATAAATATAAATTTTTAACTGAAGTTAAAAACTAACCCAAACTAATAAAAAGCAGAAGGAAGGAAGGAAGGAAGGAAGGAAGGAAGGAAGGAAGGAAGGAA
>BLBF01000022.1:34426213-34463695 GCA_015471245.1 Laticauda colubrina | reverse complement strand
GAAGGAAGGAAGGAAGGAAGGAAGGAAGGAAGGAAGGAAGGAAGGAAGGAAGGAAGGAAGGAAGACCAAATATAATTCTGAATTCTTTTGACAGGCTTTGAGTGATTTGTTAGAAAAGGTGTCCATTGTGAAAATCACTTGATTATGCATTTGTTTGTGGAGGCAATGCTCTGGCATAGATCAATTTTTTTTCTTTCTGGCGAGTCAGTTAATGCAAATAAATCCACAAATCTCAACAGGACAATGTAGTGTTAAAGACATCTTCTGATGTGCCAGTTATGAAGGGATTAAAAAACACAATGTATTAAATAACTTATGCTATGAGGAGTAAAGGTTTGGTGAAGCAAGAAGAACCTTTAAATTTGACCACTTAAGCCCATGTCACACTGAACCAACGGATGCAAAGAGGATGTAAAACGGACAAAAAACCTTGTCATGCATTGGTTAACGCGATGTATCCGTTCTGTACTCGCTGCCTCCGTTTTGCTTCCTCTCTTTCCGTCCAGCATCTGTTTATGGACGTTTCATCCGCTCCAAAAGTTTTGGGCTGCCTAAAACTTTTGTGTGGAAAATGTATCCAGTTCATCCATTCTGCATCCACTACGCATCCACTAAGCATCCGTTCTGCATCCGTTACATATCTGCTATATCCGCTAGGAGTCCGCTGCGCATCTGCACAACTCGCATCCTCCCGGATGCAGGGAGGAAGCAGAACGGACGCAGAACAGATGCAGAACAGATCCAAAATGGATGCAGCACAGAAACAAAGCGTTTAAAGCGGAAAAAAAGTTCGCAGAGGGGATCTATCTCGGATATTAAAGATGTCTAGAGGATGCCTAGAGGATGCCTAGAGGATGCCTAGAGGATGCAAAGGGACACCTATACTGCCTATAAAAAGGGGGAGCAACTCGTCTGCATCTCACTTGCAGACCTCTGCAGCCTTCATCTGGCTCTTCTTCTTCCACAGCATCCAGTCATGTCCACCGTGGATCGTACCACAGTCCTTTTGGCAGCCACCATCCTTCTGCAACAGTACGAAGCCATCTACAGGCTCTGTGAACTCTACTATGGGAAGAAAAAGAGGCAGCCAAGAAGCGTCTGAGTCTGAAAATGGATCGGGAGAAGAGCAGAGTATGGACTGTACAACAAGCTGATGTTGGAGCTCAGGAACGAAGACACTCGGGTGTTCCAGAACTTCATGAGGATGCCTCCAGCCATGTTTGACGAAGTTGTGCAGCGCCTGACACTCAGGTTGACCAAGGCAAACACCAACTTCTGGGCCAGCCTGGAACCTGGGCTCAAGGTGGCACTGACTGCGCCACCTGGCCTCAGGGACCCCCTACAAAAGCATGCAGTACGGATGGAGGGTGCCACACAACACCATCAGCATTGTGGTCAGAGAAGTGGTGCAGGCCATCATCAAAGAATACAAGGAGGAGCTCCTCCAGTGCCCCTCCACTGAAGAAGGATGGAAGAAAGTGGCAGAGCAGTGGTATCAGAGGTGGAACTTCCCACACACCGTTGGAGCCATTGATGGCAAGCATGTGGCCTGCAAAGCTCCAGTCAAGTCGGGGTGCACTTATTCCAACTACAAGGGCTTCTTCAGCATCATGCTCTTCGCCATGGTCGATGCTGACTACAAGTTCATGTACATCGATGCTTCAAGCTACGGCTCATCTTCAGATGCCCAGGTATACAACGCCAGTCACCTCAAGGAGGAGCTGGAAGGTAACCTCATGGTGGGCTTCCCAGATCCAGACCCCCTGCCCAACGACATGCAAGATGTGCCCTACTTCATCATGGGGGATGACGCCTTCTCCCTCACAACCTACCTCATGAAGCCCTACACTTCCAGACTCCTGACACATGAAGAGAGGATCTTCAACTACAGGCTGTCCAGGGCAAGGCGGGTGGTGGAGAACGCCTTTGGCATCCTGGCCAACAGGTTCCAGGTACTTCTCACCACCATGCAACATCGCCCAGAGACCGTGAGGAGGATCATGGAAGTCTGCTGCATCCTGCACAATCTCATGCGCACCCGCTACCCAGTCTTGCAGAACAGGCTCGTGGACCGTCAACAAGGCAATGGGGACATGGAGCCTGGGGAATGGAGGCAAGGGCGAAACCTGATGAACACTCAGGATGTGCAAGGCCCCAACAGAGCCTCACGTGAAGGGAAGAAGCAGCGCAACCTTCCTGAGACACTGGTGCAACTCCCCAGCTGGAGCGGTGGAGTGGCAAGACAGGATGGTAGATGCTTAATGGATGCTTCCTTCAGCATGTCTCATCACATGGATGAGATTGAGCCATGTATGTTGGGTGGGCCTACAATAAACAGGGCGTTTAATAAAGAGTTGTGTTTCTATTGACATGTGTGGATGATTGATTATGTTATTATTGATAATAAAGGGCCATAGGTGTGGCACCTGGGAGGGTGGACCATACAGTCCCACTATGCTTACACTGGAGGTTTATCTATCCCCACAGCTATTACCCATTCCAAAGGTATCCCTCCCCACCCCACTGCTATCTTAACCCATCCCACAAGCATGCAAAGGCTTAAACCTATTCTAAAAGTTTCCACCAAGACTTTATTAAAAAAAAGAAATGAAGCAAGTGTGTGAATCAAAGAGAAACTTTATTGAACAACAGGCTGTAAAAGAAAAATGAACCAAGTCAAGTGTTCAAATAAACTCCACACCCAGTCTCTGGCAGTCTTCACGGTCACACGGAGGTGTGCCCAGTCTCAGGGGTGAAGGATCCAGGTGCTGTGGTGGTGGGTGGTGCTGGAGTACCTGGCCTCGAGAGGACAACAGGGGACGCTGTGTTGAGAAAGGTCTTGGACATCTGGCTCAGCCCCGTGATGCTGAGAGGTCCTTCCTCCATGCCATGGGGTGTCAGCCCCAGTACTGATGACAGATGTACTGAGGCCGGGCTTGGCTGTGGGGTGGAGAAAGGAGTACTGTCTGCTCTGCAGCTGGGTGAGGACTGGAATGGGTGGCATCGCTGTCGTCGGTGGCATCATTGGCGTGGGTGGCATCGGTGGCATCAGTGGAACTGGTGGCAACGGTGTTGTCCGATGACTCTGTGCCTGGACTGGGAAGGGCTGCTGCCTGTGCTGCTGGACCTCCTGGTAGCCATAGCCCTGGTAGGTGAGGGGCTGTGGGAAGCCTTGGAATCGGAGGGACATCACCTGGGGTGGAGGAGCAGACCTGGACTGGGTGGGAGCAGGTTCCTCTGGGTCTGGTGGGCTGCTGCCTGTGCTGCTGAACCTCCTGGCAGCCATAGCCCTGGTAGGTGAGGGGCTGTGGGAAGCCTTGGAATGGGAGGGACATCACCTGGGATGGAGGAGGAGGCCTGGACTGGGTGGGAGCAGGTTCCTCTGGGTCTGGAGGGTTGTGAAGCAGCTTGGTGATCCGGTCCTTCACCAGCTGGTACTGTGGATCCGCCATTTCCTTGAGGGTCTGGTTGACATAGGTGAGGAAGGGCTTGAGATTGGAGGAGGAGGAGTCGGTGTGGACTAGCTGAGACAGGAGATCTATGCGGATGGTGTCCCTGATCTCCAGCAGGACATTGTGGCTCTGCCCCTCCAGCTGTCCGGCTCTCTGCTTTTCTGCGGAGGCGGAGCTGGGGGTGGTGGAAGCGGCTAGGAGTGTGGTGGACTCGATTTCTCCTTTCTCCTACCGTACCAGGGAGTCCTCTACGCACTCCACCACGCTTACCACACCTGTCCGCGGGTTCTCCGCTGTGCCACACTCCACAGAAACCTGCCTGGAGACAGGGACTGACTCTCGGCCGGAAGAGGACTGGGTGGCAGCAGGCTGCCGGAGAGAGAGGGTCGTGAGAGGGGCTGCTGGTGCTCCTCAGTGGCGGATCTCACCCTCCAGGAAGCTGCACCTGGCCATAACGTAGGTCTCTCTTTCTGTCAGCTTCACACTGGCCTGGCCAGATTTCTTCAGGTGCAGCTTCCCGTACCAGGTGTGCATGTGCTTCCACCAGCCGAGAAGCACCTCCGAAGTGTAACCCATACTCTCCGCCCTCTCTCTCCAAGCAGCCTGCTTCCACTTGGTGTCCCTGTACAGCCAGTGTCCCTTCTGCCACAGATAGTCGTTCTCTCTCAGCCACTCCAGCACCTCATCCTCGTGCGTCTCCACAATGGAGTATTGCCTCCTCTCCCGTTGTTGCATACGCCTCTTCCTCCCTTTGGGAGGACCAGATGGGCCCTCACCAGGGGGGCTCCCAGGTAGTAGGGGCTGCCCCTCCACACCACCACCAGCAGCAGCAGCAGCAGCAGAATCATCATCATCATCATCATCATCATCATCATCATCCTCACCAGCAGGATCATAATCAGCATCATCATCCTCACCAGCAGGATCATAATCAGTATCATCACCATCATCATCAGCAGCAGCAGGAATAGCAGGACCAGGATCAGCAGCAGTAGAGTAAGCACCAGCAGGGCCAGCAAGTCCAGGAGTACGAGCAGGACCAGGAGCACGAGCAGAACCAGGAACATGAGCAGGACGAGCAGGACAAGCAAGTCCAGGAGCACGAGCAGGTCGAGCAGGACCAGCAGGACCAGGAGCAGCTTCAACAGAGTAAGCAACAGCAGAAGCCCCAGCACCAGCAGAAGCACCACCGCCAGGAGCAGCTTCAGCAGAAGCCCTAGCACCAGCAGAGTCAGGGGCAGGGGGCGGGAGGTTGGCCCTGTACCTCTTGCCAGGAATGGCGGCAGGTTGCTGAGGCTTTCGCTTCCTCCCCATGGTTGTGGGGTTGCTGGCTGGCAGGGAGGCTGGCAGGCACCAAGGCTGGCAGGAAGGCTGGCAAGAAGCCTGGCAGGAAGGCTGGCAGAAAGCCTGGCAGGAAGGCAGGCAGGCACCAAGGCTGGCTGGAAGGCAGGCTGGCAGGGCAGGCAAGGAACTCGAAGTGTCCAGCAGCAGGTCTTTCCTCAGAATTCTGGCCATGTGCGAGCTGCTTCCTTTTATATCCGGGGGGCTGACGTAATAGTTCCCCCCCGCATGCACAATTAACGCTCAACATCCGTTCCACTTCCGCTGTGCATCCGCTAGGCTTCTGCTGTGCATCTGCTTTACCCGCAAGGCTTCCGCTCAGCATCCGCTTCATCTGTTCGGCATCCGTTCTGCATCCACTGTATCCGTTCCGCGTCCACTTCGCTGAGGCCCCCCGGAAGCCCTGCGGTTGCGCCATCCGCTCCCATCCGCTTCCATCCGCTGTGCTTTCATTCCACATCCGCTTTGCATCCGTGATGCGTCCTCCCCACGTCCTTGTTATCCGTTCCGGTTATGCAAATTTTTGCCCCTTTTGAGAGCGGATAACAACGGATGGAACATTTTGCTCATCCGTTGTGTCCGTTTTGCATCCGTTGGCCAGTGTGACATGGGCTTTAGATGCTACATGAGATGCATTTGGAGTAGGTGGAAACAAAAAAGCAGGTTTGACTGCATAATTAACAAAAAAAAAAACCCTCCCATTCATTTTATGTATGTCAACACACTGTGCATGGGGAAAGGAACAGGACTTTGATGAATGGTAATACTTACAATTTGTCATTTTTGGTTTCCTACTGTGGATGTCCCTGCTAGTCCTCGGTTAACTATCTTTGATTGATGCATCCCTGGGGAAAATGCTGGATTCCATGTTTCATCCCTGTAGAAGCAGAAACTGATAAATGAATCACAACTTGACAAAAAGATTCATTTTACTATTCTGCTGCTATCAGATCTATGTGGCATGATTCCATGATAAGTTTTCTATGAAATAGCTTTTACCTTATTGAATGCTCTCCTCTTAAAACATCATGCAGCACCCACTTTGCTACAATTTTGAAAATAATTTAAAACTGTTTTATCTCAAATCCCTTTCTTCCAGTTGACTCACCCCAGTTATCGATCTTGGGTTTGTCAGATGGTTATTTTTGATTATTTTTTGATTTTGACATGGGAAAGAAGAGAAATTTATGGAGAAATGGCAGTGTAGAATCTGTAGCAAACATTTTGGTTTTTATAAAGAATGTGACTTTGAATGACTTCTGGGAAGGACTGAAGTTCTGGCATGCACAAATTTAGCAGAAGGCAGATACACAGAAGGCTGTTACTGTAGTTGCAAAGCCTATTAGATTTACACCGAAGTCAGGAACATGATAAAGTGGATTTTAGTTGTAAGATATATAGTCTTCTTTGCAACCAACTGATATAACTGGGAATGTGACAGGAATGTTGCATACAGAAGTACTGTAGGGACTATATATGCATTATCTTTTTCTCTCTATTCACCTCTCCCTCTTTCACTTTGTGTGAATGTAGTGTATGCCAACCACAAAGAGGAGGTAATAGAAAAGAACAGTTCATATTGCTTATCTTTTTGCCAGTTAAACAGATTCCTTGGAGTTGAGGCTTTTTTGTCATTAATGTAGTATAATAGATTTCGAATTACAAAATTATTTTTTGAAAAGTATAATACAGTAGTATTGCTTGGTAATTGAAGGTCCTATTCTGACAGCAGCAGGTTTATAAATTAAATTTAATCAAAACAATAAGACATTTCTATGATTATTTTAGGCAATAACTGACATTGTTTGAAAAAAGATATTTCATTATTGAGCTGTGCTTGTTACTAGCTTATTTTGCATCTTAAATTATCCCAGTGGTAGCTATGGGATCATGATGTCAATCAAAATAAGTGACTAATCTTCTATGCTCTGTAATCCTGACTGTGTTGCAGTCAGTAGGTGAATAAACACATTTATAAGCCTTTCAAGATATGTATTTATTTGTTCTTATAATAATTTGTATTTGTGATAAGGCAAATGTATCTTTTATTTTTACAACAAGATACAAACATCTCTGTGGAAATTGTATTATGTATACATATTTTCAACAAATGGCTGATTTTTGTAACACATTATGATCTGATGAGTAGACCAAATAATGGACTATGTTATGCTTAGACTTTGTTATGCTTTAAACATACATAAAAGGCCTATGTTGAACTGATACTTGGGTATTAGTGACTGAAACCTTAAGCCCATGTTCCACTGCACCAACGGATGCAAAGAGGATGTAAAACGGACAAAAAAGCTTGCCATCCATTGGAAAATGCGATGCATCCGTTGTGTACTCACTGCATACGTGTTTCATACGCTCTATCTGTTGAGCATCCTTCGACTGAGATTTCATCTGCGCAAGAAGTTTTGAGCTGCACAAAACTTTTTGAGTGGATGAACTTTCCGCTGTGTATGTTGTACAACCGCGACACATATGGGCAACAAATGTTCTACGTCCATTGTCATCCATTAAACATCCGCTGTATCCTCTTGGCATCATCTGGACATCCTCGCAACTCACATCCGCTGCAGCTGAAAACCGAAAGAAGGAGGAAGCGAAAGGTACACGGAACGTCCACACAGCGTTAGTAGCACGGAAATAAAAAGGATGTAAGTGGATGCATCTTGCATATAAAGCATTAAAATGGACAAAACGTTTGTATATGGGATGTATCTTGGATATTTAGGAGTATGCCTAGAGTATGTGGAAGGACACCTAGCGGAAAACTGATATTTCCTATAAAAAGGGGGAAGAAATCACCCAGATCCCAGTATCAGTCCAGCAGCCGTGGTGTACAGACATCTTCACCCTTGGTCTTGCTCTTCCACATCATCCATTGATCTCCACCATGGATCATAACACACTCCTTATGGTAGCTGCGATCGTTCAACACCAGAACCAAGCCCTGTTCAGACTGTTTCACCTTTTCTATGCAAGGAGAAGAAGGAGACATCCAAGATCTGTGTGGGTCCAACGATGGATCAGGAGAAGAGTGGAGTTTGGACTGTATGACAAGCTGATGGTGGAGCTCAGGAATGAAGACCCTCGTGCATTCCAGCACTTCATGAGGATGCCACCAGCCATGTTTGACAAAATTGTAGAGTGTCTGAGACCCAGGTTGACCAAGCTGAGCACCAACTTCTGTCCCAACCTGGACCCTGGACTGAAGGTGGCACTGACTCTGCACCACCTGGCCTCTGGAACCACGTACAGGAGCATGCAGTATGCCTGGAGGGTGCCACACAAAAGCATCAGCAAAGTGGTCAGAGAAGTGGTGCAGGCCATCATTGAAGAATACGTGGAGGAGCTCCTCCAATGTCCCACCACTGAAGAAGGCTGGAGGAAAGTTGCAGAACAGTGGTATCAGAGGTGGAACTTTCCCCACACCGTTGGAGCCATAGATGGGAAGCACGTGGCCTGCAAAGCTCCAGTCAACTCAGGGTCCTCTTATGACAACTACAAGGGCTTCTTCAGCATCATCCTCTTTGCCATGGTCGATGCTGACTACAAGTTCATGTACATCGATGCTTCAGGCAATGGGTCAGCTTCAGATAGCCAGGTTTACAATGCCAGTGACCTCAAGGATAGGCTGGAATGCAACCTCATCATGAGTTTTCCAGATCCAGACCTCCTACCCAACGACACACAAGATGTGCCCTAGTTCATCGTGGGTGATGACGTCTTCTCTCTCAGAACCTGCCTCATGAAGCCCTACACTTCAAGATACCTCACCCGTGAAGAGAGGATCTTCAACTACAGGCTGTCCAGGGAAAGATGGGTGGTGGAGAACGCCTTTGGCATCCTGGCCAAGAGGTTCCAGATACTTCTCACCACCATGCAGCATCACCCAGGGACTGTGAGGAGCATCATGGAAGCTGGCTGCATCCTGCACAATCTCATGCACACCCGCTACCCAATGTTGCAGAACAGGCTTGTGGACCGTCAACAAGGGAATGGGGACATGGAGCCTGGTGAATGGAGGCAAGGACTAAACCTGATAGACACTGTGGATGCCACAACAGAGCTTCACGTGAAGGGAAGAAGCAGCGCAACCTCGTGAAACACTGGTGCAACTCCCCAGCTGGAGCAGTGGAATGGCAAGACAGGATGTTAGATGGTTAATGGATGCTTCCTTGAGCCTGTCTCATAACACTGATGAGATTGTGCCATGTACGTTGAGTGGCCCTACAATGAATAGGGCATCAATAAAGAGCTTTGTTTATTTTGAAATGTGTTGATCGATGAATAAATTGTTATAGATAAAAAAGGGCCATATGTGTGGCAGCTGGGAGGGTGGACCATACAGTCCCACAATGCTTGCACTATCTATCCCACAGCTATCCTTACCTATCCCACAACTATCCTTACCCATCCCACAACTATCCTTACCCATCCCACAACTATCCTTACCCATCCCACAACTATCCTTACCTATCCCACAGCTATCCTTACCCATCCCACAACTATCCTTACCCATCCCACAACTATCCTTACCTATCCCACAGCTATCCTTAGCCATCCCACAAGCATGCAGAGGCTTAACCCTTTTTTCAAATTTTTCACCAACACTTCATTAAGTAAAAAAAATGAACCAAGTGTGTGAAGCAAAGAAAACATTTATTAATAACTGTCTTAAGTAAACTGTATGACTTTATTAAAAAAGCAAAATGAACCAAGTAAAGTGTCTTTAAGCAAAGATAAAGTGAACAGGAAACAACTCAGTCTCTGGCACTCTTCTCAGTCACTCTGAGGCATGTCCACGATCTCAGCTGTCAAGCGGCCAGGGACTGTGGAGGTGGCTGTGGCTTGAGTGCTGGTCTGAGGCGTCATTGGGATGCTTGGCCCCGAGAGTACAACAGGGGATGGTGTGTTCAGGAAGCTCTCAGAGAGCTGACTCAGTCCCGTGAGGTTGAGAGGGCCTTCATCAAGGACCTGGGAAGTCAGGCCCAAGACTGAAGACAGATTTTCTGTTGAGGGCTTGGCTGTGGGGTGGAGAAAGGAGGAGTGTAGTGGGGTTGTCTGGTCTACAGTTGGGCGAGGTGAGGCATCTGTGGCATGCAATGAACCTGGAACTGGACTAGGAAGGGCTGCCTCTGCTGTGGGAAGTCCTGGTACTCATTGCCTTGGTAGGTGAGGGGCTGTTGAAAGCCGTGGAAGGGCTGTGACATCGCCTGGGGTGGAGGAGCAGACCTGGACTGGGTAGGAGCAGGTTCAGCTGGGCCTGCAGGGTTGTGCAGAAGTGCTGTGATCTTCTGCTTCATCACCTGGTACTGGGCCTCAGGCATGTCCATGAGGGACTGGCTCACGTACATGATGAAGGGCTTCCGGTTCGAGGATGGTATGTCATTGTGGACCAGCTGAAAGAGAAGATCTGTGCTGGTTTTGATTGTGTCCCTGATCTCCAACAGGACAGTGTGGCTCTGGCCCTCCAGTCTGCTTCTGCCTCTCTGCCTGCTTTCTGTGGAGGTGGAGCTGGGTGTGGGTGGGGTTGGTCTCTGGTGGCTGCCGCTTCTTCCTCCATTTGTGACAGGGGATCCTCCATGTCTTCTGGCATGGGGAGTGCAGCTGTTGGGGGGGGTCTCTGCTGTGGGGCCCTCCAAAGACACCTGCCTGGACAAGGCAGCTGTCTCCTGGCTGGAAGAGGACTGGCTGTCTGTGGGCTGTCTGAGGGAGAGGGTTGTCAGAGGGGCTGCTCCTTGGTGGCGGACCTCACCCTACAGGAAGCTGCACTTGGCCATGACGTACATCTCCCAGTCAGTGAGCTTGACAGCAGCCTGCCCAGATTTCTTCAGGTGTAGCTTGCCATACCAGATGTGCATGTACTTCCACCATCCAAGGAGTAGGTCTGAAGTGTAGCCCAGGCTTTCTGCCTTGTCTCTCCAAGCTGCCTGCTTCCTCTTGGTGTTTCTCCACAGGTACTCGTTCTCCCTCAGCCATTCCAGCACCTCCTCCTCATGGTCCTCGGAAAGGGTGTACTGTTTCCTCTCTCCCTTTTCCTTCCCTTGCCTCTTCCTCCCTCTGGCAGGGGCCGTGATGCATCTGCGTCATCCGCTACGCATCCACTCCTTCTGCTATGTGTCCGCTTCACAATTCTCCCCCGGAAGCCCTTCGGATGTGTCATACGCTTCCATCCGCTAGGCTTCCTATGAACATCCGCTTAGCATCCTCGCTACATACTACCCCGTCTGTTCCTTTCCGTTGTTTTCCGTTTTGTATATGTAAATTTGGGGAACTTTTTGGAGCGGATAACAATGGATGGAGCCACCCCCGAAATTTTGCTCGTCCTCTGTGTCCTTTTTGCATACGTTTTGTATCCGTTGGCCAGTGGGACCTAGCCTTTAAATAAGTTGGCACATTTACCCCTATAAATGTTAAGTTAAAAAAAAATTGTAAATAGTTTATTTAGAACAGCAGCATGTTTTGTAGGGTACTGTGTGGATATTTCTTTAAAGGGGGCTTTCTTAACCCAATACACCAGTTTCTTTTCAGTTTATTCACAGCACCTAATACTTACTAAATTCTTTGGAGGAGCAGTTTTAGCTTTTCTGCACATCTTCATCTACTAATAGGAAATTCTGGTAATTAGAATCATACTACAAGTGGAAAACACCACGCTAATAAAACCTGTTTTAAACTGAACCAAAACAAAACAGGTGATCCTCACAACAATTAAAGTTAAAATGTCTTTATAACTTAATTCTTTTCTTTATCAAATTAAACATACTGTTTTGACCTGAGTGGTCCACATATAATGCATGTGGAATTTTATTTGTATTTACAATATATTCCCAAATGATTTGAGCTGATTTAGCCAAATAAGTTTATATTTTGGGGTGGATGGGAAATAGACATATACTATATTTTATTTTATAAAATGCATGAATTTGAGGTAAAGTCACCTAGCCTTAGCTTTGCTTTTTAGAATTATTCTTCATGCAGTTATTTCCTGCTAAGAATATTAATGTTTAGGTATTCCTTTGTTAGTGCTTGATTTAAAATTCTTCCACCATTATTAATTCCACTCTGCTAGCAGACTTGGTCTCTTACAAATAAGGCTATTACCCTTTTCTAATATTTCTAAATGAACAATATGTTCTTCATGCAGCAACTTATAATTGTTAGGCTAGATAGGAAGAGAGTAAAGTCTCAAATGTGTTATGGATATTTTTAATGAGTCAGTAAAACATACATTAATATAAAACTTTTCTATTGTTCTTGAGTTTATTGCTACAAGCAGCTGATTTAGATTGTGTTTCAACATATTCTACCGTAGAGTTGTAATTGCAGGAATGTTCCAATCTTTGATGGCAAACCTCAGATAAAGGATGTTTCCAAGCAAATACAACTCAGGCAAACAAAGTCACTAATCTATGGATAAAGGAGGTTTAGATAGGGCAAGTAGATAGATAGGACTTTAGATAGGACTTTAACTAGAGATAATAAATGGTATGGATTACTGTACTAAACAGTAATGAAAGTTAAGCAGTAACCAAAGTTAACCAATGATGGAGGATAACTAAAAATGTATATAAATGCAAAGACTACTCCAATAAAGATCAACATCATAATTCAGTTGTTCATGATCAAACAACTCAACTGCCTCGTCATTACAACAAGTGGAGCATGAACAGGGACCCTCTTACTTCATCCGGCAAGGATTTGGTCTACTTTCAACCCTTTGTGGTTTCTTCAACCTTTTGGTTTCTGTAAGTATGGGGTCTTCATTTTCTGAGGAACAAAGGAAGCATGTAGTTGAATTAAGTTATTTGTTGAAGAAAAATAATACTGAGGTACCACAGAGAAATCTCTTAAGGCTGGTCCAGGAGATTGCAGCTCAGTGCCTATGGTACCCAGAAAAGGGGTCTTTAAAATTAACTGATTGGGAACGTATTGGGAAAACATTATATACTGAACCTCGAGCAAAAATAGTTTTGCATGTGTGGCATTTATGTAGGCATGCAATTGAAAAATTTGGTCACAATGAACTTTCTCTTTTAACACCTCCACCTTCACGTTATACTAATGCTATAATTTGTCCCCCTTCTTCACCTGAATATATTTCTGAATATATGTAAGCCTCCTGACTCTATTGCTCAGTCTTCTTTTCAGAAAATGGTAGAGACTTGTAAAAGGGATGCCTCTGTCTCAGGAACAGAACTTGCAGAATTACTGTCTGTTTGTCCAGTACAATATCGTCCTGGTCAGGGGCCACAGCTTGGACTGCAAATAGCAGAATGGGAGGGTCTGCCTTATCAAATCTTAAGAGAGTTAAAAAAGGCAGTTACAGACTATGGGATTAGTGGTAATTTTACAAGAGGACTTGTAGAAGGAATAAAAAATGTTCCCTGAAGATTGGAACATTCCTGCAATTACAACTCTATATTCTACCCTCAAGGAAATTTGAGCAATATTGTCAGAACAACATACCACAGAGAACATACTAATTTTATTAATTCATGTTTATTGAAAGTACACATCTTGCATGTGAATAATTCTCAGAAAACTTATTCTTGTCATATATTATTGCTTAAAAAATAATAGATAATTTTGTATGATAGGACCTATAATTATGTGCATTGTGTAATAGACATATTTGTTGCAAGGTAAGTGTTTTAAAATCAGTGACGAATATCCTACTTGAAGGAACATCTGATCAATAGCTTGAAAAATTATGCCTGGTTTTTATGAGCACAGAAACAAATTGTTGCATATGTGTTTAGCCACAAAGGTTAAACTAATTTTTTTTTTTTTGCCTTTATGACAATAGAACTAAACTATTACTGTGTATGACCTCTTATCATTTTTCCCCTCTTCCTTGGCTCTGGACTCAGCCATTGGCCCTGAATTTGAGGAAACCACTCCAGCAGGACCTGTGGAATGTCGGTCTCAGGAGGCAAAAAAGCCAAAATCACCTGAGACTGCTGGAACAATAGCTGAAGCAGTCAGATGCTGCTGCTGCTGTTGCTGCTGACACAAGACCTCCCAGCCCCTGTACCCAGTGAGTTTGATTTGATTTATTTGATTTGTCAATCACTTACAAGATAACAGGTATAAGTGTAAACACAGTTATGAATTCATGAAATGGATACATAAGAAAAATAAAAGAAACAATAGGACAGGAATGGTAGGCACGTTGGTGTGCTTATGCACGACTCCTATAGACCTCTTAGGAAAGGGGTGAAGTCAATAGTAGAAAGTCTAAGGTTAAAGTTTTTGGGGTTTGGGGAAGAAGCCACAGAGTCAGGTAGAGTATTCCAGACATTCACCACTCTGTTGCTGAAGTTGTATTTCCTGAAATCAAGTTTGGTGTGGTTAACCTTGAGTTTGTATCTATTGTTTGCTTTTGTATTGTTATGGTTGAAGCTGAAGTATCCATTGACAGGTAGGACATTGCAATGTATGATTTTATATACTATACTTAGATCGGACAAAAGGTGGTGTAGTTCTAGGTTTTCTAGGTCTAGAATTATGAGTCTGATGGCATAAGGTATTCTGCAAAGAGTAGAGGAGTGGAGAACTCTTCTTGTGAAATATTTCTGGACTTTCTCAACCGTGTTAATATCAGATATGTAATGTGGGTTCCAGACAGATGAACTGCATTTGAGTATTGGTCAAGCAAATGTTTTGTATGCTGTAGTTAATAGTGTGATATTACCAGAGAAAAAGCTATGTAGGATTAGGTTAACAATTCTTATTGCCTTTTTGGCTATGTAGTTACAGTGGGCTGTAGCACTTAGATCATTAGAGATGAGTATTCCAACAATCATCAACAAGGTCTTGACTACTCAGCTTGTATTTCATTTTCTGATATATATTTTTTGCCAATTTGTAAGACAGAGCATTTGTTTGTTGAGATCTGAAGTTGCTATTTGTTTGACCATTCTGATACATAGTCTTTTTGAATGGTAGCAGTAATGTCTGTGGTGTTGAATAGCTTTACATCATCAGCGAAGAGAACAGAATTGCTCTTAATATGATCACAGAAGTCATTTATGTAGAGTATGAAGAGAGTTGGTCCTAGAACACTGCCTTGGGAGACACCACTGTTGACATGTACAGAATTTGATAGGATGCTCCCCATTTTGACCATTTGTTGTCTGTTTGACAGGAATGCTTCTATCCAATTGTGCAGTTGTCCAGAGATACCATAAGACTTTAGTTGTAGAGCAATAGAGCAGAGCATGGAGGTTATGTGAGGATCCTTGCAAGAAAAGAAAGTAAATCTCTTCATTAAAGAGAGCTGGCTGTGGTCTTATTTAAGAGGCACCTTGACATGTTATCCTCCATAACTTTGACTTGCTGAAATTTGTATCCCATGCCACAAGCATGAGCAAATCGTGACTGAATTTGTAGGCATGTTGCAGGGGGGGGGGAGGTGAAACAAACCCCTGTTAATTAAGACAGCCTCTGTATGATATCTCTCTCAGTGAATCATACAAAAGAAAAGTATTTCCATTACATGCAAATTTTTCTTTCTATGAAGAAATGGACATATTTTGAAGAAAAAAAGAAATGGACATATTTGAAGAAATGGACATATTTTCTTAGTATTTCTTAGTATGTACAGTGAATGGAGAGGGTTTCTAAGAAGCAGGAGTGATACAATTTAGAGGCCAGAGAATTTCACAAGGCTCTGTGAGGTTTACCATATTAAAAGCAAAGAAGATAATAAAACAATGAGAGCAAATATTATGATTGTCCAGAAAGAGATATATTTAATTGGATAAAATTTGAAGTGAAATTCCTGAGGGTCATGATACTAACCTATCAGAAAGTCTTGTAAACAGTCAGATGAAAAGTACCCAGGGTGAAAGGGCTCAAAATCACACAGCCATCCAATCTTGTGTGGATTGAACCCGAGCCTGTTTCTCCTCATTCCTACCCATATTGCCTCCAGACACTTTTCTCTCATTGTTTTATTATCTTCTTTGTTTTTAATCTGGTAAACCTAAGTGGAATAGGACATTGATAACATCACTTGGGCATCCTGGGCTCAAGATGTACAATTGATATGATCAACATAATAATGATCTCGGATTTTGAACTGACAAAAAACTGAGAAAACCAGAAGTTTATGTAGATGTTAAACAGGAGAGATGGGATTATTAAGCCCTATATGTACACTATATGTACATATACACATACAATTTTAGTTACCAAACTTAGGAAAGCATACAAATCCATGCCCCACAGATATTGCTGAACTACAAATGCAACTGAATGTATAGAAAAATGTAGAAATATTTAGAGGGCTACATATTTCCTACTCCAGGCTATGGCTTGTGACAACTCAAGTAACCTTGAATATTCACTACATTAGAAAGGCAGAGAATAAATTTAATAAGCAGTAAATAATAAATTACTGTATTTGTGGAAAAAAGTCAGTGAGCTAATCTGGACCTTGTTTTAATAGTTTCGCAGCAGCATAAGTTAGAAAAAAGATCTAACAGACCAATTTTGATTTTGGAAAGATATCTTAAAGCAAATTTTAAGGAAAAACTTTAGGGAAAATAAGTGTTTCATGAACATAAATCTATACTAAGTGTATGTAGACAAGAAGTACAAAATGAAATATATTATTGACTGGCCTTGATGTACATAGTGATGTTTGTTTTTTGTCATGTATTATAGAACTGTCTAGATTTAGTGATTGAAAAATGACAAGATATTGATGCCATTTACATTCCAGCTGGTATAGTTCTACAACTTCCCATTTTTCTACTTGAAATCTTGAGAATTTCAGAAGTTTTAATCTAAATTCTTCTTCCATGAAGGTCATAGAGATAAAGGAAACACTGTATAGTATGCCCCATTTAGTGACTTTCTCCAAGTTTAGAATTTTAATGCATATTCTTTTAGATACCAGTCTGGTTGATAGGATAGAGAAACATGCAGCATTGTTGAATGCTGGAAAAAAAATGGACAGTGTTTCTAAGTTTTTGAAACTGCTCTGAAGAGGATAGAATGCCCTGTTTCAAACAGCCTTGTTTTAAAAAGCACAAACAAATGTCTTGCTAGTCTATTATATATTACTGAAATCATACTCTGCAACTATGACTGGCAATACATTTCTCAAATGAGAAGTGTCAAAGAAGGCAGATACCCTTTCCCAGTAGACATGACTTAAAAAGTATTTGCTTAATTGAATCATAAATCTGTCTGTTCCTAAAGCCCAAATGTAATGAGTAATTTCAGAACAAAATGTATATTTGTATTTAATGCATCACTTTAAAAAAGTGCAAGTAGGACAGTTGGAGATAGTTGCAGACTAGTGGCATCACAACACATGCTATAGGAAGACCTTGTATCTAGGAATCACAACAGATGCTATAGGAAGTCCTTTCCATCCTTGCCATATTTCTGAGAAAAAATATCATTAAATTGGAATTTCTATTGAACAAAATCCCCCATTGAAACTATCCTGCCATAGGCATCTATTCCTATCATAACCTCACACTGAAAATGAGAAAATGTGCATTGTGATATCATCTTCAAGTTTTTCCTTCTTATATCTACATTATTATATTGAATGCAAATATGTAAGGACCAGTGGTGGGATTCAATATTTTTTTACTACTGGTTCTGTGGGCATGGCTTGGTGGACGTGGCAGGGGAAGGATACTGTAAAATCTCCAGTCAGAGGTGACATTTGCCGGTTCTCTGAACTACTCAAAATTTCCGCTACTGGTTCTCCAGAACTGGTCAGAACTTGTTGAATACTACCTCTGTAAGGACCAGTGTTTGCATCATGACATTATGTTAGTCAGATGCTCATTATCTGTCCCTCACCTTCCTTCAGACACCCAGGCATTAGCACTTTCCCACTGATGCTATTTTTAAAATTGCATATTCAGTGCAAAAGTACAGATATGAACCCAAACTTTGTGTTATAAAGCATATTTATACATGATGAAGATGATGGTGATTGGATTTGCTATGTTACTGCATCTTGTAGCCTGTAGAAACCATCTTGCTCTTCTGCAGAAATGACAACGCAGCATTGTGCTGTCATGCTTCAATCTCTGTCCTTTTTACGTGTGGTGATGCATATATCAAAGAGAAGGATCTTGCATTGCAATAATGTGACTCTGTTTTCTTCAACTGAACCATTTACAGATCTGTTTCTGCTGGTACGGTTTGATCAAATCATCCTTAAGTTTTGCACAATCTTGATTCCTGGGAGGAAAGATCCAAAGTCAGATGCAAATGTAAGTAACTAAATATCTGGATGATCTTATTTTAAAACAAAGGATACATCTATGTATCTTCCTCAGTTGCAGGCATACACCAGTGAATTATGAGTGAAATAATGTTTTCCATTCATCAGAAATTCATTCATTGCATATCAATGGAGACTGAGTGGAGCAAGTGACCAGTTTTAAATTTCTGGGTGTTACCATAAAAGAGGACCTGACCTGGGGTGCTCACATTGCAGCACTGGTCAAAAGGACCCAGCAGAAATTATACTGCCTGAGACTTCTCAGAAAACAACTGAATGAAAAACTGCTGGTGACCTTCTATCCCTGCACCATAAAGAGTATCTTAACTTACTGCATCTCTGTCTGTTTGCCAATTGTACAGTGGCAGATAGGACAGGACTCCAAAGGGTTAAAATAATTCCCCAGAAAATCATTGGTTGCTCTCTTCTTTGGAAGAGCTTTATAGCTTCTGCTGCCTTAAGAAAGTTCAAAACATTTTCAAAGATCCATCTCATTCTGGGCAACCCTTTTTTTTGAACTATTACCATTTGGCAGATGATACAGAAAAATAAAAACAAGGACAAATAGGCTGAAAAACAGCTTCTGTCTCAGGGCAGTAACTCTATTGAATTCTACTATATAGTGCAGTATTGGTGGAGTGTCAGGATTTTTTGGTTCAATATGTAGAGTGTGAAAGAATTTGTGTTTGTGTTTGTTTTCATGGTCATAGTTTGTACTGAGGATGGTGAGGATTTTGATTTTGTTGTATGAGGTGCAATGACAATAAACTAAGCTAAATTAAACTATTATACACATGATTAATTTTTTCAGACAGTTGCTTAATCAAAAATATTATTTCAGAGAAGCTTAGGAGAAAAATTATGTCTTTAACAAAAGCAAAAATAGAGCCCAGGACCTGATCAGACCTTCTTGCAACAAGACAGCTTGTTGTTAAGGACACTTGACATCTAAAAAATTAGCCTTCTGCAGATTTATCTTTTAGACTTGCCTGTCTATATTTTAATGTACATTTATCATATCAAAGAAGAATGCAACTAAAAAGAGAGAAAATATTGGTATATTGTATTTATTTTAAATGCTTGATGTTCTAAGCATACTTTTGAGATGCAGAATTTTTCCTCTAATTGCCTTAAAAAATCTGGACAAGCCTCATCAAAAAGTTGTCATTTTATACTTTATTGCACATGGCTGTTTAAGACCTTGTTATCTGGGGAACCTTGTCTTCTCATCACCAGGCGGATTGCATGCATTAATAAAAGAATTACAATATTAGTGCCATCTGTTACAGCTGTAGAAAGTCTGAGAAGTAATTGGTCAGTTTTTCTTCAGCAACAAGAGATGCCAAATGACAACAGGTTCACGTTATAAAAATACAAAGAGAATAGCATCACTCTTGCCTTTCTTTTTCTCACCCCATCCCTACCAGTAATGAAACATTGTCACCAGGAGGGCTATTCTTTTTTCCAGTCAGTAACACCTGTTGAAGAGTTGGTGCCAAAAACTAACAGTTGGCAATACCTTGGCTCTTTTAAAGCTGTTCTGAAACAGTTGGGTAAGGATGTGTTTGAAGCATAAATATCACTGTCTATTTACTACTGCTAGTCTGCTACAAACATTTATGCACCACTCACAGTTTATTATGAGAAAAAAATAGCTTTTGATCTCAAAGGCTGATTCAGGAATTGAAAGGTGCTAAGTTTTTAAACTTTTTGTTCAATGCACAGAATAAAACTCAACTTTGCTCTTCCTTGAAAGCTTTCAAAGCTTTTAGAATTGAGTGGTCATCCTGATCTTTTCACCAAAAAGCTTATAAGCATATAATTATTATTAAATGAAGATGATCAGATTTTTGTGTATCTTAGAAACATGATGTATCATAAAAGTAATTGCTCCACAAATAGAATATTGACATTTTTAGGCTTGAAAGCTACACCTATTTTATATAATGTTCCCTGCTGGCTGGAAAATTCTGTGAGTTGAAGTCCACACATCTTATACAGATAATATTGAGGAATATGAGTTTAGATCAAACTGAATTATTCATGCCATTTCTGGGATTTTGCCAGAATAATTAAATGGGTCAGAATATAATGGATTAAATAATGTCGGGATAATTTCTATGACTGTTCAAAGGGAAATTTTAGTTTTAGTATTTACCTGACAAATGAGGTATAATCTTGCAATTTGCTCATTGTTTTAGGAGTATTTCTACCAGATGAATCCCTGCTGCAACACATTTAAACTAATAGGTTTTGCTGCAATTAGCTGTAATTTTACAGTGAAGTCTTGGTAATTGCTGTTGCTATTTTCCTGGTTAATACTGGTTCAGTATAATTGACCATCAAGCAGTGAACAATAACAACATAGCTTTTATGTGATGCTATTACTAGTATTAATAGGCTTATGATTGGGCTTATAACTGAAGTATTTAAATCAGGTACCTATGCATACTTGCTGTGACCTGCTTTTCATTCTGAATAGCATTGTTAGAGGGTTTAATCTATAATTTGGCTAGATTTTCGAGGAGGTCTTTGAGTGTAATTACAAATAAACTAAAATTGAAAGTCCCTGGAAGTCTTTTTTGTTTAATAACAAAAAAAAAAAGGATAGCTAATGATAGCAGGACTTATATCAAATTCTCTAACCCTGAATCTAACCCATGGTATACATAGTGTTTTATTTTTAAATCTCAGAAGTAAACGCTGCTTACAGGTGTTTATAGGTTCACTTTCTCCTGCACCCTGAGGTATCTTTGCATTCTGAAATAAACTAAAATTACAAATAACTAAAATCTTGTGCGATCTTGCAATAAATTTCTGAGATTTTATGAAATCTATCATTGGTATGGATTGGAGAGAGAGGGTGCATTCCAAGAGGTGTAAGATGGAATTCAGCCCAGATATTATGTGTGAGAAGAAAAGGTGAAGAAGACCCTTGCTAATAGTTAATAAAGTATGATGTAGAGTCTGTCCCCAGCCTGGAAAGATTTTAACTATAGTTATGAACAGTGGTGGGATTCAATTTTTTTTAATTCCTGGTTCTGTGGGCGTAGCTTGGTAGGCATGGCAGGTGTAGGATACTATAGAATCTCCAGAAATTGCCGGTTCTCCAAACTACCCAAAATTTCCACTACTGATTCTCCAGAACTGGTCAGAACCTGCTGAATACCACCTCTGGATATGAAACAATAAGAAACTCTGCTTGGAAGACTTCCCATGTGTCAGTCTTGGTTTTGGGACTGACATTAATTCTGCCAAACTGAAGACTGCATCTGCAATATATTTTGTGAACTATTAGGGATGAGCTGTGTTTTAATAATGGAAAACTGCAACATCCTTACCATTGTCAAAAGCGAAATAGGCATATTCTTCACATTTTCATGTCATTTTTTTTTTTTTTGCATTGGTAAAACACGTCAAAACCTTACTTTTGAGATAAGTTTTGGTCATCTTCAATTTAGTTTTATTTCATAATCTTTTCTTCTTTTTCTCTTTGTTCCTTTTTGTTTTATTTGTAAAATAAGGTATATTTTTCTGATGTGGTTTACTTTCTTTAATATCTAGTTTTCAGTATTCGTATAAAGTATCTAAGAATAGTATCAAAGTCTGTTACAAGTACCATATTTTTAAAAGCAAGATTTGGAAAAGTTTTAAGTCAATTTTAATAAATTCAGCAATGATAACTAGGATTTCAAGGTATGAGATAGTAATGGAATGGAAGCTCAAGATAAGTGGAAGGATGAGACAATAAAAACAGATGCAAAACAATTACAATGTGTTTTAAAAAATGAAGTACAACTAAAAGAAGCCAGTAAGGTGATATTAATAATAAAAATCTGGAAAAGCAAAAGGAAAAATTAAACTAATATATCAAAAAAACAGATCTATTCATTTCATAATTTGATCCATCTTGCCTAACAAAAAAAGCTCAGGAAATTGTGAACGAAAAGGAAAATATTGCAAGATTAAACACTGAGATTGATAGAATGATGTTCAGGGAATACTTCTTCACTTTGAATTAATTTAAATATCTATTCTATGATACTGTAAGCACTTTGAAAGCAATACAGTATTATTTGTCAAGAACAATTTTTACCACACTGATCGCATTTTTGACAGTCCTGAACTTAATATGGGTTGCAGGTTTTTTCAAAATAATTAATCTGTCATCTAAACACTGTTTTAGAAGCCAAAGTAACATGAAAAATATCATTCATAAACCTCATAAAGCTGAAAGAGTATAAAAGCATAAAATTGGAATTCACTAAACCACTTTACCAAATATTCAAACTTTTTATAACATGTGTCAAAGATGTTAAATATTCATGCAAATTATATAGGAACTTTCTGAAGTTTCATATTAGTAAAAATGCCAGCTTTTGTAGCCAGAAACAACCATGAAGTTTAATAATCCTTAGTGATCCTTAATCATGAGCTATAGTGAGATAACTATATTTTTTTCAGAAAAATGTGCTGATGTAGAAGACACTGAATGTTTAATAAATCCGCTCTGCATATTATCATTGAGAAATTACGTTAAATAGGTTATTTCTTGTGAAGACATTGGATACTGGCATTTGGCCAGATTCTGAGTCTCTATCATTAAGTTTAAAGCCCAGCCACAAGGCTGATGAGGAAATAGTCCTCTTTTCTAAAAACATCAGACAGCCAGAATATTTTTCAGATAAAACATGGGAAGTATTTTGTTTATTGCAAAACAGAAAAAAATGATTTTAGATCCTTCACATGATCCCTTTTCAAATTCTGGAAATGAATTGTAAAATTTCTTGATAATATGCAGATTGTGGATCTGAAGCTAACCCATCTCCAATACTATAAGGCCATGTAAAGAAAAACATATCTGAGGATCAGGAAAAAAAAAGGAAAAAAAAAGAAATATTTGGCCAGAGTGTAGGAATCTTCAATCAATAGTGTCTATTAACATTGGTGGGTCTCATGTTTCAATGGGTAAGACCTATTTGTGAACAGCAAATGGCTCTGAAGAAACAATTAAAGCTGAAAGCCTTAATCAGAGATTTGAAAGCAAAAAATAATAAGGTAAGGTTAACAGGTGAGATGAGCTGCTTTTATTTTAAATTATATATTGAGTTCCTCCCACTTGTGATAAAGATTCCTTTTGAGCATAGGATAGGGCGCTTACTTTTATTCCACAAGGATGACACTGCATACCCTATTGAAACATCCAGAAACACTACCATTCAATAAGGGACCGAATATGCAATTGTATTGTTTGCAGTTGGTAAGCAGAGGTGGAGAAAGCTGCTTCCTTCTAGTTGGAATGGACTTTGCTTCCAAATATTCTGACGAGCAGATGGAAGAAGTGGGGTGGACAAAGTATAATGCCTCCTCTTCTGATCAGACATCTGTTCTTATTATCCCAATCTTTACTTTGTTGTCACACAGCACTATATCAATCCTTCTAGAGCAGGGGTCTTCAAAGACTTGTGGACTTCAACTCCCAGAATTCTTCCTCCAGTCATTTTAGCTCCCAGAATTTGAGGATTCCTATGGTCATTGTTTAAATTAGGAAACTAAATCTAGTTCTTTCCCATACACATTTTGAAAATAAAAATCTAGAAATATGCCTTTAATATTTGATAGGATAATCATGCATGCTTTCTTTTCCAATTACTTTCTAAAATTGTTAATTGCCTTTGGATCATCAAGTTTGATAGTACCAGGTAAGTTTCCTTCAATCCTTAGTGAAATAAGTTCTAAATATAAGTTTCAGAGCATAAAATATATACCTTTTGGAATAAAAAGCAAAAGGATTATTACATCTTTGATTTTACAAAGTTACAAATGGACTAAAGGTCCAGAAAATAGGACCTTGAAATTAATTATAAAGAATCTTTTCCAAAGGAAAACACTTTTGCTTTGCATTTTTTGAAAAAGTAAGATTTTAAAAATAGGACTCTCAAAAGAACCAGAATTTATTAAGGATTACTATTAAAAGAGAACACTCAAATTTGACTTACAAATGTAGAATGAAGCAATTTTTTCAAATCTTAGACATACTTAAGGATATTTTTGAATAATGGACCCAGAAGTTAATTTTAATAGTGTCTATCTCTATAGACAGACTGTGTCCTGCTTCAAGTTTCAACCATACACACTCAAATACAGTTGCTATGGAGATATCAATTTTACTACAAGGCTGATGTGATAATAGCAAACAAAGGAATTTGCAAACAAAACAGCAACTTGCCTAAAGAGTCTGCTTTGAAATAAGAATGGGCAGCAGAATGTTCCCAATCCAGTCCAAGGTTCCAAGAGTCAAATGATTGATTTGTCAAATGATTCAAATTTATTTCACAACCAGGATTCACAGGAATGTCACACAAGAGTCGGAGGTCATATGTTTCCAGTAAAGGGAACTGGGGTCAGAGCTGCTTTCTACATCAGGCTGCCGTCAGCTGTTGCTAATTAAGAGGTTTATTCCTTTGCTTGGCAAGAAACTTCCTGGAACATTCTATGTTGCTCTGCTTGATGATTGTGGGCTGGAGTGGGGGCTGGATGCCATTATGTTAAGGGTGTCAATCCTGATTGCATTGTGGGCCATATCTTGATGTATCACTTTGTTTTTTGCCTTTGCAGAGGCTGGGTAGGCATGTCCTGTGCAGGCTGTATATGGCCTATAGGTGGCCAATTTGACAGGCTTGCCTTATGTCATTGTCATCTGACTGTTACATCTTTCAAAATGGTGCCTGTATTTGATTGGCCATATGTAATTGCTGGTTTAATATCTCCTGAGGCTAATATTCCACAGATTCAGTTGGAGCATCTTCTTCAAATTCAGTATCTGAACCCCAAACCTGGATCATAATTGTGTCTAACAGATATTAGGGAAGGGGACAAATTCTACCTGGCAAGATTGAGGTTAATGGGAGTGGATTTAAAAATTACAATCTACAAAAATGACATGATAAAAGATATTGACATATAAAAGAAACCATTTGGTGTTTTAAAAATTAAAAGGGACATACAAACAATAAATTATTAAAGTGATCTGGATAACTTTTCTATAATGGATTTATAAAAGAGGCTTGTTAACTTCTGAAAAAAATTGTGAGAAGGAACAAAAAATGAAAACATTTCAAGTTCTAGAACATTATTTGAAGGTCTAAAGATCTAGATTGTTAGAAGTAAAAGCAAGGAATATAAACTTGGTTTATTTGATTAAAGTTAATATGTTGTTATATTTGGTAACCCTTAATGGACTTTTACTGATATCAGAACTGAAATGAGAAGGCTTTATGGATTTGTTTATAGATACCAGATCGGATATGGAAAGAAAAAATCATTTTGTATTTTAAGAAAAGGTGATGTTACTAACCTTGTTTATAGTAATGAAGGTAGGGTCACTTTTTATATATTTATTTTTCTTTACTATATTCTTATTTTATCTTTTTTACTTTCTTTTTTGCACCTTCTACTTTTTCTTTTTATTCTTTTTTTAGTTTGTGTTAGTTTTTACTGTTGTAATTTTAATATTTAATAAAAATACTATAAAAACTTCCCTTTCCATCTCAAGAAGTGTCTTTTGTTGGACTTCAGGTGACATTGCGACATGGCAAGGTAAGAGAACTCTGCTCTGCTCTCCTACATCGGGTTTTTTGCTTGTGGCTGGCCCAAAGATGCGACGGAACAATTCAAGAAGGAAGCAGAGAGAAGAGGTTGAATTTGAGTCTGGAAAAGATATTGGAGGCAAAAATTGGTGTTGGATTATAACTAGTGGATAGTTTAATCCGTGAGTATAATCGATGAGTGACTGAAACTCTGAAGCAGAAGAGGGGAAAGCTGAAAGTGGCGGCAGGATTGAGTTGTTTACCCCCAGCTCTGGATAAAGTGAAATTCACTCCCAAAGAGGAGAGTGGAAAGGAAGAAGACCGATTATTGTTGGTGAAAGCCCTTTATTTCTAGCCATATGAACCAATTGTGGAGGGTACTTTATAGACGAACAAGAACTTTGAAACTTTGAATTCAAGTGGAGGAGTGACAGTGCAATTTGTGAGGGTGGCCATTGAGACCGGCAGTTCCGGGAGAATGGAGGAAGGCAGCTGAAGTGATTGTTGGAATTGAGAACTGAGACCTCAATTTATTATTGGATATATCCAGAATACCAAGGCAATGATAGGAAAGTAGGAGACTAAATCCTCTGCTCGTCCAGTGCTTTTTAAAATCTTTTTTTCCTTTCTTTTCCCACTTAGGACTGACTGGAGTGGTATAGTTTTACATTATATTTATTTACAGTATATATTTAAGTAATAAGACAATAAGATTGTTTGATTATTTTGAAATAGGATCTAACCTGAGTGATATTTAATCCCTTTGGATTACACTCTATTTCTCCTTTTTCTTCCCCCCTTTAACATATATTTGATTGAATATAGATTAATGAACTTAATATATTGATTAATATAATTATAAGTTAATTGTTTCCTCCCTCTCTTTCTCATATCCCCCTTATATAGAATATTGTGATTTACTGAAATATAAAAAGTATCAATTTGAATTTTGAACTTTTATATATCTAGGGAAATATTAGTTGAAATACAGTAATCAACTTAAAGAACTGACTGAGGTTATAATATTGTTATGTATCGAAGCACAGTTGAGTGATTCTTTTTTATCTGTTAAACAAATTAAGAACTTGTTGATGAGTTATTGAATTTATTAAGATTAGGCATTGTATTAATACAAGGTGAGGGGAACATTTAGAATAATAATAATTAAGGTGGGCTTGGAAGTCTGAATACAGAATTGTTAATTGCTGATATTTTTTTAAGCTAAAGGTGTTAGGATATTAAATTAAGTAGATAAATAGTAGTATAATATATTAGATAATTGAGAAAATTAATTTGTAAAATACAGATGAGGTTGATGGTAGTTGGCAATACGACTTGGGAAAATATATTTAGGATAGTGGAGGAACAACAACGAATTATCAAAGATATGACAAGTACAACTGTCACTATTACAAAAACAGGAAGAAAATTGATATCAACAGCAACACCATCTACTCCTATAGTAACATTGACTCAAAAAACAATTGAAGGGATGTTGGCGCCAGAAAAATCTACAGCCCAAACTGACATACAATCAGTTCAAACTACATTGCTAACTATTCAAAGCATAATGCTGGCAATGTAGAAGTCGATGTCTAAAAATCATATGGAAAGTAAAACAGAAAGAGAAACAGTGAAAGAAGAATTAAAAAATGGGAGAAAATGGAGAAATGAGAAGCGAAGTTAAGAATTTGGATGGAAAGATAGGTCAGACACAGGAATTGATTAAAATAAATGAAGAGAAAATTAAAGAGATTGAAAAACTAGCTGATCAAATGGAAAAGAAGTTGGAAGGCATGGAACAAAAAATTATTGAACAGAACAAAGAGACATATTAGACTCTGACTCATCTCGAGATGGATAAGGCCTCCTATTATCTCAGATTCCAGAATGTGGAGGAAGAGAGGGGAGAGAACTTACCATTGGTGATGGTGGAGATATTGGCAAAGCTCTTGAATAGAGATAAGAATGAGATGGTGAATGAGTTGGACGACGTATACAGAGTGTACATGACCTATGCACAGACTCCCTCAAGAAATGCATATTAGATTTGCAAAGAAGTGAGTGAAAGATATAATTTATAGAATTATGAGAGATGAAGGAATAGAATATAAAGATAGAGAAGTGATTGTTCTAAAACAGGTGCTGAGAAGAGTTCATGAGCAGAGGAGAGATTATCAATTTCTCATGAATTATTTAAATTAAAAAATATACCTTTTAGATGGATTACCCCAGAGAGTATTTTAGTAATATGGAAAGAGAAAAGGGTGAGAATAGATAGCCTAACTAAAGCTCAAGATTTTTTTGATCAAATAGGAGAAATAGAGGAAGAATTGAGCGGCAGAGATGATCATGAGACCTCGAGTCAAAAGGAGTTACAACTTAGAAGTAGGGAGAGGAATAAAGAGAAGGAGAGGGAAGGATGTAAAGAGA
Source organism: Laticauda colubrina (assembly GCA_015471245.1). Classification (NCBI taxonomy): domain Eukaryota; kingdom Metazoa; phylum Chordata; class Lepidosauria; order Squamata; family Elapidae; genus Laticauda; species Laticauda colubrina. The sequence goes on along the minus strand of BLBF01000022.1, from coordinate 34,435,607 downwards.
TACTTGGAAGAGAAGAAATAGGAGTGAGGACCAGAAGTCAAATGACGAGTAAAAATACCGAGGGATAGAAGAAAGAAGGGGAATGGATAAAGGAGTGAACTTAATATCTATAAATATTAATGGCTTAAATGATCCAGTTAAGAGAAAAAGAATATTTTTTAAGTTAGAAAAATAAAGAGCTGATATAATTTGTATTCAAGAGGTTCATATGAGGATACGTGATGAAGGATATTTACTAAATAAAAAACTGGAGAAAATGTATTCAGCATTGCCGGAAGAGAAAAAAAAGAGGGGTAGTACTATATACAAAAGAAGACATACCCTAAAAATTGATTTATCAAGATGAATTGGGAAGAATAGTAATGGTAGAGATGTTAATACAAAATAAAAAGACACTATCAATGGGGATATATGCCCCTGTTGTAACTATGTATCATTTATGTGTTTGCAACTGTGTATCATTGCAACTATGTATCATTCAGGCATTTGAAACATTGTATCATTCATGTGTAATCATTAAGCTTCTGTCTCCTCAGTGACCTTTTGCAGGGCACGTACAGAGACAAGGAGCTAAACATCTGTAGAAATAGTTTATTTACATTGAGATTACATTGTCTGGCATGCAGCTTTGTGAAGAAGGAATATCCTGATCAAATTATAAATCTTGCCATCCTGTCTGACCTGGTATCTTACCTTGTTTGAGCTATTGTAAATCCTGTGTATCCTGTCTGACCTGGGCTTGACCTAGGCTCTGAATAAACAATCACCCCCTTTTGAATGAGCATAATAAAAGAGCGTGTGCCAAGACATTCTGGGCGCACTCATCCCGAGGAACTTCGTCTCCTGTCGTTTCTTTCTCCTTTCGCTCCCTATCATGAGACGCCCATCTAATGCGGGATAGCAGATACCGCATGCCCCCAATAAAAATCAAGGTGAATTTTACAAAACTTTATACAAGAAATTAACAGAATTTGGCAATTCAATAATTTGTATTAGAGGAGATTATAATGCAGTAATAAACAATAGCCAAGATTATGCTTTGTGAACAAAGACAATATAAGAAACGGAATACAGTGCCTAAATTTTTTTAGAGATGGTGGAAGAATTAAAATTAGTGGATGTGTGGAGGAAGAGGAACACAGGAATATCACAGTTCACTTTCTACTCCAGCCCACATAAATCATGGTCCAGGATAGATATGGCTTGGTAAATAGTGAGTTATGTAAGGAGATCCAGGAAAAGATTTTGGCCAATACGTGGGCAGATCATAAACTGGTACAGATAATCTGGAAAAATATTAACTATAAAAAAGGTAGATGGACGCTCAATTCACAATTATTGAAGGAAGAAAACTTTATTCAAAAAGTTAGGGAAGAACTGACCAGTTTCTTTAAATATAATAAAAAACAGGATACCTCATTGCAGAATCTATGGGATACAATGAAGGCATATTTAAGAGGAATATTGATATCCTTTAGAGCAAATAGAAATAAAGACAGGGAAAATGGAAAGCTCTTACAAAAAGAATAGAGAAAATGGAAAATAAGCAAATGGAAACCCTGGGATATGGACAAATTAGAAATGAATTAGCATGAGTTGAACATTAAGCCCCTGTCACACTGCACCAATGGATGCAAAGAGGATGTAAAATGGACAAAAAAGCTTGCCATCCGTTGGAAAACGCGATGTACTCACTGCCTCCGTTTTGCTTCCTCTCTATCCGTCCAGCATCCATCTATTGACGTTTCATCCGCTCAGAAAGTTTTGAGCTGCCCAAAACTTTTGCATGGAAAATGTATCCAATTCGTCCGTTCTGCATCTGCTACGCATCCGCTATGCATCTGTTCTGCATCCGTTCTGCATCTGCTATATCCGCTAGGCATCTGCTGCGCATCCGCACAACTCGCATCCGCTCGGATGCAGGGAAGAAGTGGAATGGATGCAGAACGGATGCAGAACGGATGCAGAATGGATGTAGCACGGAAACAAAGCGTTTAAAATGGAAAAAACGTTCGCAGAGGGGACCTATCTTGGATCTTAAGGATGTCTAGAGGATGCCTAGTGGATGCCTAGAGGATGCAAAGGGACACCTATACTGCCTATAAAAAGGGGGAGCAACACATCTGGATCTCACTTTCAGAACAGCAGCCCTGCGGTACGGACCTCTGAAGCCTTCATCTGCCTCTTCCACTTCCACAGCATCCAGTCATGTCCACCGTGGATCATAACACGGTCCTTTTGGCAGCCACCATCCTTCTGCAACAGTGCGGAGCCATCTACAGGCTCTGTGAACTCTACTATGGGAAGAAAAAGGGGCGGCCAAGAAGTGTCTGGGTACGAAGATGGTTTTCCAGAAGAGCAGAGGAGGGACTGTACAACAAGCTGATGGTGGAGCTCAGGAACAAAGACACTCGGGCATTCCAGAACTTCATGAGGATGCCTCCAGCCACATTTGACGAAGTTGTGCAGCGGCTGACACCCAGGTTGACCAAGGCAAACACCAACTTCTGGCCCAGCCTGGAACCTGGGCTCAAGGTGGCACTCACTCTGCACCACCTGGCCTCAGGGACCATCTACAGGAGCATGCAGTACGGCTGGAAGGTGCCACACAACACCATCAGCATTGTGGTCAGAGAAGTGGTGCAGGCCATCATCGAAGAATACAAGGAGGAGCTCTTGCAGTGCCCCTCCACTGAAGAAGGATGGAAGAAAGTTGCAGAGCAGTGGTATCAGAGGTGGAACTTCCCACACACCATTGGAGCCATCAATGTCAAGCACGTGGCCTGCAAAGCGCCAGCCAAGTCGGGGTCCACTTATTTCAACTACAAGGGCTTCTTCAGCATCATCCTCTTCGCCATGGTCGATGCTGACTACAAGTTCATGTACATCGATGCTTCAGGCAGCAGCTCATCTTCAGATGTCCAGGTATACAATGCCAGTCACCTCAAGGAGGAGCTGGAACGCAACCTCATCGTGGGCTTCCCAGATCCAGAACCCCTGCCCAACGACACACAAGATGTGCCCTACTTCATCGTGGGGGATGACGCCTTCTCCCTCACAACCTACCTCATGAAGCCCTACACTTTGAGACTCCTCACCCGTGAAGAGAGGATCTTCAATTACAGGCTGTCCAGGGCAAGGCGGGTGGTGGAGAACACCTTTGGCATCCTGGCCAACAGGTTCCAGGTACTTCTCACCACCATGCAGCATCACCCACAGACCATGAGGAGGATCATGGAAGCTTGCTGCATCCTGCACAATCTCATGTGCACCCGCTACCCAGTCTTGCAGAACAGGCTCGTGGACCTCCAGCAAGGCAATGGGGACATGGAGCCTGGGGAATGGAGGCAAGGGCGAAACCTGATAGACACTCAGGATGTGCAAGGCCCCAACAGAGCCTCACGTGAAGGGAAGAAGCAGCGCAACCTCCTGAAACACTGGTGCAACTCCCCAGCTGGAGCGGTGGAGTGGCAAGACAGGATGATAGATGCTTAATGGATGCTTCCTTCAGCATCTCTCATCACACTGATGAGATTGGGCCATGTATGTTGAGTGGCCCTACAATGAACAGGGCATTTAATAAAGAGTTGTGTTTATGCTGACATGTGTGGATGATTGATTATATTGTTACTGATAATAAAGGGCCATAGGTGTGGCACCTGGGAGGGTGGACCATACAGTCCCACTATGCTTGCACTGGAGGTTTATCTATCCCACAGCTATTACCCATCCCAAAGGTAGACCTGCCCATCCCAAAGGTATCCCTGCCCATCCCACAGCTATCTCAACCCATCCCACATCTATCTTAACCCATCCCACAAGCATGCAAAGGCTTAAACCATTTCTAAAAGTTTCCAGCAAGACTTTATTAAAAAAAAGAAATGAAGCAAGTGTGTGAATCAAAAATAGACTTTATTAACAGCAAGCTATAAGACAAAAATGAGTCTCTGGCACTCCTCTTGGTCACTCAGTCTCAGGGGTGAAGGGTGCAGGTGCTGTGGAGGTGGCTGGTGCTGGAGTGCTTGTCATCAGCTCCTCCAGAAGCAGAAGCAGCAGAAGCCCCAGCCCCAGAAGAGCGAGCCCGTGCTGCAGAAGCCCCAGCAGAACCAGAGTGAGGGCCAGAGCGCGGGATGGTAGCCCTGTCCCTCGTGCAAGGGCTGGCAGCAGATGGCTGAGGCTTGCTGTGCTTCAGCATGGTTGTGGGGTTGCTGGCTGGCAGGGAGGCTGGCAGGAACCAAGGCTGGCAGGAAGGCTGGCAGGCAGGCACCAAGGCTGGCAGGGAGGCAGGCACCAAGGCTGGCAGGAAGGCTGGCAGGCAGGCAGGCACCAAGGCTGGCGGGAAGGTTGGCAGCAAGGCTTGCAGGCAGACTTGCAGGCAGACATGCAGGCAGACATGCAGGCAGGACAGGCAAGGCAGTTGATGTGTCTGGAAGCAGGTCTTTCCTCTGAATGGCGACCTGCTTCCGAGCTGCTTCCGCTGTATCCGCGGGGCTGACGCAATGCATCCTCCCTGCATGCGCAATTAACGCTTGGCATCCGCTAGGCTTCCGCTGTGGATCCGCTGTGCATCCACTCTGCATCCGCTTCATCCGCTCTGCATCCACTCTGCATCCGCTGTATCTGTTCCACGTCCACTTTGCTGAGGTCCCCTGGAAGCCTAGCGGATGTGCCATCCCCTCCCATCCGCTTCCATCCGCTGGGCTTCCGTTCCGCATCCGCTTTCCATCTGCCCTGCATCCTCCCAACGTCTGTGTTATCCGCTCCGGTTATGCAAATTTTTGCCCCTTTTGAGAGCGGATAACAACGGATGGAACATTTTTCTCGTCCATTGTCTCCGTTTTGCATCCCTTGGGCAGTGTGACAGGGCCTTTAGCATCATTAGAAATGAATATTTTAGAGCAAGAGGAATTAATTAAAAATTACTATATACAAAACAAAATTATTTTGAACATGCAAATAAATCTGGTAGGTGGTTGGCATATAAATTAAGGAAAGAAAATCAGAAAAGAACGATATATCAATTAGAGGATAAAAATGGAATAATAGAAATGGATTTGGAGAAAAAAAAGGGAATCGTAAGGGAATATTTTGAGGATCTTTATTAACAAGAGGAAGTTGACTTAAATAAAATAGAAGAATGTTTGAAAGAAGGAACCCTGTATTCATTATCGGATGATAAAAAGGAGCTGCTTAATAAAGAAATAACCTTTGATGAACTAAAGGCTGCAATTTAAAAACAAAAAAGAAACAAAACGCCAGGTCCAGATGGGTTATCAAATGAATTATATAAAGAGATGGTGTCATATGAGAGAATATGCTGTTAGAAGTCTTCAATTGCGGTATTCCTGGAAGCTAAATTCCAGAATCATGGAAAGAAGCTTATATAACATTGATTCTGAAAGAGGGTACAGATGCCAACCAAATAAATAATTATAGACCAATATCTCTTTTAAATTCAGATTATAAAATTTTTATGGCGGTGATTGCGGAAAGATTAAAGAAAGTACTTAGTAACAAAATCCATTCAGATCAGAATGGTTTTCTTCCTATGAGGCAGATTAGAGATAATACAAGAATAATAATAGACATATTAGAATATTATGAAAAACATCCAGGAAGCCAAGTGGCCTTGGTTTTCCTGGATGTGCAAAAGGCCTTCAACAACTTAAATTGGGACTTTATGAAGATGCAGATTAACTTGATGGACTTTGGAGGTAATTTTGTAAAAGTGTTAAATGCAATTTATGCCACACAAAAGGCTAATGTATTAATAAATGGAGAGATTACTAAATCATTAAAAGATAAGGAAGGGTGTCAGACAGGGATGCCCTCTTTCACCTCTGCTTTTCATTACAGTTTTAGAAACTTTGTTGGATAGAATTAGATCAAATAAAGAAATTAAAGAAACTAAAATTAAAAATCAAGAGTATTAATTACCGGCTTTCGCAGATGATATGGTTTTTGTTATAGATTCAGGACCAGCTTTACTAAATGAAATAGATACATTTGGTAAATTAGCAGGATTAAAAATTAATAAGGAAAAAACTAAAATGCTAGTTAAATATTTAACAAATAGTAAACAAAAAAATTGGAAGAAAAGATGGGATTACAAATTGTAATTAAATTGTGACTTGTAACTCAAATACTTAGGTATATGGTTAAGAGCTAGACCATTAAACCTGCGGGAAGATAACTACACCAAATTATTATTATTATTATTTTTTGAAAATTTTTTTATTAATTTTTTAACAAACAAACATATACCAACAAAACATAAAACATAGAAAACATAAAATATCTTTTTGGACGGCAGTTTGATCCCGAGTTACATCTTTTTGTACAGACATAAATTCAAGTTCATGCTTACTTTTATATAGCAATTCCATTTCTTATTTACTATTTTACATTTCTATATAGCTTCTCCCCTCTTTTCACTCTCTTAATTCTATTATATTTATTTCATCTCAATTTAAATCATTATACTTATATCTTTTGTCTGTCCTGTTTCAGCTGTCTATTATTTTTTCTCATTAACACAAAATTTCTTCTGTAATGACTGATTGGAGTATAATGCCTTGTCATACTTATCCTTCCCCTAATTTTAAAGCTTAACATAACACATAATTTTCATTCGGATTCTGCGTAATACATTCTAAAATTAAACTCAATATTTTAAAACAGAAAGAAAAAAGTTTTTTTTTGATATATAATATAATTAAAACAACAATCCATAGCAATTGAAATTATATCATTAAAATTAATATTCATTTAAGTCTTAAACATTTTACACAATCCTTTCTAAATAAATATCATACTTCTATGGGAACACTTATAAATTATTGAAGCAGATTTAAAAGGATTTGGAAAATTATAATAAGATGCAAATATCATTATTAGGAAGAATAGCAACAATAAAGATGAATGTTTTACCTAAAATATTATATCTGTTTCAAACAATTCCGATACTATTGGATGATTTTTTTTTTCAAAGAATTAGATAAAATTGGGCAGGAAAAAAAAGAATTAAAAAAAAAATTATTTCCAAGAGGTGGATTTGGACTCCCTGTCTGGGAGATCTATTATAAAGCAGCAGCATTAGTGTGGATAAAAGATTGGATTAATTTGAGGAACAATAGAATTTTTAAATTGAAGGGTCACGACTTACAATTAGGTTGGTACACATTTTTGTGAAACCCGAATAGCAAAAACAATCTATATTTTACTAGACATTTACTCTGAAAGTCTTTAATTTAAATTTGGGCTGATATTAAAATAAATCATTATACTAAAATTCTGAGGGGTTTCAATTTTCAATGATGGAGGCAATGTTTCATTTAAACATAATGGATATCAGTAAAAAACTTAAGTACCATCAAATATTAGATAAAGAGGGAAGAATTAAAATGATACAGGAACTAGAAGCACAAGGAATAGTCATTGACAATTGGTTATATTTTCAAGTAAAATTTAGATATAATAAAGACGTAAAGGAATATGGAATTGAGGTAAAAGATACACATTTAGACAAAATACTTCCAAGTCCTGAGAAAGGGTTGATCTCTAAACTATATAATCATTTATTAGAACAGGTAATGGCTAAGATAATTGTAAAAGGACCTAAGTTAGCTTGGGAAATATTTTTTGGTTATAGTATAGATCTGGATGACTGGGAAGAAATTTGGCTAAAAAATCTTGTATTAACTAAATCAGTAGCACATAAGGAGAATCTGTATAAAATGATGTATAGATGGCATCCGGCACCCACTAGATTAGCCAAAATATTTCCAACAGCAAATCCATACTATGTTGGAAATGCAAAGGGAAATTTGGTACTTATTTTCATATATGGTGGATCTGTCCTGAGACAAAGAAATATTGGTTAAAAATAAAAGAGTGGTTAGAAGAAATTATAGAATGTGGGTTGGAGTGGAAACCGGAACTGTTCCTGTTGGGAATGATCAAAGGTGATTATACCTCTAAAATAACATATCTGACCATCAGCTTACTAACAACGGCACAGATTTCATTAGCACAATATTGGAAGAAGCCAAATGTACCACCAATATATGTTGCTATTCAAAAAACGTATGAGTATGCCCAATTGGAGAGGCTCACACTCAAAATCAATGTAAAGGAGGATACAGATTACTATAGGATATGAGATAAATGGTACAATTGGGTAGATTACAAGGGGAAAACATGCAAATGAACCCAAGAAACAAATTATATTCAGCTGTCTATATGAAATGTATAAGAATAACAAAGGTTTTAAATCCTCTTTTCTTTTACATTATCATTATATATTTACTATATCCTTTTATTCATTATTTAAATAATATGAATGTATTATTAATTTAATAATAGTTATAAACCAACGAGAAAATTAGTGGAGTATTGTGAGTTACTCAGTGATTAAGATGTGATAGTAAATGAAAATGCGATAAATATTAGTTAGTACTGATTATTAGGACTTATTAATTTTGATACCAATGTAAAGAGGAATCTGTTGTTTACATACTATTGCTTTTGTATTTTTAAAATTTGTATGTTTTTAATTCTTGTAAATAAAGTTTACTTAAAAAGAGAAAAAAATTAAAAAAAACAAGTGTCTTTTGTTGTTTTCCATGAAATAGGAAACAACAAAGAACATAACTCATAATATTAATTGAAAACAATGAATAGATTTTAGAAACCTGGACATATTAACTTTTTTTCTTTTCTCTCAAAGGACCATTACAATAAGTCATTAAAGGAGTCACATGTAATAATTTCTATTTCCCTTTTCAGTTATGCTTGAAGAAAACTTAATTAAATTTGTTTATTTTGCTTCATCCACAGTCAGGTTCTTAGAAATATTGAGGGAATAAATTCTGTTCCTACAGTAGTGTGTGCTGGATATTTCTCTTCAATAGCTTGCTTTATTGAAAGGAAGAAAACATTTGACATCAGAAAATCCGGTGTTGCTTAAGGCCCTGTCACACTGGCCGACGGATGCAAAACGTTTGTAAAAAGGTCACAGCGGACGAGAAAAATGTTCCATCCGTTGTTATCCGCTCTCAAAAGGGGCAAAAATTTGCATACCCAGAGCGGACAACACGGAAAGGAAAGGACAGGGGAAGGACGCAAGGCGGATGGAAAGCGGATGCTCCACGGAAGCCTAGTGGATGGAAGCGGATGAGAGCGGATGGCACATCCGCAGGGCTTCCGGGGGAGCGCAGCAAAGCAGATGCAGAATGGATACAGCGGATGCAGAGCGGATGCAGAGCGGATGAAGCGGATGCACAGCGGATGCACAGCGGATGAAGCGGATGCATAGCAGAAGCCTAGTGGAAGCCTAGCGGATGCCTAGTGTTAAGCCTGGGTTCCCCAACCAGGGTTAGGTAGACAAGCTAAA
>BLBF01000022.1:34362070-34421213 GCA_015471245.1 Laticauda colubrina | reverse complement strand
GTCAAAAACAGTCCAATATTCATTTACCATGTAGTCAGTCCATTCAGGGATATTCAGTTAGCAAAGTCCATGTAGAATATCCTATTGTCAGTTCACATAAATCAGTCCGTTGTTGTCTCTCCCGTTCGAGCAATGCAGTCTTGCTTCCAAGCAGTAATCAGGGATCATCAAAGCCAGAGAGAGAGAGCGAGCAAGCTGTAGCCTTGCTACTTTTATATGGTTTTCATAACCACACCCACAGTTGCTATTTTACATTTAAAGCTGCATACACTAACTATGATTCATAGTTAGTATTTCACCCAAAACAGTTAGGGTGAACAATGTTATCCCTAACACCTAGCGTTCACTGCGCATGTGGGGAGGATGCATTGCGTCAGCCCCGCGGATATAAAGGAAAGCAGCTCCCAAGCAGGTCACCATTCAGAGGAAAGACCTGCTGCCAGACACATTGACTGCCTGCCTGCCTTGCCAGCTTGCCTGCCTGCCTTGCCTGCCTGCATGCCTGCCAGGCTTGCTGCCTGCCTGCCTGCCAGCCTCCCTGCCAGCCTTCCTGCCTGCCTGCCTGCCAGCCTTGCTGCCAGCCTGCCTGCCAGCCTCCCTGCCAGCCTTGCTGTTTGCCTGCCTGCCAGCCTTGCTGCCAGCCTGCCTGCCAGCCTGCCTTCCAGCCTCCCTGCCAGCCTTGCTGCCTGGCTGCCAGCCAGCCTTGGTGCCTGCCTGCCTGCCAGCCTTGGTGCCAGCCTTGGTGCCAGCCTTGATGCCAGCCTTGCTGCCAGCCTTGCTGCCAGCCTGCCTGCCTGACAGCCTTGCTGCCATCCAGCAACCCCACAACCATGGGGAAGAAGAGGAAGCTTCAGCCATATGCTGCCAGCCCTGGCAAGAGGGACAGGGCCACCCTCTCGCCCCCTGGCCCTCACTCTGCTTCTGCTGGGGCTTCTGTAGCATGGGCTCGCTCTTCTGGGGCTGGGGCTTCTGCTGCTTCTGCTTCTGGAGGAGCTGATGCTGCTGCTTATGGTGGTGGTGCTTCTGCTCGTGCTTACTCTGCTGAAGCTGCTCCTCGTCCTAATGGTCCTGCTGGTCCTGCTGGTCCTGCTGGTCCTATTCGTCCTGCTCGTCCTGCTCGTGATCCTGGTCCTCCTCGTGATCCTGGTCCTGCTGGTGCTCCTGGTCCTGCTGGCGCTGCTGCTGCTGCTGCTGCTGATGATGATGATGAGCCTGTTGGTGGTGGTGGTGCTGCTGCTGATGATGATGATCCTGCTGGTACTGCTGCTGCTGGTGGTGTGGAGGAGCAGCCCCTAAAACCTGGAAGCTCCTCTAATGAGGGCCCATGTGATCCTGCCAAAGGGAGGAAGAGGCATCTGCGAGAACGGGAGAGGAGGCAATACTCCATCGAGGAGGAACCTGAGGATGAGGTGCTGGAGTGGCTGAGAGAGAATGACTATCTATGGCGGAAGGGACACAGGCTCTACAGGGACACCAAAAGGAAGTAGGCTGCTTGGAGAGAGAAGGCGGAGAGCCTGGGCTACACTTCGGAGGTGCTCCTCAGCTGGTAGAAGCACATGCACACCTGGTATGGGAAGCTGCACCTCAAGAAATCTGGCCAGGCTGCGGTCAAGCTGATGGACAGAGAGACCTACGTCATGGCCAATGCAGCTTCCTCGAGGGTGAGATCCACCACCAAGGAGCAGCCCCTCTCACAACCCTCTCTCTCAGGCAGCCTGCTAAGAGCCAGTCCTCTTCCGGCCGAGAGTCAACTCCTGTCTCCAGGCAGGTTTCTGTGGAGCATCCCACGGCGGAGAACCCGCGGACAGTTGTTTTAACCGTGGCGGAGCGCATGGAGGACTCCATGGTGCAGTGGGAGAAAGGAGACGGCACTTCCACCACAGCCCTACCTGCATCCACCCCCAGCTCCACCTCCACAGAAAGGCAGAGAGCCAGACAGGAGGGGCAGAGCCACACTGTCCTGCTGGAGATCAGGGACACCATCTGGAGCAGCATAGATCTCCTCTCTCAGCTGGTCAGCACCGACTCCTCATCCTCCAACCACAAGCTCTTCCTCACCTATGTGAACCATACTCTCACGGACATGGCGGAACCCCAGTACCAGGTGGTGAAGGACCGGATCACCAAGCTGCTTCACAACCCTCCAGACCCAGCTGAACCTGCTCCCATCCAGTCCATGTCTGCTCCCCCACCCCAGGTGATGTCACTCCCATTCAAAGGCTTTCCACAGGACCTCACCTACCAGGGCTATGGCTACCAGGAGGTCCAGCAGCACAGGCAGCAGCCCTTCCCAGTCCAGGCACAGGCTCATCGGACGCCACCATTGCCACCAGTTCCACTGATGCCACTGATACCACCCACGCCACTGATGCCACCCACAACACTGATGCCACCGATGTCACCCATGACGCTGATGCCACCGATGCCACCGATGCCACCCACGACACTGATGCCACCGATGCCAGTCCTCACACAGCTGCAGACCAGACAGCCCCACTACACTGCTCCTTCCTCCATCCCACAGCCAAGCCCCGCCTCAGTACATCTGTCGTCGGTACTGGGGCTGACACCCCATAGCATGGAGGAAGGAGCTCTCAACATCACGGGGCTGAGCCATCTGTCTGAGAGCTTCCTCAACACACTGTCACCTGTTGTCCTCTCGGGGCCAGGCACCCCAGTGGCGCTTCAGACCAGCACTCCAGCAGCAGCCATCCCCACAGCACCTGGACCCTTCACCCCTGAGACTGGGCACACCTCTGAGTGCCAGAGAAGAGTGCCAGAGACTGGGTGGCTACCTGTGGACTTTATTTGGACACTTGACTTGGGTCATTTTTCTTTTACAGCTTGTTATTAACAAAGATTATCTTTGCTTCACACACTTGCTTCATTTATTTTTGTAAATAAAGTCTTGGTGGAAAATTTTAGAAATGGTTTAAGCCTTTGCATGTTTGTGGGATGGGTAAGGATAGCAGTGGGGTGGGCAGGGATACCTTTGGGATGGGTAATAGCTGTGGGATGGGCAGGGATACTTGTGGGATTGGTTAGGATATCTGTGGGATGAGTAAAGATAGCTGTGGGATGGGTTGAGATAGCTGTGGGGAAAGATAAACCTCCAGTGCAAGCATAGTGGGACTGTATGGTCCTCCCTCCGAGGTGCCACACCTATGGCCCTTCATTATCAATACTAATGTAATCATTGATCCACACATGTCAACATAAACACAACTCTTTATTAAATGTCCTGTTCATTGTAGGCCCACCCAACATACATGGCCCAATCTCATCCATGTGATGAGACAGGCTGAAGGAAGCATCCATTAATCATCTAACATCCTGTCTTGCCACTCCACTGCTCAAGCTGGGGAGTTGCACCAGTGTTCAGGAGGTTGCGCTGCTTCTTCCCTTCATGTGAGGCTCTGTTGGGGCCTTGCACATCCTCAGTGTCTATCAGGTTTTGCCCTTGCCTCCATTCACCAGGCTCCATGTCCCCATTGCCTTGTTGGAGGTCCATGAGCCTGTTCTGCAAGACTGGGTAGCGGGTGCGCATGAGATTGTGCAGGATGCAGCAAGCTTCCACGATCCTCCTCACGGTCCCTGGGCGATGCTGCATGGTGGTGAGAAGTACCTGGAACCTTTTGGCCAGGATGCCAAAGGCGTTCTCCACCACCCGCCTTGCCCTGGACAGCCTGTAGTTGAAGATCCTCTCTTCACGGGTGAGGCATCTGGAGTTGTTTGGCTTCATGAGGTAGGTTGTGAGGGAGAAGGCGTCATCCCCCATGATGAAGTAGGGCACATCTTGCATGTCGTTGGGCAGGGGTCTGGATCTGGGAAGCCCATGATAAGGTTGCATTCCAGCCCCTCCTTGAGGTCACTGGCGTTGTATACTTGGGCATCTGAACATGAGCCGTTGCCTGAAGCATCGATGTGCATGAACTTGTAGTCAGCATTGACCATGGTGAAGAGGACGATGCTGAAGAAGCCCTTGTAGTTGAAATAAATGGACCCCGACTTGGCTGGTGCTTTGCAGGCCACGTGCTTGCCATCTATGGCTCCCACAGTGTGTGGGAAGTTCCACCTCTGATACCACTGCTCTGCAACTTTCTTCCAGCCTTGTTCAGTGGTGGGGCACTGGAGGAGTTCCTCCATGTATTCTTCTATGATGGCCTGCACCACCTCTCTGACCACAATGCTGATGGTATTGTGTGGCACCCTCCAGCCATACTGCATGCTCTTGTAGGTGGTCCCTGAGGTCAGGTGGCACAGAATCAGTGCCATCTTGAACCCAAGGTCCAGGCTGGGCCGGAAGTTGGTTTTTGCCTTGGTCAACCTGGATGTCAGCCGCTCCACAACTTCATCAAACATTGCTGGAGGCATCCTCATGAAGTTCTGGGATGCACGAGGGTCTTCATTCCTGAGCTCCACCATCAGCTTGTTGTACAGTCCATTCTCTGCTCTTCTCCTGATCCATCTTCGGACCCAGACACTTCTTGGCCGCCTCCTTTTCTTCCCGTAGTAGAGTTGAAAGAGACTGTAGATGGCTTCGCACTGTTGCAGAATGATGGTGGCTACCAAAAGGACTGTGTTACGATCCACGGTGGACATGACTGGATGCTGTGGAAGAGCAAGAGCCAGATGTAGGCTGCAGAGTTCTGCACAGCAGGGCTGCTGGTCTGAAAGTGAGATCCAGGTGAGTTGCTCCTCCTTTTTATCGGCAATATAGGTTTTCCCCTAATGTGTCCTTTTGCATCCTCTTGGTCTCCTCTAGACATCCTTAATATCTGAGATAGGTCTCCTATGCAAACGTTTTTTCCGTTTTAAATGCTTTGTATGCGAGCTGCATCTGCTTTCATCCTTTCTCCGTCCATGCTACAAACGCTGCACGTCCGTTCCACGTCCGTTCTGCTTCCTCCCTGTGTCCGCTTCCTGCTGGAGCGGATTTGAGTTGCGCGGATGCGCAGCAGATGCCTAGCAGATGTAGCGGACACGTAACGGATGATGACAGATGCAGAACGGATGTTCCCCGTATGCCTAGCAGATGCAGAACGGATGCGTTGGATACATTTTCCACTCAAAAAGTTTTGAGCAGCTCAAAACTTTTTGAGCGGATGAAATGTCAGTGGACGGATGTTAGACGGATAGAGAGGAAGAAAAACGGACGCAGTGAGTACAAAACGGAAGCATCGCGTTAACCAACGGATGGCAAGTGTTTTTCTCTGTTTTACATCCTCTTTCCATCCGTTGGTGCAGTGTGACATGGGCTTTAGTTAAAGATGATTTTGTTTCATTTATGGCAGATTCTGTAGATTGCCCTCAGTAACTCCCTTTTTACAGCCCTGTAATCCCTGTAAAACCCACAACATCCCTTCCTTCTCACAAACATTTACTAATATTATTTCTTCTTTATAGCAAAACTATGCTTATTCCCTGTAACACTGTTCAGCTAGATAAACAATAATTTGAATTTCCTTTGTACATTTTACATTTATATATACATTAAAACTTTATTAATGCTTGAAAATAAAATAGCTGTTATTTGTCCATGTAGATTTCTCATAACCTTTAATCAAAATATTGGAAGTAGTAAGCAAGGATTACAAATGTGTGTTTGTGTCAGCCTTGGAGGTATACCAAATAGAAATTACAACAGATGAGGTAATTCTATTTTATTATAAATCTACATAAACAGAAGCTTGCAAATAATGGAAGTATTCTGCCCCATACAGCCTAAGAAACAGTCTCATCCTGTCCATTGTCTTGTTATAGGCTATGCCTGTAGTGGTGAACCTAAGACACGCATGCCGGAAGTGGCCACGCAGAGCCATTATTGCCAGCACATGAGCACTCACCCAGAGCAGGTCTACTGCACATGCGTGTGCGCCACCGACCCACCAGATGGTTGTCAGATATCTGGCATGCATGCGCAGAGGCCCACAGTGCACGTGGAGGGTCACACGTGCATGTGCAGAAACATGTGGCGCATGGGGGGGTCACACATGCATGCACAGAGGTGCATGGCATGCGGTGGCATGTACATGCACAGGGGGCATGTTGGACTGCGTGCATTGCCTTCTGGGTGATAGCATGTGGACATGCATGCACAAGCGCCCACACAATTATCGGCATGGGAGCCCAAAAAGGTTAGCTACCACTGGGCTATGTTGTTCCTTTTCTGACTATTCCCTTAGTAATATCTCTCAGTTCTATCCACCAAGGTCAGAAACAAAGTTATTAAGAAAGGTGATCCAGTAGGATATATTTCAACAAACATTTCTCAACACGGTGATTTTTCAAAACTGCTTTTGTTTACTGTTGCAGTTCTTTAAACTACTCTGAAATAATCCTAACCCTGCTAAGAAAGTTTGAAATATTATATAATTTCAAATAAATGAAGAACATAAGAGATTGTACACTTGAAGAAACATTATGTTTTAGACAAACATAAAATTTCATGATGACATTCAAGGACATTTAAGTTTATGACCTCCCTCCCCCAAGATACTTATTGAAAGGTAGGATTTTTTTTCCATTTTCCTGTTAATGATCTGCTGATTTTTCTAGCAGAACTGGTTTTCTGGCCATGCTGCTCCCTGGATTTCAATGGGAGCATGTAGGAATGACCTGGACAAATTTTGGATCGCTATGGATACATCTGGGAAGGGGAGTCTAGAAGATTCCAATACCCTTTGAGAGCAGTCTGAAAGTCAGGGCATCCATCTTCCTTTCAGTATTTCATTTTCTAAGCATGCCTGTTCACCTTTTTAATTTATTGCTTTGCTTTTTGTCTTTAAAAGTTGACTTGCTGGTTGAATGCTGACCTACTTTAACCTCTTGCTGGGTTTACCTTTTTTAATTTATTTATGTTGTTGTTTTGAATAACTTTTGCTTTTCTGTATGGGAACATGATGTGTTCTTGGATGGTGAAGTGCTTTTATTTGATTTACATCAATATTAGATTTTCGTCACAGGGTTTTGTACTTTATTAACTTGCAAAATATTTGAAACTTATTTTAATATTTCTTTTAACTTTGGATTTACATGTCCATAAAACATATTCCTTGTCCCTTTAATTTATTTATTCACTTTGCTTCAGCATTCTTTGTTTCCTGGCTAACTTACACACAGTGACAATAGATTGGATTACAAACAAACAGGGGTGACTTAAAAGACCTTTTGCTAACATGCAATATTTAGTTGAAAGCTTCTTTAAAAAGTTTGATGAAATGATAATGGTTGTGGAAAATATTCAGAGGAATGTTGTTCTGGAATTAGATTCACAAAAGGATGATTTGGAACCAGTTAATTCATTGGAAAGAAATTGGGACCATATAGATTTAAAATTAAATGAGCTCATGGCATACACCTCTTTGAAGTTCAAGCATACAGTCTTTTACAAAAGTAGAAGTGGGAATGGATTTATTTATCACACTTAATCAAGAACCAATGTGTTGGAAAGATAGACTGACTTTGGAGATTGAATTTATTATATTTAGTCAAACAACAATTGATAAGAAATGACATAAAGGAATAAATATGGATATTTGATCCAAGATGAATTACCTTAGGGATGATTTGAGATAGATAAGATGTTATGGAAAATTTTCTATGAGTTATTCACAATAATTGTTTGTTAACAGAGGGTTTTGAAAGTCTAACCTTGTTTTTCTTTATTATTAATTGGTCTTTCTATTAACTATTTTGTCATTAATATAGTATACAGGTCAGTAAGTTGCAAATGGATTTGGTAGTTTAAAATCTTTTCAGCCTGTTTTGCAAATGGTGGGAAATTAATTTTGTAATAATGCATTAATAAGTATTCAAATAGGAGGGATAATGTATAGGTGTTAAGTTTTTTTCTTTCTTCCATGCACTTTTTAATTGTCTTCCTTGTTTTGTGTTTTTATTTGTTTGTTTTCTTTAATTTTTTGGAGTGTTATTCATTGTTCTATTTTTTTAATAAAATAAAATTTAAATAAAAAAAAGAATAAGTTTATAAAGTCTTTTACATTTTCAGTTTTAAAATATAAGATCCACCGCCACCAATGAAAAATACTTCCTATGATTTATTACATATAATTATCCAGGAATGTTTAATTCGGGTGAGATCAGGAATTACATTTCTTGTTTGGGTAGTCTATGTATAACTTTAGGCCACAACTGAGCAAATCCATAGCCAAATCTTGAGGTATATGAATCTGTATATGTATATGATCTGAAATAGGGCTTGTGGTCCAGATCGAGAAAACATAGTGAAAACCAGGATACTCTCCCTCCCAAAGAATTAGTCTTTGAAGACAACTTGGATAATGTTTAGAAACAATAATAAAGAGTAGTAGAAATCTGTAGATCAATCAGTTTAACTCAGTTATTTAGAAATACCTTCTAAAATGAAATCCAGAGTTTCAAATCTATTTTAAACAACTTGCTTAATAATCGAACAGAAAACAAAAACTTTTCAAAGAGAAAAGTTTCAAGGTTGGCTTACACTGTAGAAAAAGGCTATTCAGTCTTGCAAAGATTGCTCAATTGTATAATCAATTTCAGACAAGCACAAGGATTTTTATGTACCCAAAAAGAACAGAGCTTTTATTGAATCTTTACTTGCTCTGCCCCTTGAATATTATCTTTTGAATATAATTAGATTAGATACTCAAGCAGTCCCAGTTGTTCCTTGAAGTTGCTAGGTCAGCCGATTAAATACTATGCCTCTGGCTATGCTGCTTAAAATGCTTGTTTTATGCTTACTTTTAGAACTAAGACTTTAAATCCATTTAGTCTGGGCTTCACAGTATTTAGAGTTTTCATTATTAAATTTTGCTAGGTACATGCATATCTATGACATATAAAGAAAATGCATAGCAAATTAATATGCTTCATTAAAAAAATCAATATTATAGATAATGTTGTCAGGTTTAATTCAGAGCAAGATTACACCATAAACATGTCTAACCATAGACAAAATGTGGAGAAAAATAGAGCAACACAGTGACTTTGTTAACACTTATAATGTTTACTCTCTGGCTTAAAGTAAATTCTAAACAGTTTTTCCTTATATTACAGTATATTATTACCTGTTAATCCATTAACTATTGAGCCGTGCCTTCCCAGAATTTAAATGAATGTTCATAAACTATCATTCTGACATAAGAATCTTTTTTTTTAGTACTAGATTGCAGAGTCTCTCTCAAACTGATCCGAATGTCCCAGCTCCCTAATCCCTACTTTGTTAATTCTCTCACCATCTGGAATATAATTTGGAAGTAGGTGTCATTCAGCTTGATGATTCTATACTCAGTTATCACAATGAGTATGAATACTCTTATACCTATTTTAAAAAATGATAAAAAAAGGATTGTGGGACTTATTGCTGCTTAGGTCTCTGGGATCTTCAGACATTTGCTGAGGACTTCACCTAATAGCAGCAGGCCACATTATCTTTTGGATTGGATGAGATTTCCAATTTGATTTACCACACAGACAGTTAAGCCACTGTCACACTGCACCAACGGATGGAAAGAGGATGTAAAACGGAGAAAAACACTTGCCATCCGTTGGTTAATGCGATGCTTCCGTTCTGTACTCATTGCCCCCGTTTTCCTTCCTCTCTATCCATCCAGCATCCATCTATTGACATTTCATCCTCTCAAAAGGTTTTGGGCTGCTTAAAAACTTTTGAGCAGAAAATGTATCCAATGCGTCTGTTCTGCATCCGCTAGGCATATGGGGGACATCCGTTCTGCATCCGTTATGCATCCGCTATATCCGCTAGTCATCCGCTGTGCATCCACACAACTCAAATCCACTCGGACGCAGGGAGGAAGTGGAACGGACACGCAGCGTTAGTAGCACAGACGTAGAAAGGATGAAAGCAGATGCAGCTCACAACGAAAGCATTTAAAACGGAAAAAATGTTTGCAGAGGGGACCTATCTTGGATATTAAGGATATCTAGAGGATGCCCAGAGGATGCAAAGGGACACATAGTGGAAAACCTATATTGCCTATAAAAAGGGGGAGCAACTCACCTGGATCTCACTTTCAGCCCAGCAGCCCAGCTGTGCAGACCTCTGCAGCCTTCATCTGCCTCTTCCTCTTCCACAGCATCCAGTCATGTCCACCATGGATCGTAACAAACTCCTTTTGGTAGCCACCATCGTTCTGCAACAGTGTGAAGCCATCTAAAGGCTCTGTGAACTCTACTATTGGAAGAAAAGTAGGCGGCCAAGAAGCGTCTGGGTCCAAAGATGGATCAGGAGAAGAGCAGAGTACGGACTGTACAACAAGCTGATGGTGGAGCTAAGGAACGAAGACCCTCGTGCATTCCAGAACTTCATGAGGATGCCGCCAGCCATGTTTGACGAAGTTGTGGAGTGGCTGACATCCAGGTTGACCAAGGCAAACACTAACTTCCAGCCCAGCCTGGACCCTGGGCTCAAGGTGGCACTCACTCTGCGCCACCTGGCCTCCGGGACCACCTACAGGAGCATGCAGTATGGCTGGAGGGTGCTACACAACATCATCAGCATTGTGGTCAGAGAAGTGGTGCAGGCCATTATTGAAGAATACCTGGAGGAGCTCCTCCAGTGCCCCACCACTGAACAAGGCTGGAAGAAAGTTGCAGAGCAGTGGTATCAGAGGTGGAACTTCCCACACACTGTTGGAGCCATAGATGGCAAGCACGTGGCTTGCAAAGCACCAGCCAAGTCGGGGTCCACTTATTTCAACTACAAGGGCTTCTTCAGCATCGTCCTGTTTGCCATGGTCAATGCTGACTACAAGTTCATGTACATCGATGCTTCAGGCAACGGCTCATGTTCAGATGCCCAGGTATACAACGCCAGTGACCTCAAGGAGGGGCTGGAACGCAACCTCATCATGGGCGTCCCAGATCCAGACTCCCTGCCCAACGACACACAAGATGTGCCCTACTTCATCGTGGGGAATGATGCCTTCTCCCTCAGAACCTACCTCATGAAGCCCTACACTTCCAGACTCCTCACCCATGAAGAGAGGATCTTCAACTACAGGCTGTCCAGGGCAAGGCGGGTGTGGAGAACGCCTGTGGCATTCTGGCCAGCAGGTTCCAGGTACTTCTCACCACCATGCAGCATCGCCCAGGGACCGTGAGGAGGATCGTGGAAGCTTGCTGCATCCTGCACAATCTCATGCACACCCGCTACCCAGTCTTGCAGAACAGGCTCGTGGACCTCCAGCAAGGCAATGGGGACATGGAGCCTGGTGAATGGAGGCAAGGGCAAAACCTGAGGATGTGCAAGGCCTCAACAGAGCCTCACATGAAGGGAAGAAGCAGCGCAACCTCCTGAAAACCTGGTGCAACTCTCCAGCTGGAGCAGTGGAGTGGCAAGACAGGATGGTAGATGCTTAATGGATGCTTCCTTCAGCCTGTCTCATCACATGGATGAGATTGGGCCATGTATGTTGGGTGGGCCTACAATGAACAGGGCATTTAATAAAGAGTTGTGTTTATGTTCAAATGTGTGGATCAATGCTTACATTAGTATTGATAATGAAGGGCCTTAGGTGTGGCACCTGGGAGGGTGGACCATACAGTCCCACTATGATTTCACTGGAGGTTTATCTATCCCCACAGCTATCTTAACCCATCCCACAGCTATCCTTACCCATGCCAAAGGTATCCCTGCCCATCCCACAGCTATTACCCATCCCAAAGGTATCCCTGCCCACTCCACTGCTATCCTTACCCATCCCAAAGGTATCCCTGCCCACCCCACTGCTATCCTTACCCATCCCAAAGGTATCCCTGCCCACCCCACTGCTATCCTTACCCATCCCACAAGCATTCAAATGCTTAAACCATTTCTAAAAGTTTCCACCAAGACTTTATTTACAAAAATAAATGAAGCAAGTGTGTGAAGCAAAGATAATCTTTATTAATAACAAGCTGTAAAAGAAAAATGACCCAAGTCAAGTGTCCAAATAAAGTCCACAGGTAGCCACCCAGTCTCTGGCACTCTTCTCTGTCACTCAGAGGTGTGCCCAGTCTCAGGGGTGAAGGGTCCAGGTGCTGTGGAGGTGGCTGCTGCTGGAGTGCTGGTCTGAAGCACCACTGGGGTGCCTGGTCCCGAGAGGACAACAAGTGACGGTGTGTTGAAGAAGCTCTCGGACAGCTGGCTCAGCCCCGTGAAGTTGAGAGCTCCTTCCTCCATGCCATGGGGTGTCAGCCCCAGTACCGACGACAGATGTACTGAGGCCGGGCTTGGCTGTCACGCGTCTGCCTCTTCCTCCCTCTGGCAGGGCCATATGGGTCCTCATCAGAGGGACTTTGAGGTTGTAGGGGCTGCTCCTCCACACCACCACCAGCAGCAGCAACAGCAGGATCATCATCATCATCATCATCATCATCAGCAGCAGCAGCAGCAGCATCACCAGCAGGATCATCATCATCATCTTCAGCAGCAGCAGCAGCAGCAGCAGCAGCAGGACCAGGATCAGCAGCAGCAGAGTAAGCACCAGGAGCAGGATGAGCAGGACGAGCAAGTCCTGGAGCACGAGCAGGATGAGCAGGACCAGCAGGACGAGGAGCAGTTTCAGCAGAGTAAGCACCAGCAGAAACACCACCGCCAGGAACAGCATCAGCAGAGTAAGCACGAGCAGAAGCACCACCGCCAGAAGCAGCCTCAGCAGAGTAAGCACGAGCAGAAGCACCACCACCATAAGCAGCAGCATCAGCTCCTCCAGAAGCAGAAGCAGCAGGAGCCCCAGCTGCAGAAGAGCAAGCCCGGGCTACAGAAGCCCCAGCAGAAGCAGAGTGAGGGACAGGGGGCGAGAGGGTGGCTCTGTCCCTCTTGCCAGGGCTGGCAGCAGATGGCTGAGGCTTCCTCTTCTTCCCCATGGTTGTGGGGTTGCTGGATGGCAGGGAGGCTGGCAGGGAGGCTGGCAGGGAGGCTGGAAGGCAGGCAGGCACCAAGGCTGGAAGACAGGCTGGCAGGAAGGTTGGTAGGAAGGCTGGCAGGCAGCAGGCACCAAGGCTGGCAGGCAGGCAGGCACCAAAATCCAATCCATAGCATGTAATGGAAAAATAACAGCAAACATCCATGTAAAACCATCCAATAATTTTACAGTCATAATGAGTGGAAGAATGTGCCTTTAAAGCTTGAGGAAAATGGAAAGTGTATGCCAGTATATTTGATGAATTATAAATCATAATCCCTAGTGATTTAAAGTTAATACATTTTAATATGATGGTTATAGGAAAAAAAAAACATACTGCAGATAACTCCAGACCAATCAGAAAATAAAACAGCACGTACTTTTAAAAACCTATCCTAAGTGGCACACAAAACAAATTCGCATATTGAAAATCAATAGTTATTAGGCTTTGCAAATCCTTTTAAAGAGAGAGAGAGATTGAAAACATGCAATACTGCACTCAAAGAATCCTTTTAAAGAGTTAAAGCAGCTATATTCTTTCCACACTGTTTCTCTAATTAAACTATGACCAAAATGGCTGTACAGGCACAGATGAAAAAACTGCTGAGATAAGCCCTATAATTCAGAAGAATATATATTTCTCTGTACTTTGAAAGACCTCTTTTAAAGGATTTGCCCAATTCTAGTTGCAATTTCTCTATTAAATTTGATGAGAAAGTTTGGTTGTTTAATAAAAAGTTATTATTTTAATAAATCATTCATACATAATAATAATTTGTGTTCAGCCCCAGCCATTTTCATGTATATGGTATCCTTTGATTTCCTGATATAATACGCCAAAATAGTCTCAAGGTCAAACTAAATTTAAAATAAGATGAAGGAATCCTCAATGAATTGCATAAAACATTTTGTCGGTAAAGAGAAGAGTCGGTTTGTAATAACTCTAGGGATTGAAATTATGAACATATGATAGAGAGAAAAAAAAGAATAGAATTCATATTTGGCGAAAACTTTTAGCCAAATTCAATTCCAAAAATTGAAGATAGATTTGAAATCTATCAAAAGATTTTTCTACTTCCAGTGAAACCATCCCTTCTGATTCCACTATTTTTTAAGTATACTGAATATCCAAAGTATCCGCTTGCAATTTAATATTGACCAAGACTTGTTGCTCTTTCATAAAAGAAGATTGTTCACGCAATTCTTGCTTATTATTCAGCAAGAATAGCAAGGATGTTCAAGGATAAATCTGTGAAATGTTGGAAATGTCATTAGATCCCTGGATCATATTACCATATGTGGTGGAAGTGTGTGGAAGCCAAAAGATACTGGAGTAAAATTCATACATGACTGGAAAAAATGACAAAACAGCATATAGACTTGAAACCAGATATATTTTTATTGAGTATCGTACCTGAAGGATACAGTGGAGAATTGATATATTTTATTGTTAATGTTTTGACAGCAGCTAGAATTGTATTTGTTCAAAACTGGAAAAAAGAAAAAATTCTGATAGAAGAGGAAATAATAAAGAAAATGATGGAATGTGCAGAGATGAGTACTTTGACATTGGCTATTAGAGAGCAAGAAGAAAAAGAATATTATAAAATATCAGATTTATTTTATCAGTGGTTAGATAGAAAAGTAGGAAAATGAAATATATTACAGTATAAATATAGTACAGTAGGAAATATAATACAATAGTAATTATATGTTATAATTGATTATTATAGAAGGAATTATAATTGAATTAGAAATTGTAAAAATTGAAGTTTGCTCAAAAAGAATTATATGAATTTGCAATTAAATTTTAATGATGATGTATAATAACATAATATGACATGGAAAGTTGATTAATATAATATGAATACAAATTTAAATTCAAGAGGGAAAGACTATTGATATTGTGCACAACAAATTTGTACCAACCGACACACTGTACAACTGAAATAAGTTTTTATTTGTTGGTTTGTGCTTGTCCAAGTTTGTTGTTAAAAATAAAAAAAATAAAAAAGAGAAGATTGTTCACAAGTGTCACTGTACATACATTGCATGGTTATTATCAAAATGTTGGCATTAATATTTAGCAAGGAAAGTAAACAGTTGCTTGTACTACCTGCAAAATCTTTAGTATCGGTTTAAAAAAACAGTTCACTAAACTTCATTAAAATAATTTGGAAGAATTTTATTTTAAAAAGCACTTTTATAATCAAGTAGCAGCAACAACAAAACAAAATCAGTATATACCTTAAACCAAGCCATCAAGGCCAGAAGATTTTCAGTTTTTATAGATATGTGTATAGTGCCTATTTCTTAAAGTGCTGAAGTAAAATTAGATAACCAATAAAAACTGCCAAACAGTTATTTTTGAAAAATTACATTATTTAAAAAAGATTAATTTCTTTCTTCAAAACTATTGACTCAGAATTATAAAGTTGAATAAATGAATGAGTGTGCATACACTCATACATTCATATGTACAAATACACCACATCCACACACATACAGATTATACATATATATCAGGGGTGGGATTCTTCCAGTTTGCACCTATTCTCTAGAACCAGTTGTTGATATTCCAAGCAGTTTGGAGAACTGGTTGTTAGAAGAAATTACTGGCCTAATCCTGTAAGGAAGGGAGAAGGAAACATTCTGGTGTTGCTTACAGAAACTACCTCTCAGTTAACCCTTTCTACATTCTTGGCAGGACTAGATTTCCTGTCTCAGAAACATGCATGCCTCGATGTGAGTGATATTGAGCTGGCCACACCCAGCCAATAACATGACCACAAAGCCACGCCCACCACTTAAGCCATGTCCAGAGAACCAGTTGTTAAAAAAATTGCATTCCACCCTGATATAGATATATGTACAGTATGTATATATTCACAAGTATTACTTATTTATATTAGCTCAAGATTTGACTCAGTTATTTAACTTTGATGAAGACATACAGTATTGCTAAACCAGCAGTCTTTAATAACAGTCATATTCTTTGCCCTGAGCATCTTTAACAGAGGCAATAATGTGATTTTATTGTGGTTGTTTTTAGTGAGAGATCAATAAGTTAAATGATCTTTCCCATACTATCAACATTTTGTTTTATATCATTCTTAAAAAAAAATATGTACCCGCTGCATAAAGCGAATTAAGTTCCAATTCATCAGACGTAAAAGCTTTATACAGTTTTGGTATTGACAGTCTTTCCTGAAAAATTTCTTCATTGAAACTTCCAGGTAGTATTCGCATGCAAATATGTTGCAATATTTAATATTGCACATATTATAGTACAGTACATATTATAGTACATATTGAGGATCAACAGGAACAAATCAAGGAATAAATAATAAGTCAATGAGAAAGAATGAAATATTGATGGTGTGATTTGTATATAACTAACTTTTCTCCATGTGTTAATAACATCTGAACTGGGCATTTCTTACTTCATTATTACTCTTATGAATATTCCTAGAGATTAGTGCAAGGAGGAGGAAGAAGAAACAGCTGAATCTTGTTCTGTAGTGCTTTGCAATTTAAAAATTGTTAGGTATTAAGAGTTTTTGATCTTTCGAGTAAAATTGTGGGCTGCATTTCAAGTTTGATATCATACTGCTATTTCCAATAATATTTGCTATTTCACTCATTTATTCAACATTTGCCTTTTTGAAAGGATAGAAAGTGAACTGTAACCCAATGAATTTGAAAGGTTAGATTGAAGGTTTGATTGAAACCTGGACTTCCTGAATTACTTATTTGAATAGTGCTGATTTTGGACATGTGTTTATGCCATCCTGTTCTAGACCAACTGTTTTCAACACATGGTTCTTTACATTCGTTGGATTATAATTTCTTTAATTCCTAACATATTTATTGGTTTGGAGTTGTAGTGTTTAAACTTGTAGGGTGCCAATATTTGGGAGGTCTAGTTGGGAAGACTAATGCATTGTCACTGGCAAATACTACTGAAGAATATGCAGAATTTCAGGTAAGAACTAAAAGATCCTAAAACTTAAAAGATAAGAATACTTATGAATAAATGATACCGTATCTATACTCCAGCTAAGACCAATATACAGTGGCATTAGATCTATTAAATCTGAGGTCATTTTTTTAAAAATAACTTTGATTCAAAAGTTTAATATGGAGATATTTAGTCGTCCAAGTCATGGTTGTCCAAAAAGTGCTCTTTCAAAGGCAACTGGGTTTTCTTTGCTTTTTCTTGAAGATGTTTCACTTCTCAGTGGATGAGAAGAATTGAAGAAGCTTTGTGGATGAGAAGTAGATGATAGAATCCCCACCCCACACCCCCAAAGTTTTTTATAGCAGAGAAACAAAGCAAATTACTATATATACAGAAAGAGACATGGACACACACAAATAGAAAATAGAAATAGTCTTCAAGGAAAAACAAAGGAAGTCCAGTTGCCTTTGAAAAAGTACCTTTGACTCAAAAGATGACTGATGACCTGATATTTTCTGGAAAAGCTTATTAATATACTACTAATTTGAAAAACTTATAATTTCTTTACCATGGAATTCACAGATATATTATTTTCTATTTGTGTGTGTCCATGTCTCTTTCTGTATATATAGTAATTTGCTTTGTTTCTCTGCTATAAAAAAACTTTGGGGGTGTGGGGTGGGGATTTTATCATTCCTGTCATTTCTGAAGAAAGAGCAGAATAATAACTGAAACATTTATCCAGATAGAAAAATTAAAAAGAAATAATGTCTTTTGGTAATATATTTCCTTGAGAGAAACAAAATATAATTATGGTTGGGCTTATGTTATTGATGCCGCGCTATTTCATCAGAATGCTTTATATTTTTTTGTTTTCAGAAGTAGGCATATTGCTGAGACCAAAAGGATCATTTGTCTTCAAGAGATCAAAATACATTTCACAAGAGAAAATCAGTTTTCCAAATTCAAAAATTGTCATCCTCGTGAGGTTGAGAAATAAGGGAGTGGAATAGTAGAAAATACAGGATGACATTGGAGTATTTTAGATTAAATTATTCCTATTATTATTTATCCCTTTCTACTTGGTCAGCATAGCCATATTATGGTCAGTGAAACTTTTACCACCACATCTGTTCGAGGCAAATATATATACAAATGCAAATAAGACACTTGAGAGAAATAGATACAAAAGAAGAAAATAGTGAGGAAAAGAAATAGGCAATCTATAGAGTTTGTCAAATGATAACTGCCAATGCCCTCTTCCATTGGCAATTATGATTGACATGCATGATTGAAATTCACAAATTTAAAAATGGCCAAAAATTTCCTGACTTTTGATAAAATGGGGGGCAGTAAAAGAAGAAAAAGGTAAGTTGCATTTTGGTCCTCCTTTTACATTTTCATAAAATGTCTTCAAAGTTTAATAATATTCTCTTAGATATAATTGGTATCTGCAATAATGTAGAGTTCTATGCCCTGTGTTATAATAAAATTAATGCAATAGTATTGGGAAATCATTTTTTTCTTCTATTCTGTCCTGTTAACAGCAACCTTAGCATAATTCATTATGGCAATATTTCAACATTTAAGAAGACTATAGGATATAACTGGATCAGGAAGGCTGAAATATATTGAAATAAATTAAATGTATGTTTGTGTCTTTGTTACTCAACATTAATCGTTGGCTTGCTATTTATAATCATTTTGGGAAACTGCTCTAATGCTGTATTTCATTAGAAAATATTATTTGTGCTTATTTGTTGAAAAACTGTCAAAGTGAGTGCATATTTGCCTTAGTTTTAATATTTCGTATCTGGATCTACATGCTTTATATTAGCTCATAAAATTTTTCTTTCTTTTTATTTCATCTAAAATTTGTGGGTGTTTTATTATTGCTTGATGAATGGTAAACAAACATAGGAGAAAAAGGAGAAAATAGAAAAGGGTAAGTAGATAATATGCAATATCTTATACAATTAACTATTGAAAGATAACTCCACTTTTAAAGACATTAAACACTGACCACATAAGAGGTTTTATGTTGATAAGCATTGAGTTCATAAGGAATAAATACATATATATCTTTATTTTTATATTTTAAAATTTGGAATAGCTATATTTTTATCATAACAAAATCATATTTTTGCTGTGACTATATACAACAAATCAAAACATAATTAATTATAAATTGATACATTTTAGAATTGGGAATCATAGCCATATCTTTAGCATTTATTTCCCATTATTAAAACTGTATTAATCAATTTTTTATAAGTGATGCAAAATCTTCATAAAAATTTTGCAAGTGGCAGGCCTGAAGCATGAAGTGAAAACTATTTATTTAGCCTTAACTATAGCCTACAATGCAGAATCAGAATGTAGATGAGCCTGGCTAAATAATATACAGTCAGATTCTAGCTGTCATTAAACTATAAAAGCTTAAATGTAACCAAAATAATTAATGGTAGAAAGCAAATTTAGCAAGAGGATAATTATTCATACCTAAAATAGGACATAGGGGATAATGAAATTTGCTGTAAATAAGGAGAAGACTTGAGGTAATTCTCTATTAGGAGAATGAAAGCACACAGGGAGACATAGTGAGAGTGATGTTGAATAACACACAACTAGTACACAGAAACATTGAATAGTAAAATGTAGGTTTTACTTCCAGTAAACGGTTAAGCAAAGTCTAACAAGCAGTCCAAGTCATTCATGGTTAAAACAGTCAGTTTTCACTCCAGGGATAATCCAAATAACAAAGTCCAGTATCATACACAGTTCAGTAAATAGACTCACATCAAACCAAGAATAACGATGATCAGCAACAGTCAATAGGGAAATGCAGGAACCAAAAACAGGGAACATCAGAACATTGACCAAATAGCAACAAGCAACACTCCCTGGGAAACCAGATTTCTCGCTCCATCTTATGGCCGTTTGAGGAACCACACCCAATTACAATTTTAGCATTCCCTTAAAGAGACAGTATTAAAATGTCTATCCTTTTTTATATATTTCCAATCCAACTGTTAGGTGACTTCCATTCCTAACAAAGACTATGATCTAAATGATGTGATTACAGTGCTACTGTGAGCATACCTAAGCTTTGATCTTATGATCTCAAGTTTTGTTGGAAGATGAGGAAAATATAATTTTTGGAAGCTTTCACGATCATGGGCATCCTCTCTCAATTCCTCTAGAATTGAAACCTTGCTTGTCATCTTAGACTTTGAGTAAGGTATGAGACTTTGAGTAAGGTCCAATATGCATGGGAGTGATAATGTGTCTATAAATGAAGCTTTATGTAAACCTGGATTTTTTTCTATATGGTTGCGTCTTTAGGTAGTAGAAGAACAATAACAAAAATTGAGATATCACATAGACCTGCTTTAAGACCCTCATTGTGACACTTTAAGACGCTTACAGAAAAAACATCCTAATTATTAACTCCCTGAAGAATTGGAGTAATTGAAATGCATCATGTAAATCTGTGCAGCTATCACTTCAATAGTCCCTGTAGTCTGTTCTGGATTATTCAGCTGTGACAATTATACGAATCTATCTTTGTTGGGAATTTGTTCAAGGTAGGAAATTTGGATAAAATTTGTTGAAATAGATCTGATGAATAATAAATTATAGTAACACTTTCTCCCTTGGTAACCAGTTGTTAAGTATGAAAAATACGCAACTTTTGCTTTATTTAAATAAGAAGTTTGAAAATGTGTGTGTGTGTGTGTGTGTGTGTGTGTGTGTGCAGATGTGTATATGTAAGCCTGTCTGTCTGTCTTACTGTCTGTCTGTCTGTCTATCTATCTATCTATCTATCTATCTATCTATCTATCTATCATCTTTTTTTATCATCTATCTATGATTGTGTGTATATAGTGTAGCTTACATAAAATGACAAATGCAGAATAACTCAATAATACATTTCATTTACTCAGTGTTGTCACATTTATTGCTTAATATCATTAAATATAATGATTTTCTAGAAACTGTCATTTTCTACAACCTATGACAATTGCACCATGCACATGTGTGTGTATATGTGTATGTGTGTGTATCTCTGTGTGTGTCTGTCTGTGTGAGTGTGTGTAACTTTTTGCTCATTCTATAACTTTCCAAAGATAGAAATGCAATAAGA
This sequence comes from Laticauda colubrina, assembly GCA_015471245.1. Classification (NCBI taxonomy): domain Eukaryota; kingdom Metazoa; phylum Chordata; class Lepidosauria; order Squamata; family Elapidae; genus Laticauda; species Laticauda colubrina. The sequence goes on along the minus strand of BLBF01000022.1, from coordinate 34,400,197 downwards.
ACTTGAAAGCTTAACTGCAAATTGAAACTGAGTTGCAGTTCTATCATAGGAATTCATATGCTGTTAGAGAAAGAGTAATTGGTTTCTCTCTGACCACAATGCTTCAGAATAAGGTGGATTCATCCATTGTAGTCCAGCTCTGTTTTGTAAAAAATGCTTCCAAAGATTAAAAAACTACCACCATGATTGTAACTAAAGAATCATTTATATTACATTTTCCCAAATGAGTCTGTACTACTAAACTGTTCAAATGTTGTTTGTCTGTTTGATTTAAATTTAGAAGATATATTATGGTTTCCTTCACAAAATGTGAAATCTGGGAATGAAAAGAATTATTGAAATAGAAGATCTAAGAAAGCAGGATATATAGCTAAGACACACTTTCTGATAGTGGATATTGGGTTTATACATTAAGCAGTTTACTTAGTTTTGATATAGCAATTTACCTGAATCTAAAGATAAATTGTAATTAAATAAATCATGGCATAATGCAATGTGTTAGGGCAGTCATGAACAGTTAAATTTGTGAAAGGTAAAAAGAACATGTGGTAATTTTTTTTCCGTGTGCAAAAATTTCTAATGTTCCATCTTATTTTAATAGTCTGATACATAGTGCTTGGATAGATTTATTCCACTTATCATGCACCACATGTTATGGAGAACATAATGGCTGCATCCAGAGATATATTTAAGTAATTTGGTAGGAGCGAGACAAGAAAAGAAATATCACCTCAACATAAGGGCTACATAGTGCTCCAGGGAAAAAGGCTTTAGATTTGTTAGATACTGGAGAATATTTCTGGACAAGCCAGACAAATGGAAGATAGATGGGCTCTACTTGATCCATAACATCAAAAAGCAGGCAGGTGTTTAAACTGCTCTCTTAGGAAAAGTTGAATTATGAAGTATCTGATTTAGAGGAATTTTCCCTAGAGTATCACAGTGAAAATATTTTCCATTATTTTAATGGGAATAGGTAGAAATGGACATATTTGAACATAACAGCCAATAAAAACCGAAAGAGCCATGAGGGAAAAGCAAAGCAAAATAAAACAAAACAAAAATAACCCCCCAACAAACCAGGGGATTGTTGAAAGATCTCTATGGGACATATGTTTATCTACAGTATTTTCTACCATAAATTTGAGAACCTTAATAGTTATTTTTTTATGAATGGATAATATATCACCCATACAACATTTATTTAAAAATAAATGCTTAAAAATGCTGACAGTCAGCAATAATTAGTAATTTTATGCCTTTCCCAAATAGTTCTGGTGTTAGTGTTAGTTTTTACTGGCCCATAAATAATGTCACACTTCAATTTGTGCTTTTATTATACACTGAATGTTGAATATGTGTTTTGTGTATAACAAGTATTTTTTTAATCTTAATGGAGTTCTAATTTATGGCTCAGTAAGGCCAGTCATTCCATTTAAAGTGAATGTAAAGCTAAGCTGCAGTTAGATCAACAAATGAATCCATAAGCAAAAGAATCACCCAAAAGAGAACACCATGGAAATGGAGGACCCACTCAAGCATATAAAACTCTGTTGGATGCGACTGAAGACCTACCTCATCAAGGCTTATGTTGGCAATGTGTACATATGTAAGTATGTACCTTCCTCTTTTATTTTATGTGGGTTTGTTTGTTTTTTTAAGAGAAGGATAGCCTGGCCTAAATCAAGACTTTTATATGTGAGGTGAGCCTTGGGTAAAGTAAATTTGCAGGTTTTTTTTTTTAAAAATCTATTGGTACTGATAGAACAACAAGAAATACAAAATACAATTATGTTCCTGAACTTCCCGCAACCAGAGAAAGCTATACAATGATATTGTTTAGAGTGGCCCAAAACCTCTTAGGGAGAGAGGAGAGCACTTCAGATTGTCTGTAAAGATTACGATAGGCACCTGACAATTAAATCCACAGACTCTGGCTATGGACTGAGATTTTGTTCTGATATTTGGGAGGAATTTGATAATGCAAGTTTCAAGAAAGCAGACTGGATTTTGTGAGTGACAATAATACTATATTATTACTCACCAAACCAAAATATTATAATTATATATCTTGGGAGGATGTCTTCCTCCCACCCATTTTTATAAAAGATATAGTAAAACAATATACAGTACTGATGAAGCATTTAAGGGAGCAAATTTTACCCTTGAAAGGATAGTTTGTTTAAAAAGCAATTTACTTCTTCAGAATCAGAAACTGACATGTTCTTGTAGACAGAATTTGGATGTGGATCAACACTGAATCTGGATGTGGATCAATAAATGAAATCTTGTTTCTCTGGTTACCTGTTGAAATGCTGTAATAACTTCAGCAAATGCAAGCCTTATTTAAAGGACAAAGTAAATACTATACCTGTGAACAGTTTACTAGAAAAATCCACCCTGTTATTGATAAAAATGGGAATACATAATGCTGTGGGCGAGAAATGCAGAAGAATTCTATTACAATTCCACTGAGAATGAATTTATTGTTCTGCATCTGCCAATGGCAGAACATTAACATCAAATAAAGTTCGCTAATATTCATCTGCCTCTATTAATAATGTACTAGAAAAAGGTGTCTAAATTTATCTGCTGAACATTATAGACATATATGTTCCGTTTGGATAATAAGGTACGTGGGACTGGTATCTCAACAAACAATTCTTTATTTAACTGTATAGTGACTTGTAAAGGAACGTTTGCCGAAGCCGTGGCAGCCCTTCTTATTGGGGCTGCTCGTGGCTTGCAGCCAATGACAGCTCTTTAGAATTCCCGCCATCCAGCGGGTCAATCAGACTGGTGCGTAATTGCCCAATCTGAGAGCAGCCTTTTCGGCCAATCAGTTTTAGCGATTTGGAGTCTTCCAATTTCCATACACAACAATATAGAATTATTATTTTTTTAAAAAAGACTTCTTTTGGGGGAAAATCATTTCAAAACTTTGCATAAAAGAAACTCGTTTATCAAAGAATAAAAGCATCATGATTCCCATACATATCCATCATACATATATATTGTTTCACACAAAGGGTTGTACTGTTGAAACTTCACAACTGTCTGTTTTTTCAAGGTCATATGAACTCCATCCACTCATGACTTTCTAAAACATCCCCTTTGTCTTGATTAATTCATCCTTTATGCTTGTTTTTAGAAATTAAAAAAATATTCTGTCTCAACATACTGTTTTCATACTGACTCCTTTGGTTTCCTATTAGCTTTACAGAAGCACAACATATTTATTTAATAAGTATATGAACTTATTTGTAAACTTACATACAACTTATAGATCAAGTTGCAATCTTCCATGTGCCATGATCATCAATATATATCTTGTATATCATGACGTCAGCTGACCTTAGGGCTTTTATCACCTAAGAGTTCCCAGGACATTTTTTAATAACACAGAAAGATGCGTTACCAATCTTAGTTCTACCTCAACTACATGTAGAATCCCTTCTAATAATAAGAATAGTTCAAAATCAATTTGGCTAATATGCCATAAACACAACCAAAGCCCAGCTGTACGTCACGTATGCTGATGTCAATACCAGCTTTGACCTAGAAATTACTTTGTAAACTAGTATAGATACATTGATACAGTGACATAGATTAGACATACAACTAGTTTGTACCAGACGAGTTTCACTTGCCTCAAATAAATTCAGGTCAATGATTAAGGACCACATGCCATTTTTCAAATATTACGCATTCATTTGTAGATTAGAGCATTGGAAGAAAAATATTGGAATGAGGACAGAGGTGGAGATGGGTAAAAGAACAAAATTCACCTATCAAGATTAGGCTTGAACCCATTCTTGACTTTAAATAGGCAGTGCAAAAATATTAGAAAAGTGTATGGTATAAAGTCAGAGTTTTCAATGACATTTTGCAAAATCCTAATATTAAGTTCCTGTGCTAGGGTATACATAAAATTTTGCATAATGTTAAATAAAAGTAATGAGTTGCTTAACACTATGGCTGTGTGAGATTTTGATTCACAGATTTGAACTGAATAAGATGATCAAATTTTCAAATTGAAGAACCAAATTGATTTGAAATTCTTAGAAGAAATGCTTCATATGAATGATTTTTGGATTTGCAAAAACACTTTCTGATGTTTGATTTTAAATTCCACTGAATTTATTTTGACAGGTTTATTTGTGTGCCTGGATTAGGGAGGTTTTGCTGTGCTGATGTGTTTAACATGTATAATTTATTGTGTATTTGAAAATATATCCAAACTATTGCTCTTTGCCTTAGCAACCATGTCCCATTATTTTATCTTTTTAGAAAGGGAAAGCAGCAATATTTGCTCAGCATTTTTAAAATGGACATTAAATTAGAAATTTTGGACACAATCCAGTTTTGTTTATGGAAATATAAGTCAATTAGTTTCTGAACTGTCTGCATTTGTGGTTTGAATTGTAGTCATTTTATCCCAGTATTAATGGCTCTATTTCAAAAATTACATTTGAGAACATATTTATCTGAAATGGCTTTCATTTTCTATGTAAAATGATCTCCTGGTTATAAAAAGAGAGAGACAATAAAAAGACATCCTAATATTTTGTAATTCTGTATTTATGATACTTGAATCCATATGCCTTAATTAAAGTAATGCCCAAATTAAAAACAAAACTCACTGAGCAACAAAACCTCTATCCTGTTTATTTAATATTTTGAAATTGGCAGGTAGAGAGTGCTAAGTATTTGTAGCTGATAAACGAATAAATATGAATGACCAAATAAATCATTTGCGATTGCTTCCTTCCTAAATAAAAAAAAAATACTTCTCACTAATTATGGCAATTTGTCTTCTGTCCAGTAGCTAGAAGCAAACAATATAAAAGCTATCTATACCATCTCATTTTACTTTTATTTATTTGTCTCTTATCATATACTCATATTATGGCTTTTTTTAGATGTCTCTATAATGGTAGGGATGATATTAAAACATTCAAAATATGATTTTTATACTTTTATCAATCTGCTTAAGAACCTGGCCATATTTGGGCATTATAGAAGGCTAATAGTTATCAAATGGGAATTTTCTACCCAAAGCTGAATCAATAATGTCTAATTGTGTGTACCCTTAGGATATCTCCCAAAAAGAACATTTTGCAAATATGTATATATTGTATTGATATCCATCTGAATTGGATACTGTGTCCTCAAGGTCATTAGTCATATAAAAATCAGTGCATATACAATACACAAAATTGTTTTCTTTACATAAATAATTAATGCATGCATGGATAAAGAAAGGAGTCTAATATCATTTCCATGTTGAAAAAAGTTCTTGCAATCTATTTGTGAGGACTAACTGTCCAGAGTGCCAGTGGATAATCTCACTATCTCTCCTTTTTCTGGGGAAAATTGCACTGGCCATAATTCACTGTCTGGCTACAGATCTCTGCTGCCATGCTGTCCCTGTTCCTTAGGAGATTACTAGTTAACTATGAATCCTCATGGAAAGTACAATTTTAAAAGCAAATTACATTTTCCTCCCCACCAACAGAGAAATAAGAATTGTAAGACAGATTTTATTCTTGCTATCATTTTTCCTGTCATAGAACTTCTGAAAGCAATGCATCTCTGCTCTGCAAATTTCATGAAAAGATGCTAATTATAAACTGGATATTAATGAATGATAATCCAGGCCTACTGACCAGGAAATAGTATGGCTGGAAACCATGAATGGATATAACTATTTACCCTGCCACACAGCATAGTAATTTAAACCCCCAGTTGGATGGCTTTGTTATTAAGACATAAAAAGCCACAAATGTTTAGAATTGGGTTGTTAATTCCATATTATAGAACCAATTTGTAGTAACTTAAGCTGAACATCTAATCAAGTATTTGCAATTAAATAGTAAGTTATGAAGTGTTCTGTAATAATTAGACAATTTCGCTGCTTTTTAATCCAAAAATTGGGAGTTTAGTTAGTAAAGAGAATAGTCTTCAGGAAGGAATTCCATTCTGAGTAGAACACATAAAGTACTTTCTGAACAAATATTTTGAGTGGGCCTTCATACCATTATCTGTCATAAACCTGAAAGCTTCCGTTGTATAAGTTATATTAAAATACACTGCTGAAAAAAATAAAGGGAACACAAAAATAAGACATCCTAGATCTGAATGAATGAAATATTCTTATTAAATACTTTGTTCATTACATAGTTGAATGTGCTGACAACAAAATCACACAAAAATTATCAATGGAAATCAAATTTAGCAACCCATGGAGGTCTGGATTTGAGTTACACTCAAAATTAAAGTGGAAAAAAAACACTACAGGCTGGTCCAACTTTGATGTAATGTTCTTAAAACAAGTCAAAATGAGGCTCAGTAGTATGTGTGGCCTCCACATGCCTGTATGTCCTCCCTACAACGCCTGAGCATGCTCCTGATGAGGTGGCAGATGGTCTCCTGAGGGATCTCCTCCCACACCTGGACTAAAGCATTCCCCAACTCCTGGACAGTCTGTGGTACAATGTGGTGTTGGTGGATGGAATGAGACATGATGTCCCAGATGTGCTCAATTGGATTCAGGTCTGGGGAATGGGTGGGCCAGTCCATAGCATCAATGCCTTCATCTTGCAGGAACTGCTGACACAATCCAGCCACATGAGGTCTAGCATTGTCGTGCATTAAGAGGAACCCAGGGCCAACCGCACCAGCATATATCTCACAAGGGGTCTGAGGATCTCATCTCAGTACCTAATGGCAATCAGGCTACCTCTGGCAAGCACATGGAGGGCTAAAGAAATGCCACCCCACACTATTACTGACCCACTGCCAAACCGGTCATGCTGGAGGATGTTGCAGGCAGCAGAATGTTCTCCACAGCATCTCCAGACCTTGTCACATCTGTTCAGTGTCACATATGTTCAGTGTTTCATCTGTGAAGAGCACAGGGCACCAGTGATGAATTTGTCAGTCTTGGTGTTCTCTGGCAAATGCTAAACATCCTGCGCGGTGTTGGGCTGTAAGCACAGCTCCCACCTGTGGGCGTCGGGCCCTCATACCACCCTCATGGAGTCTGTTTCTGACTATTTGAGCAGCCACATGCACATTTGTGGCTCGCCGGAGGTCATTTTGCAGGGCTCTGGCGGTGCTCCTCCTGTCCCTCCTTGCACAAAGGCAGAGGTAGTGGTCCTGATGCTGGGTTGTTGCCTCCTATGGCCTCCTCCCCATCTCCTGATGTACTGGCCTGTCTCCTGGTAGTGCCTCCATGCTCTGGACACTACGCTGACAGACACAGCAAACCTTGCCACAACTCGCATTGATGTGCTATCCTGGATGAGCTGTACTACTTGAGCCACTTGTGTGGGTTGTAGACTCCGTCTCATGCTACCACTAGAGTGAAAGCACCACCAGCATTCAAAAGTGACTGAACCATCAGCCAGAAAGCATAGGAACTGAGAAGTGGTCTATGGTCACCACCTGCAGAACCACTCCTTTATTGGGGATGTCTTGCTAACTGCCTATGCTTTCCACCTATTGTCTATTCCATTTGCACAACAGCATGTGAAATTGATTGTCAATCAGTATTGTTACCTAAGTGGACAATTTGATTTCACAGAAGTGTGACTGACTTGGAGTTACATTGTGTTGTTTAAGTGTTCCCTTTATTTTTTTGAGCAGTGTATTTTAAAAATTACAAACAACAAGCAAACAATAACATAGAGATTATGTCAACTAAACAGCTAACAGCAATAACAACAATCTAAGCAGAAGAGAAACCCACCCCTCTAAAAAAACTCACAAATTATTTCAGATCTAAATCTCATCATGAATCTCCAAGGCACGTCCTTTTTGTTTTTAAAAAGCTGCAATGTTGACCTGGGACAATGGTATGCCTATGGTAGTTCTTAGGATCTGGTGAAAAAGAATTATGCATCATAAAAGTGGCAAAAGAAAACAACCTTGCAATGTTGTATTGACCTCTCTGTTTTCATTCATCAACAGAAAATGATTTTACACTGTCCTGCCTGGTAATGCAAAGTCTCATAAAAGCAATCTATTATCCTTATCAAGAATAATGAAGCTCACCTTGTCCTTCTACTATCATTGAAATTCACTTGTATAGATACCATTATACAAATGTTAAAAAGCACATGAAGAATTGCATTTTTATAAAACAATTTTCCTTATCTTATTGTGAAATCCTTGTACCATTTATAGTGCTACCATTATACCACCGTCAGAACACAACATTCTTTTCTTAGAGATGTGTTCCTTTAATTATATCTTTCCTCTATTAATCATACCTATGCTTAATGTTTAAGCTGTAGCACATAAAGTAATTTATTAAAATCTGTTTCAGGCCTTTGAGTTGGCTTGAAACTATTTATGCTGTTTTCTCCATGTTTGGCCTAAGGACGTATATTTTAAAAGGGCAGGATGCAGAGCTGAATATCCAAGCCTTTTTAATTGTTGAGATATAATTCATTTAAACATGCTTCAATAGACACATTCTGCAATTTGGCAACATTTGTTCATAGTTCTGGAATTGGGACCAAGATTATTGCTCAGTTTATGCAATCACTTTGTAATATTCTGGTACACACAGTATTTAAAAATGTTTAAATATATTTATATTATTTTTAATGGATGCTACATAATTTCATGGTGGTTTATAGAATAAACAGAGTGACAATAAATATCAAAATTTATTAATATCTAGTGACCTAGTGAGCTTTCCCCCATTAAATAAAACAAATACAACTACTGAAATAAATCCTTTTTTTTTTTTCTATATATGTACTAACCTGAATGTATCAGAGACAGCCAAATGAAAAAAGGTTTCCATTGCTCCTTCAAGTGCAATCAGCTTTATGGTCACATTGGCCCTAAAGTATTTAAAGCTTTCAAGCTAAAAGCCAACTCTTTATGTTACAATTGAACATGGGCTGAAAATTGTTACCAGTGCAGCTGCTAACATAAATTTTTCACATGACTTGATCAACTAACAATATCAGGGTACAGTATTTGTGCATAGCTTTTTAATTCAGTATTAAATACAACTCCATATATATTTCTACAGTTTGCATATCACTAGTGATTGAATAATTGAATTACTTAATGAATAGTGATATGCAGATAGAACTGCAACTAATGTACCTACTTGTAATTGGTAGTCAGGTTTCCCAGATATGCTATATAACTTCCTCAGTTATCTATGAATATAGAACTCCAAAACTGCAAGCTTGATCCTACAGTAGGAATGCAGTTCCATGAAAGATTAGCTGTAGGACCCATCAGGTTAAAATGAAGGCTAATTCTGCTAATTCTTCTGATTGCCAGCAGTTCGGCAGTTTGAGTCTCACCGGCTCAATGTTGATTCAATCTTTCATCCTTCAGAGGTCAGTAAAATGAGGACCCAGATTATATGGGCAACATGCTGACTCTTAGAGAGGCGTTGTTAAGCACTGTGAAGCATTATATAATCCTATTGCTATTGCCTAAATACCAGGGGTGGGATTTAATTTTTTTAACAGCTGGTTCTGTGGGCGTAGCTTAGTTGGTGGGCATGGCTTTGTGGTCATGTGACTGGCTGAGCGTGGCCAACTCAACATCACTCACATTGAGGCACGCATCTCCTCGCCTGGCCTCTCATGACTGTGGGAATGCTGCAACAGTCGTAAGTGTGAAAAATGGTCATAAGCCACTTTTTTCAGTGCCATTGTAACTTTGAATGGTCACTCCACACAAGCAAAGTACCAGCAAAGGAGGGGGAAAAGCTCCAGAGAAGTTCCTGAGACAGGAAGTCTCATCCTGCCAAGAATGTAATAAGCGTTAATGGAGAGCCAGTTTCTGTAAGCAACACCAGAATGTTTTCTTCTCCCTTCCTTACAGGATTAGGCCAGTAATTTCTTCCAACAACCGGTCTCCGAACTGCTTAGAATGTTAACAACCAGTTCTAGCGAATAGGTGCAAACCTGTAAAATCCCACCCCTGCTAAATACCTTAGTGATTACAATAGAATAACATGAAAATGTTTAAAAAATCAGGATAGTTCTCGCTTGTCATTTAAATAATGTCAGCTAATATTTTTAATCATAGTAATTTATAGATAAGTGTGTGAAATCCTAAGTTCCCCCCAAGTCCATTTGAGTTTATACTGTTTGTTATGGCCATGAGGACCAAGAAGGCAGTATGGCTGCATTTGGTCATTGTCATTCATTTAGCACATTCCAGGGTGCAAGTTTACCTTAAGAAATGCTATGGACATGGGCAGGGGTGACATGGGAAGGAGTTGCTTCCCAGACATTCACTTAACATCTATCCAGTTTAACCCCAACAATGTCTGGAGAGAGGAATGGTCCAAGCTATCTTCTTGTGACCTGATCATTATTTTTTACCCAACTACCTGGTTTTAACTTGCCTCTCTCTGTCTGGACAAAATTGAAGAGAATTGTGTATAAAAATGGAAGAAGTGCCTCTGCTCTGTACCAGTGTGGATGGAGAGATTTTCCTTTATTGCAACAGTGGTGCTGATAGCCAAACTCTTAAACATATTGTGCAAGATTGCCCACAAAGTGTCTTCTCTGGTTCCCTAGAAGATCTGCACAAAGCAATGACAGAGGTGTTTACATGGATAGCTGAATCAAATATCCAGATATGAATGTACTGCCAAACCATCATAGAAGTTTTATATATAATTATGTGGATTGTATAAGTAAGTTTACTTCTCTTATGTCATGTTCTCAGCATTTGTTAACATCATTTATGTCATGTTCTCATTTTTGTTCGGGTATTTTCCCACATCATTATAGTTGTGCTTTTAAAGTTGGAGCAATGTTTCAGCAGAATCTCATCTGCCATCATCAGTCTTCTGTATTGTGTTCGTCTGTGAATCAGACTTTCACAGCCATTTCTGTTTTAAATTTGGGGCAACCTACTGCTGTGCCAGAATGGTTTTTTTCTTCATCCTGACTGGTTGGGAGTCTTGGTCTGTGTTTATTGGTCTTGGAGTTTGCTGTGTTCTGCTTGATTGGTGTTTCTAATATCTTCTGTCTGTTTTGTAGCTTTTTGTAGCTGGCAATATTGTGTTTCCTGTATTGGAGGCTTTTAGTGCGGCTCCGAGTAAATGCACGGCTATCATTTATTAGGAAGCTAGGTTTCATTTGGGTGCCTGGTTGGGGTGTGTTTGAACTGGAGGTATCAGGGGGGATCTGTTTGTGCCCAGGTATTTTCCTGGCTTGTGGTGTGGAGATTTTTTGTTTGTGAGTGCAGGCTTCCAAATAATTGACAGCCTGGTGGAATCATCTCTTCTATTCATGCTTTCAGGTCTTTTTTCAATCTCTATGGCTTCTCTGATAATTCTGCAGCTGGGGTTTTCTATAGTGGCTAGATTTTTGGTGCCATTTAAGTTGATGTTATGACCTGTGGCTTTCATGTGTTGGACTAGTGAGGAAGTGTGTTCCAGCTTTTTTACTTCATTTTTGTGTTCATCCAGGTGGGTACTTATTCTTCTATTGGTCTGTCCAATGTATGTGGCCAGGCATGATGCACAGGGGACTTCATATTTGACTTGATTTTCCAAGTCAATTTTATACTTGGGGTTTCTCAGGATGGCTGCTATTTTTCTGTCTGTTTTGAAGGCAGTCTTGATGTGATGCCTGTGTAGTATCTTACTGATTTGTCTGTAATACCTCTTATGTAGGGCAGGACAGCTGTTCCATAGGTCTGTTGATCTTCTAGGTCTCTATTATGTCTTAGTGTGTTTTTGTGGATCAAGCTGGTGATTTTGTTTTTGTGGAAGCCGTTGGCTATCAGTACTTTAGTCAGGGTGCATAATTCAGTCTTTATATGTGTCTTGTCTGCCAGGCATTTGGTTCTGGCAATTAGTGTTTTGGCCACGGAGTTTATCTGTGCTGGGTGGTGGTGGGATTGGGCATTGAAGTAGTGGTTGGTGTGTGTTTTCTTCTGGTATACATTGTGTCCTAGTGTGCCATCTGTTTTTTTGTAGATTAGTACATCTAGGAATGATAGTTGTTTGTTTGTTTCTGTTTCCATGGTGAACTTGATTTTGGGATGTGTGTTGTTTAGGTGTGTTAGGAAATTGTTTAGGTTTTCTTTTCCATGGGGACAAATCATCAATCTATCTTAACCATACTTTGGGTTTGTGGGTGGCATTAACCAGGCTCTGGATTTGAATTCTTCCATGAACAGGTTTGTAATGATGGGTGACAGTGGTGATCCCATAAGGGCTCCTTCAATTTGCTTGTATCTTTGTCCTTTGTATATGAAATATGTGTTGGTTAAGCAATGTTCTGTTAGTTCCATGAGGTGTTTAGCTGGTTGGTATTTATTTTTGATGATTTCAAGAGTTTCTTTTTTCGGGACTTGAATGAATAGTGAAACCACATCAAAACTTACAAGCAGATCTTCTTGTTCCACGTGTAGATCTTTGATAATTTCTAAGAAGTGGTATGAGTTTTGTACATGTGAAGCTGCTGTTTCAGCATGGGGCTGTAGCTGTTTTGCTAAGTGTTTAGCTAGGTTTTCTGGTGGTGCTCCTCTGGAGCTGACTATGGGTTTGAGAGGTATGCCTTCTTTGTGTATTTTTGGGAGACCATATAGTTTGGACCATCTGGAAGATTTTTCTCTTGGGATGATCATCTGTTGGATCTCTTTGCTCATGTGGCTGGTTATAATTTTCTTCTGTCTTCACCTTTTTGTCCTCATGTAACTTTCTGAATTGAACCTTTGCTATCAAGCAAAATCATGCATTTAATGGCAAGTGTTATACCATGTGCGTTAATCAAACAAGTGGAAAGAAAGTTGGGATCTCTCTGGCAAATTGAAAGAACAAAAAGGACAAGTACAAAAAATGGAAAGAGACATACAACTAAGGTAGAATATCAACAGATAGCCAGAATCTGCAAAGACAAAGTCACAAAAGCAAAGGCTCAGAATGAACAAAGACTTGCAACAAAAGTCAAAGATAATAAAAAAAATTTCTTCCAAGATATAAATAACAAGAAAAAAAAGCAAGGAAACAGTTGGTCCACTAAAGAGAGAAGATGGCAAGGAAGTAACAGACAACACAGAGAAAGCAGAGCTGCTTACTTCATTCTTTGCATTGGTCTTATGCAAAAAGAAACTTTAGCTCAACCCACCAAAAATATAACTGTAAAAGACAGACCAGAAATAAAAGTTAAAATAAGAAAAAAAAATAGTAAGGGAACACCTGTCTGATCTTGATGAACACAAATCACCAGGGCTGGATGGATTACATCCCAGAGTTTTAAAGGAGCTGGCAGAGGTTATCTCAGAACCACTACACTATATCTTTCAAAAAGCTTGGAGTACCTGGGAACTACCAGAGGATTGGAAAAGAGCTGATGTAGTTCCCACCTTCAGAAAAAAAAAAAAACAGACCCAGGAAATTACAGACCAATCAGCCTAACATCAATACCTGGAAAGATACTGGAAAAGATAATAAAAAAACAGATCTGCCAACATCTAGAAACAAGTAAAGTAATAACTAGTAGTCAGCATAGGTTTTTTAAAAACAGATCATGCCAAACCAATCTTATTTCATTCTTCAACACAGTGACTAAATTAGTAGAAGAGCAAAATACTGTGGACATAATATACTTCGATTTCAGCAAGGCATTTGACAAAGTAGACCACAACTTACTTCTTGGTAAGTTAGAAAAAAGTGGGACAGATAGCACTACCACCAGATAGATTCGCAACTGGCTGACAAACCATACTCAGTGAGTAGTCCTTAATGGATTAGGGTCTACATGGAGGGAAGTAAGCAGTGGGGTGCCACGAGGCTCTGTCTTAGGCCTAGTACTCTTCAATATTTTCATTAATGACTTAGATGAGGGAATAGAAGAGGAACTTACCAAATTTGCATGTAATACTAAACTGGTAGGAATAGCTAAAACCCAAGAAGATAGGCTCAAGATCCAAATGGATCTTAACAGACTAAGAACACTGGGCCGCATCGAATAGAATGAAATTCAATGTAGAGAAAAGTAAAATCCTACACTTAGGCAAGAAAAACTAAAAGTACACATATAGACTGGGTGAAACCAGGCTCAATAATAGTAACTGTGAGAGGGATCTTGGCGTCTTAGTGGACAACCAGCTAAATATGAGCCAGCAGTATGCAGCAGCCACCAAAAAAGCTAATGCAATCTAAGTTGCATTAACAGAGGGATACAGTCAGGATCATGTAAGGTAATAATACCACAATCAAACAATGGAACAGCTTGCCCTCAGAAGTTGTGGAAGCATCATCACTTGAGACATTCAAGAAGAGATTGGATTGTCATTTGTCAGAAATGGTGTAGGGTATCCCACTTGGGTGGAAGTTGGACTAGAAGACCTACAACTCTATCAGCAAATCTGTCAAACCAAGATAGGTTTAGTAAACTGTTCAAGTGAAAAACAAAACAAAACCTTGATGCTCCCTCCTCCTCCTCCTCTTTTTCTTCTGCTTCTTATGAGAAGAGGCTTTTATTTTGAATACAAAGCTAGAGGATGATATGGGAAAGATAAATATTGATGCCTGTGTTTAGGTATTCATGAAAAAGGCCAAGTTGTGATTGGCTGTTGAGGTTAAAAAGCATACGGATATTGCTTCATTTCCATGATAAGTGGTTGAGAGGAATGAAGTGTCCATTAAATTCAATATGACAACATGTTTGAATTTTGCATTTTTGCTTTCATTGTTCTTTATTAATTCTTTTGAGTAATTTATACATTTTAGTCCAAAGTCATCAAGTCACCTTCTGTTCCTAAAGGAGGACTAAAATCTGAGTCTCCCCATTCCTAAACCAGCACTTTCACCATTGCATCAGTGACTCTCACTTATATCCTCAACTTTTTATTTATTTTCAGGCTATAGTACCATTTTTTAAAATTGACTGCTGGGTAGTTTTGTTTTTATTTTTGTTTTTCTTTTTGAAAAACACCACTTTTCTATGATTATAAAGTCAAAAAAATGTCATTAAAAAAACTGGCAAAAAGCTCTTCTAGGTCTTCTGATTCCTGCTAAGAAATATATTCCCAGTTATTTTCCAATATGTTTTGTCATGCATGATGGTGGTAAGCTCACCAATCAGATTTTGCTAGGGTGGGATGAATTCAGGCATTAAAAAATGGGCTGTTGGTATACATTTTTGAAGATAGATTTCAATGTAAGCACTCTAAACATTACATAATCTCTATGTCATTCATTTATATAATACAAATACAAGAAGTGTAAAAGTATATTGGTAAAAGTTGCAAAAAAGGAAGTTTATGCCACATCTTTCATTTTTAATGATTTGCCCAATTCTGTGGCAGTAACCTGTTTATCTCTCCCCTTAAAGAATCCATTTCCTCCTTTTTTGTTTTTATGAAAATCAGCTGAAGCAAATGTTCATGATTTTCAAAACTGTAAGCACTAATTGGAACATAAAGCATTATCTATATTTTGATAGTGCGGGAGAGGGTAGCAATATAAGTGTTTCTTCATCTTGGCATTGAACTTCTTTTGATTTTGTTAAATGTTTCATGTACTGTAGCTTATGGACAAAATTTTCTTTGTTAACTCCTATTTTGAAAAGTTAAAAGGAATATAACAAATCATTCAACCGTAGCTTATTTTTTAAAAAAATATACTTGAATAAACTGAGCAGACTAAAAATGGTTTAAGTTAGTCCTTGGGCTTTACCATGTATTTAAGACTGATGTGTATGTATGTGTATGTGTTTGGGTGTGTTTATTTCAAAAGAATAACTCAGTTTAAGATACAATACTTATAGATGATGAAAGACTCTGTTCCGGCATTGTAGAAGAAGGTAGATGACAAAAATTCTTATGTGAACATAAGTAAAACAATGTAAATGTAACATCATATGAACACAACAAAGCTCTGCTGAATGGAATTACATCTTTAAGTGATTATTAGGACTATTAACTATAGAAAGAAAGCAAAAACAAAACAGTAATTAGGTGCGACACTGTACTTTTGCCTTGATTTATTCTTGGAAAAGTCTATTAATGTCCTCTGCCCTTAGGAGTGTGGCAGAACTGTGTGGTTTATCTGCTTTTTCTTTCGAGTCACAGAGGCCAAGCAGACTCACACAGATCTTGATTTTGTTTGAATTGTATTGTATGTACAATTGTATTGTACAATAAATGCCAGGGACAATAAATGCCAGGGAATACAAAGTAAAATTTTAGCATAGCAGATGACCATCTGGACTGCCATTGAAGTGACAAGACTTGGATTTATACACACGAAGTGTTGTGTATCAAAAAGGCAACATGAAAACAAACAAACAAACAAAACGCAACATGATTCTCTTGTTTGGGAAAAGAGAGATATGACTGGTTTGTCACATTGCCTCACAGCTTCAGGCTATTGATACTACTAGATTAAGCTTTAAATGTGAGGAAAGAATAAAAGAGACTATTTTGCTTTGTTTTTAGAAATGAGGAATCTGTTTGCACAAATCATTTTACTTAATGTACTTTTATTTTCTTTTATTTAAAATGTTTACATGTCCCCTAACTGACTAAGAAAAAATAAGGAAAAAATGAAGAAAAAAAATCAACAAAACTTGATGAAAAGAATACAAAAATCACAAAACCGACACCTACAATACTAATAACAATAAAGCAACATAATGATGATCCAACAGCAATAACATCATTATCTAATCAGGATTCCAGCATATCACAACCTAAAAGACTGAAGAAGAGGTAGATCTTGACACCTTTTCTAAAAGCCAGCAGAGTCTGATCCAAATGTCTATCAGGACAAAGTGTTTTTCGCAGGTGCTGGCTGCCTCCAGAAAAAAACTGGTCCTATGCCACATAAGACACAAAGTGATAATCAGCATCTTGAATTGCACTGGAATTGAGTGCAGCTTGTTGAACATAGTTATGGTGAGAAGAAAATTCAGTTCCTACCGAACTGGAAGTGGCCAAAATGAGGGAAACTGCTTTATATTTCTAAATGATTTTGCCTATCACTCTTTAGATATCATTGGGCATTGCAGCTGGGATATCTGCTTTAAACTTTGGTTTTAATGTGATAAACAAATTACCCATAACAATAAGGAAGCTTCAATCCAAAAAGAAATCAGGGAAAACAAATCTGGTCATGTTGCCAATGATGCACTTATTCCACCCATGCTTTCTACAATTTTGTAAACAACAAACTAAAGCCCATGTCACACTGAACCAACAGATGCAGAGGATGTAAAACAGACAAAAAACCTTGCCATCCATTCGAAAACGCGATGTACTCACTGCCTCCGTTTTGCTTCCTCTCTATCCGTCCAGCATCCATTTATTGACGTTTCATCTGCTCCTAAAGTTTTGGGCTGCCTAAAACTTTTGCGCGGAAAATGTATCCAGTTCGTCCATTCTACATCCGCTACGCATCCGTTACGCATCCGTTACGCATCCGCTATATCCGCTTGGTGTCTGCTGCGCATCCGCGCAACTCGCATCCGCCCGGACGCAGGGAGGAAGAGGAACGGACGCAGAACGGATGCAGAATGGATGCCTAGCGGATGCAGCATGGAAACAAAGCGTTTAAAGCGGAAAAAATGTTCGCAGAAGGGAACTATCTTGGATATTAAGGATGTTTAGAGGATGCCTAGAGGATGCCTAGAGGATGCCTAGTGGAAAACCTATACGGCCTATAAAAAGGGGGAGCAACTCGCCTACATCTCACTTTCAGAACAGCAGCCCAGCAGTGCAGACCTCTGCAGCGTTCATCTGGCTCTTCCTCTTCCACAGCATCCAGTCATGTCCACCATGGATTGTAACAAAGTCCTTTCGGCAGCCACCATCGTTCTGCAACAGTGCGAAGCCATCTGCAGGCTCTGTGAACTCGACTGCGAGAAGAAAAGGAGCCACCCAAAAAAAGTCTGGATCCGAAGATGGTTCACCAGAAGAGCAGAGGACGGACTGTGCAACAAGCTGATGGTGGAGCTCAGGAGCGAAGACACTCGGGCGTTCCAGAACTTCATGAGGATGCCTCCAGCCATGTTTGATGAAGTTGTGCAGCGGCTGACACCCAGGTTGACCAAGGCAAACACCAGCTTCCGGCCCAGCCTGGAACCTGGGCTCAAGGTGGCACTCACTCTGCGCCACCTGGCCTCAGGGACCTCCTACAGGAGCATGCAGTATGGCTGGAGGGTGCCACCCAACACCATCAGCATTGTGGTCAGAGAAGTAGTGCAGGCCATCATCGAAGAATACAAGGAGGAGCTCCTCCAGTACCCCTCCACTGAAGAAGGATGGAAGAAAGTTGGAGAGCAGTGGTATCAGAAGTGGAACTTACCACACACCGTTGGAGCCATAGATGGCAAGCACGTGGCCTGCAAATCTCCAGCCAAGTCAGGGTCCACTTATTTCAACTCCAAGGGCTTCTTCAGCATCATCCTCTTCACCATGGTCGATGCTGACTACAAGTTCATGTACATCAATGCTTCAGGCAACGGCTCATCTTCAGATGCCCAGGTATACAACGCCAGTCACCTCAAGGAGGAGCTGGAAGGTCACCTCATCGTGGGCTTCCCAGACCCAGAACCCCTGCCCAATGACACACAAGATGTGCCCGACTTCATCGTGGGGGATGACGCCTTCTCCCTCACAACTTACCTCATGAAGCCCTACACTTCCAGACTCCTCACCCGTGAAGAGTGGATCTTCAACTACAGGCTGTCCAGGGCAGGGCGGGTGGTGGAGAACGCCTTTGGCATCCTGGCCAACAGGTTCCAGGTACTTCTCACCACCATGCAGCA
Organism: Laticauda colubrina; assembly: GCA_015471245.1. NCBI lineage: Eukaryota > Metazoa > Chordata > Lepidosauria > Squamata > Elapidae > Laticauda > Laticauda colubrina. Next base: position 34,381,418 of record BLBF01000022.1, on the reverse strand, counting down.
TTGCCCAGAGACCGTGAGGAGGATCATGGAAGCTTGCTGCATCCTGCACAATCTCATGCGCACCTGCTACCCAGTGTTGCAGAACAGGCTTGTGGACCTCCAGCAATGCAATGGGGACATGGAGCCTGGGGAATGGAGGCAAGGGCAAAACCTGATCGACACTCAGGATGTGCAAGGCCCCAACAGAGCCTCACATGAAGCGAAGAAGCAGCGCAACCTCCTGAGACACTGGTGCAACTCCCCAGCTGGAGCAGTGGAGTGGCAAGACAGGATGGTAAATGCTTAATGGATGCTTCCTTCAGCCTGTCTCATCACACGGATGAGATTGGGCCATGTATGTTTGGTTGGCCTACAATGAACAGGGCGTTTAATAAAGAGTTGTGTTTATGTTGACATGTGTGGATAATTATTACATTATTATTGATAATAAAGGGCCATAGGTGTGGCACCTGGGAGGATGCATCACACAATCCCACTATGCTTGCACTGGAGGTTTATCTATCCCACAGCTATTACCCATCCCACAGGTATCCCTGCCCATCCCACAGCTATCTCAACCCATCCCACGGATATGCAAAGGCCTTAAGCCTTAAGCAAAGGCTTAAACCATTTCTAAAAGTTTCCAGCAAGACCTTATTAAAAAAAAGAAATGAAGCAAGTGTGTGAATCAAAACTAGACTTTATTAACAACAAGCGATAAGACAAAAATGAGTCTCTGGCACTCTTCTTGGTCGCTCAGTCTCAGGGGTGAAGGGTGCAGGTGCTGTGGAGGTGGCTGGTGCTGGAGTGCTTTTCATCAGCTCCTCCAGAAGCAGAAGCAGCAGAAGCCCCAGCCCCAGAAGAGCGAGCCCGTGCTGCAGAAGCCCCAGCAGAACCAGAGTGAGGGCCAGGGGGCGGGATAGTAGCCCTGTCCCTCTTGCCAGGGCTGGCAGCAGATGGCTGAGGCTTGCTCTGCTTCCGCATGGTTTTGGGGTTGCTGGCTGGCAGGGAGGCTGGCAGGAACCAAGGCTGGCAGGAAGGCTGGCAGGGAGGCTGGCACCAAGGCAGGCACCAAGGCTGGCAGGAAGGCTGGCAGGCAGGCACCAAGGCTGGCAGGGAGGCATGCACCAAGGCTGGCAGGAAGGCTGGCTGGCAGGCAGGCACCAAGTCTGGCAGGCAGACATGAACCAAGGCTGGCAGGAAGGCAGGCAGCAAGGCTTGCAGGCAGGCTGGCAGCAAGGCTGGCAGCGAGGCTGGCAGCAAGGCTGGCAGGGAGGCTGGCAGCAAGGCTGGCAAGGAGGCTGGCAGCAAGGCTGGTAGCAAGGCTGGCTGCAAGGCTGGCAGGCAGACATGCAGGCAGGGCAGGCAAGGCAGTCGATGTGTCTGGCAGCAGTTCTTTCCTCTGAATGGCGACCTGCTTCCGAGCTTCTTCCGTTATATCCGCGGGGCTGATGCAATGCATCCTCCCTGCATGCGCAATTAATGCCAGGCATCCATTAGGCTTCCGCTGTGTATCCGCTGTGCATCTGCTCTGCATCCGCTTCATCTGTTCGGCGTCCGCTCTGCATCCACTCTTTCCGTTCCGCGTCCGCTTTGCTGAGCTCCCCCGGAAGCCTAGCGGTTGCGCCATCCGCTCCCATCTGCTTCCATCCGCTGGGCTTCCATTCCGCATCCGCTTTGCATCCGCCCTGCGTCCTCCCCGCGTCCGTGTTATCTGCTCCGGTTATGCAATTTTTTGCCCCTTTTGAGAGCGGATAACAATGGATGGAACATTTTGCTCATCCGCTGTGTCCTTTTTGCGGATGTTTGGCAGTGTGACATGGGCTTAAAAGACTCAAGGTTCATCCCACTCCTGAAAGGACCTAATGGTAAAGAATGCAACAATGACACCATTAAAGCCAGCCTCTTTAACACATTCTTTGGTTCAGTATTTGTAAACAGCAATGGATCATGCCCAGTATTTCCTAGTTGAATCACAGACAACTATAGTGATCTAACACATATCGATTTTACAGAAGACAATGTTGAAGAAGCACTATGTAATCTAAAGCCATCTTTATCTACTGGACCAGATCGAATATGAGTCTACTTCTTAAAAAAGCTATCCACTGCCATAGCATAATCTTTGAAAAATATTTCAGGACTAGCTCCTTGCCAAACCTATGGTCACAAGCCACAGTTACCCCCATCTTCAAAAAGGGAGACCCCAGCCAAGTTGAAAATTACAGACCAATCTCCTTGTGCTGCATCACCTGTAAAGTCATGGAATCAATTATTAACCAATCCATTATTCTCCACTTAGAAACAAACAACCTACTCTCTAATAAACCATTTTGTTTCTGAAAAAAACTATCCTGTAATCTGCAACTCTTACACTGCAAAAGTATATGAACTTCACAACTCGATCAAGGCAAAGCAATAGACGCAATCTACATAGACTTCTGTACAGCCTTTGATTCAGTGGTACACGACAAACTACTACTAAAACTAACATCTTATGGTATCTCTGGACACCTGCATAAACTGGATGAAAGCATTCCTGTCAGACAACAAATGGTCAAATTTGGGAGCATCCTGTCAAATTCTGTACCTGTCAACAGTGCTAGATCCCACTGTAACCACATAACCAAAAAGGCATGAAGAGTTGTTAAGCTAATCCTGTGCAGCTTTTTCTCTGGTAATATCACACGACTACCTAGAGCATAAAAAAAAAATTGCTATGGAAATACTTGAATACAGCTCATCAGCCTGGAACCCGCATTACATATCTGATGTTAATACAGTTGAGAAAGTCCAAAAATATTTCACAAGAAGAGTTCTCCACTCCTCTACTCATTGCAGAATACTTTATGCCACCAGACTTGAAGTTCTAGACCTAGAAAATCTAAAACTACGCAGCCTTCAGTCTGATCTAAGTATAATAAAATTTAATTTAACACATAAATAAATTTATATGTTGCAATGTCCTACCTGTCAATGAATACTTCAGCTTCAACCATAACTATACAAGAGCACACAATAGACGCAAACACAAAGTAAACTGCACCAAACTTGATTGCAGGAAATACGACTTCAGCAACAGAGGGCTCAGTTCTGAAATACTCTACCTGATTCTGTAGTTTCTTCCCCAAACCCCAAAAACCTTAGACTGTCCACTATTGACCTCATCTCTTTCCTAAGAGGTCTGTAGGAGATGTGCATAAGCGCACTAATGTGCCTACCATCCCTGTCCTATTGTTTCTTTTTATTTTTCTTATATGTACCCATTTCACGTATTCATAATTATGTTTATACTTATACCTGTTATCTTATAATTGCTTGACAAATAAAATAAATAAATATAGAAAATATTGACACTGAATTGATCTTGGCTGGTTCCATTTCCATAAATCTGAGTTCAGCATGCAAATATTACTTTATCAAGAGGTGCATACTTTTGATGCTATTTTAGTGGTAACTGTGATGGCTTCATATTTTTTCAACTTTGGTTTAATTCCTTGTATGTTCTCTCATGTAAATCACAATCTTACTTTAAGCTATCCTTTTAAATATTTATGAATGGATCTACTTAGAACTTACATTATTATTATACATTACATAGAACTTAAGTAAAACTGACCTTTGGGTCAGTATTTTCTGGCAGTTAATGACTGGGATCTTAAGTTCAGTTACTGTTACCAGTAATGGTCCATTCACAAAATCATTATTACCTTCATAAATCTTTATGAATAAAGAGTTTAAAAAGCACACTTTTTCATGCCCAGTAATGGATAATCAGTTCTCTTTCTAGCAATAGACAGATAAAACTCATGAAAATAAAGTTGACTGAAGGAAACCATCGGTTCATTTTGAAAAGTGATACTTCCTGTCCATTTTTTAAAATTTCAATTTCTGAAAATAGGTGCTATTATACTTTGAAGTAAAGAAAACTATGGTCTTCTGAATATTACTCAATGTTAGGATAACCAATATGACTGTTATGTTCAACATCATGTGAAGACCCAGAAGCTTATGTTTATTACATGAACTCATGAGGGTTCACCATCATATACTTCATATCTACACTGTTAATATATATTCACTTGTATGTTAGAAAACTATGTGGAAATTTTTGGGCTGCAATTACAATTTCTGTAATTTCTGAAAGTGGAGAGAACTACAATACATTAGAGATACTAAATAGAGCCAATCTTGATTATCTTCTCATATCAAATCTCTAAATGTTACCATTAAACTCTAAGCAAGATTGGCCCTGATTAACATTTGCATAAGGAACATATAGAAATGCTAAGGCAGTTGGCAAAGCTGAAAAGTTGAAATATCCCAGGAGAAAATAATGTGAAATCATTTGTAACATTGCCAAGGAAACTACATAGACATCGTAATTAGAAAATCATATCAAGGGCATATTTTAGTGTGGGAGAAATCTTTACTTTGTGCAGCACTATTGCTGGTCCCACTTGGTCCCAAGTTGTTCCAATATCAATAAAGTAAGTTAATGAATGAGATTATGAGGAGTTTAAAAGCTGTACAGTCATTACAATTGCCTTTCAGATATCTTGTACCATATCTATGTACCTTATAATTTCCATTTTAAAACATGGCTTCCATTAGTGAACTTGGGTAATCAAACTGTATGCCATAAAATATAAAGAAAGTATCTCTCTGAATAGAAATTTTATTGTGGTAAAAGTAGCATTCCCTAGCTGAATATTTATATGTGTATTTGCAAAATACATAATATTCTTACCAGAACTATGATACCTCTCAAGTGATGCTGCTTTTACACCAAGTACTGAATTAATGGGGCATTTATGATGAGACATTAAGGAGTGTCAAGATCCTAGAAACAATAGAACATAAAAATTAACTAATACAATTAATATTTTTGTTAGTATTATATGTTAGAGGATTTCTCTTTCTTCTCCTCTATAATAAGTTCACAAATATTCAGAAGCATTTGACCTTAAATAGCAATTTTGTTTTATTCTTCTGAATCAGTCTTGAGTATGAAGTGGATAATGGTTCTGTATTTCCAACTTCCCTTTAGATGATCATAGAAGAGCATATCTAATAATATTTTGTGGTTCCAGGACATGGTGGTTATGTGAAGTGAATCATCTAACTTTAAGTTTACCCAGTTTTAAATAGATAATTATATATCTGTGTAATCTAACTTTTCTAAATGACTTGCTAAAAGAATTCAAATGATTAGCTGTCTGCAAGGAGTATAAATCCTTCCATTCCTCATCATCCAGTCAGAGCTGAAGAAGCTTCTTAGATGAGAAGCAAAATGTCTTCAAAGAAAAACCAAGAAGTCCAGTTGCTTCTTGAAAAAGCACCTTTGGGGTAACTTTTCTGATGTTAATTTAAAACAGAGTTTGTTTAAATTCAAGTTCAGCTGATACTTCATGTCTAATTTTGTGTTGTTGTTGTTGCTTTTTTGCTATCTAAAAATATTTTTCCGATAATTCATTACAATTTTTATAACAACATTTGATATTTCAATGTAATTAATTCATTTCTAAAATATTTCAGTAAATCTACTGAAAATATATTTCACAGTAACTTTAAAAAAAGATAATACTGTTTAGTTAATGGAAGTATATCTTGCTTTGTGTTCAGGAACTCAAAGGAACAATTTTACTGGCATTATTCCAGAGACTGAAAAAAGCAGACAGGAGAAAGCAAATTGCTCAGATTTTTTCTGTGGAGGTTTTTTTTTTTTTTTTTAAAGCATATGGCACATGTTAGCCAAGGATCACCAAGGAGGCTGGCTGTCTCTGTGAAAGGATTTTTTTCAGGCGGTGTTATCTTTACCCACAGGATGCTTGAATGCTGGTAGGTTAGGGTTAGGATTTTATCCTTTCTTGTCGCTACATGGTTTATTCACTCCTGGGAATTGAGCCGCCTACCTCAGGGGTGCGCAGGCACAGAATCTTGCCAGGTGAGCCACTGCAGCCCCTTTCTGTTAGTACAAGGATTTTATAGTTAGAGACACCATTTTGAACAAGTCTTACATAAATAAATAAAATAAAGTTTGGTGAAAAATGTGAAATATTGACTTAATTTGATTGTCATCTACAGTGCAAATTAGTATGAATGTTTGATAATCTAGTGACTATATTTTGTACTAAGTGAAATAAGTCTCATACAAATCATTGCCATAAACATTGCTTCAGTGACATAGATCACCATTCAGATTTATTGGATAATTTCAGATTCTAGCATGTGGAGAGTATGTACAAAATTCTCATTCATTTCCTCTACAGCATGTATCATTTATCATATTTCCTTGCAATCATGTTTTCATGTCATATATATATATTCAAAAATATACATGTTAATTAAAAAGTAGACAAGGGTACTGATATAAATTATTATGATTAAGAATTGGATGCATTTTGTCTTATTAATATTTTATTCTTTCATAGAAATATTTCCTACCATGTAGACAAATCTATGTAGAAGGATCTTTAATAAGCATGTTAAACTACCATGCTATTCTGTTTCTCAGCAGCTCTCGACTGCATACATAGTTTTTTCATCACTGTTTAAGCCCATGTCACACTGACCAACGGATGCAAAAAGGACACAGCGGACGAGCAAAATGTTCCATCCATTGTTATCCGCTCTCAAAAGGGGCAAAAATTTGCATAACCGGAGCGGATAACACGGACGCGGGGAGGACGCAGGGTGGATGCAAAGTGGATGCGGAACGGAAGCCCAGCGGATGGGAGTGGATGGGAGCGGATGGCACATCCGCAGGGCTTCTGGGGGGCCTCAGCAAAGCGGACACGGAACGGATACAGCAGATGCAGAGCGGATGCCGAACGGATGAAGCGGATGCACAGCGGATGCACAGCGGATGCACAGCGGAAGCCTGGCATTAATTGTGCATGCAGGGAGGATGCATTGCATCAGCCCCGCGGATATAACGGAAGCAGCTCGGAAGCAGGTCGCCATTCAGAGGAAAGATCTGCTGCCGGACACATCGACTGCCTTGCCTGCCCTGCCTGCATGTCTGCCTGCCAGCCTTGCTGCCAGCCTTGATTCATGTCTGCCTGCCAGCCTTGGTGCCTGCCTTGCTGCCATGCGGAAGCACAGCAAGCCTCAGCCATCTGCTGCCAGCCCTGGCAAGAGGGACAGGGCTACCATCCCGCACCCTGGCCCTCACTCTGGTTCTCCTGGGGCTTCTGCAGCACGGGCTCGCTCTTCTGGGGCTGGGGCTTCTGCTGCTTCTGCTTCTGGAGGAGCTGATGAAAAGCACTCCAGCACCAGCCACCTCCACAGCACCTGCACCCTTCACCCCTGAGACTGAGCGACCAAGAAGAGTGCCAGAGACTCATTTTTCTCTTATAGCTTGTTGTAAATAAAGTCTATTTATGATTCACACACTTGCTTCATTTCTTTTTTTAAATAAAGTCTTGCTGGAAACTTTTAGAAATGGTTTAAGCCTTTGCATGCTTGTGGGATGGGTTAAGATAGCTGTGGGATGGGCAGGGATGGGTTAGAATAGCAGTGGGATAGATAAACCTCCAGTGCAAGCATAGTGGGACTGTATGGTCCACCCTCCCAAGTGCCACACCTACGGCCCTTTATTATCAATAATAATGTAATAATTATCCACACATGTCAAGGTAAACAAAACTCTTTATTAAACGCCCTGTTCATTGTAGGCCAACCCAACATACATGGCCCAATCTCATCCGTGTGATGAGACACACTGAAGGAAGCATCCATTAAGCATTTACCATCCTGTCTTGCCACTCCACTGCTCCAGCTGGGGAGTTGCACCAGTGTTTCAGGAGGTTGCGCTGCTCCTTCGCCTCACGTGAGGCTCTGTTGGGGCCTTGCACATCCTGAGTGTTGATCAGGTTTTGTCCTTGCCTCCATTCCCCAGCCTCCATGCCCCCATTGCCTTGTTGACGGTCCACAAGCCTGTTCTGCAAGACTGGGTAGTGGGTGTGCATGAGATTGTGCAGGATGCAGCAAGCTTCCACGATCCTCCTCATGGTCTCTGGGCTATGTTGCATGGTGGTGAGAAGTATCTGGAACCTGTTGGCCAGGATGCCAAAGGCATTCTCCACCACCCATCTTGCCCTGAACAGCCTGTAGTTGAAGATCCTCTCTTCATGGGTGAGGTATTTGGAGGTGTAGGGCTTCATGAGGTAGGTTGTGAGGGAGAAGGCGTCATCCCCCATGATGAAGTAGGGCACATCTTGTGTGTCATTGGGCAGTGGGTCTGGATCTGGGAAGCCCACCATGAGGTTGAATTCCAGCCCCTCCTTGAGGTGACCGGCATTGTATACCTGGGCATCTGAAGATGAGCTGTTGCCTGAAGCATCGATGTACATGAACTTGTAGTCAGCATCGACCATGGTGAAGAGGATGATGCTGAAGAAGCCCTTGGAGTTGAAATAAGTGGACCCTGAGTTGGCTGGAGCTTTGCAGGCCACGTGCTTGCCATCTATGGCTCAAACGGTGTGTGGGAAGTTCCACTTCTGATACCACTGCTCTGCAACTTTCTTCCATCCTTCTTCAGTGGAGGGGCACTGGAGAAGCTCCTCCTTGTATTCTTTGATGATGGTCTGCACCACTTCTCTGACCACAAAGCTGATGGTTCTGGGTGGCACCCTCCAGCCGTACTGCATGCTCCTGTAGGTGGTCCCTGAGGCCAGGTGGTGCAGAGTGAGTGCCACCTTGAGCCCAGGTTCCAGGCTGGGCGGGAAGTTGGTATTTGTCTTGCTCAACCTGGGTGTCAGGCGCTGCACAACTTCGTCAAACATGGCTGGAGGCATCCTCATGAAGTTCTGGAACGCCTGAGTGTCTTCTCTCCTGAGCTCCACCATCAGCTTGTTGTACAGTCCGTCCTCTGCTCTTCTGGCGAACCATCTTTGGACCCAGACTTTTTTTGGGTGCCTCCTTTTCTTCCCGTAGTAGAGTTCACAGAGCCTGTACATGGTTTCTCACTGTTGCAGAAGGATGGTGGCTGCCGAAAGGACTTTGTCACAATCCACGGTGGACATGACTGGATGCTGTGGAAGAAGAAGAGCCAGATGAAGGCTGCAGAGGTCTGCACCGCTGGGCTGCTGTTCTGAAAGTGAGATGCAGGCGAGTTGCTCCCCCTTTTTATAGGCAGTATAGGTTTTCCGCTAGGCATCCTCTAGGCATCCTCTAGGCATCCTGCAGACATCCTTAATATCCGAGATAGGTTCTCTCTGCGAACGTTTTTTCTGCTTTAAACACTTTGTTTCCATTCTACATCTGCTAGGCATCCATTCTGTATCCGTTCCACGTCCGTTCCGCTTCCTCCCTGCGTCCGGGCGGATGCGAGTTGCACGGATGTGTAGCGGATGCCTAGCGGATATAGCGGATGCGTAACGGATGTGTAACGGATGCGTAGCGGATGCAGAACAGACAAACTGGATACATTTTCCGCGCAAAAGTTTTAGGCAGCCCAAAACTTTCGGAGCGGATGAAAGGTCAATAAACAGATGCTGGATGGATGGAGAGGAAGCCAAACGGAGGCAGTGAGTACATCGCGTTTTCGAACGGATGGCAAGGTTTTTTGTCCGTTTTACATCCTCTTTGCATCCGTTGGCTCAGTGTGACATGGGCTTTAATTTGCTTAATTTTTATTAACTGTCTTAGAAAGTTTCCCTCTTCCAATTCTTTGGCTCTCTATGGGACCACATGGCTGTCTGTCTTTCTTTTTTCATTATATATTTTATATTTCATGATACATCAATCAGTTTTCAGTGTTGCAATATTTCTTTTACCAAATTCTGTAAAACACTTGCATACTTTTTTGAAGTCTTATATTTATTTTAATCATAGTTCTGTTTATTTTTTTTCTTAAGCATTAGTACCATCTGCAGCTATGCTCATTTTAATATATATTTTATTTCATTTGCTATGTTTATTCAACCAAACAAATTGAGATTCAATGGCATTGTGCAAATTCCATAACTGTGACAAACAATTTTTCCCCTTGTATTTATAAATAAATATTTTATAACTGTACTTTTCAAATGCTGTTCAAGATGCAACAAACAAGTGCAAATTAAAACCCCAAACCCAAATCTTATATACACATAGAAAACTTTTTTAACAATTGGAGATTTGCCTGTATCCTCAGGATAGTTGCTAACTGCTTTAGAGAAGATAATGGGGCAACAAAGGCTCTCTCTCACATACAGAAAAATATATGACCTTTTGGAGAGAGAAGAAAGAAATTGCGCTTTCATAGTTTCCTTCTCATACAGAATAAGAAAAAATATAGTACATAGAACATCGAATTGGTAGGGTCCCTGGAAATCTCTTAGTCCAATCCCTTGCTCAAGTAGGAGATCCTATACCAATTCAGACAAATGGCTGTCCAGTCTAGCATGAACTACATCTTATTGCTATTACAGTTAACCAAAGCATGTCTTTTAAAATAAAAATTCAGCTTTTTCCTAGCTTTACAACTATTCTATAGTTAAAGTGATTGTAATGATCAAAGTTATATTTCAAATTGTTTGAAAAGTACCTCAATTTCTGTTAAATGTAACACATAATGCATGTGAGTTTTAATATTATATTATTAAAATCAGAAAACAACATCATTAGTATCTCTTGAGGACCTATTAAAATTATTGTAAACTATCATGCAATATACAAAGAACAATTGTTAAAACAAAATTCTTGGAAAGAAGGTAGAATGAAAAAATAATAAAAAGCAGTTGTGAATAAAACATAGCTGGAAAAAGCAGAAGGAATGAAATCCTCATTAAGAATGTTAGGCCACAATGTTTAAAGCCATTAATGCATAACATAAAGTTTTCACAAAGAATCTATTTTACTGAGGCAAAATTAGCCTAAATGTAAAAGGTTTGACTTTAGTCCTCTCTCTATATGTAACATTGAAATATTATTAGAAAAATTGAATGCTTAAAATGGCATTCAAAAAGCAAGGTCTAAGTACAGCAATATTGAAATCTTGCACATTTTTGGAAGATAAACTTTAAAAAGATTGTTCATGCTGACCTAAGATGGTGCTGAGGGAAGTATGTTGAAAAAACTGTTTTACTACAGGTTATCCATGATGTAGTAAGTATTATATAGTTAGATACTCCATATAACAGTATTGAAAGGATCTTGTCAGTCGTGATGGATGAGTAAGTGGTGTAACACCACTTATGGTCACATGTAAACATCATATTATCTGTTCATTCCTAAAGTAGTCTCTTAATATGACACCTGCTTTTTTGTACTTCAAGCCCATGTCACACTGAACCAAGGGATGCAAAGAGGATGTAAAACGGACAAAAAACCTTGCAATCTGTTCGAAAAAGCGATGTATCCGTTCTGTACTCACTGCCTCTGTTTTACTTCCTCTCTATCTGTCCAGCATCCATTTATGGATGTTTCAACCGCTCCAAAAGTTTTTGGCTGCCTAAAACTTTTGCGTGGAAAATGTATCCAGTTCGTCTGTTCTGCATCAGCTACGCATCCGCTACGCATCCATTACGCATCCGTTATGCATCAACTATATTCGCTTGGCATGCGCTGCGCATCCGCGCAACTCGCATCCGCCCGGATGCAGGGAGGAAGCGTAACGGATGCGGAACAGATGCAGAACGGATGCAGAACGGATGCAGCACGGAAACAAAGCGTTTAAAGCGGAAAAAACATTCGAACAGGGGACCTATCTCGGATATTAAGGATGTCTAGAGGATGCCTAGAGGATGCCTAGAGGATGCAAAGGGACACCTATACTGCCTATAAAAAGGGGGAGCAACTCGCCTGCATCTCACTTTCAGAACAGCAGCCCACCTGTGCAGACCTCTGCAGCCTTCATCTGACTCTTGCTCTTCCACAGCATCCAGTCATGTCCACCGTGGTTCATACCACAGTCCTTTTGGCAGCCACCATCCTTTTGCAACAGTACGAAGCCATCTACAGGCTCTGTGAACTCTACTATGGGAAGAAAAAGAGGTGGCCAAGAAGCGTCTGGGTCCAAAAATGGATCGGGAGAAGAGCAGAGTACGGACTGTACAACAAGCTGATGGTGGAGCTCAGGAACGAAGACACTCGGGTGTTCCAGAACTTCATGAGGATGCCTCCAGCCATGTTTGACGAAGTTGTGCAGTGGCTGAAACCCAGGTTGACCAAGGCAAACACCAACTTCCAGCCCAGCATGGAACCTGGGCTCAAGGTGGCACTCACTCTGCACCACCTGGCCTCAGGGACCACCTACAAAAGCATGCAGTACGGCTGGAGGGTGCCACACAACACCATCAGCATTGTGGTCAGAGAAGTGGTGCAGGCCATCATCGAAGAATACAAGGAGGAGCTCCTCCAGTGCCCCTCCACTGAAGAAGGATGGAAGAAAGTTGCAGAGCAGTGGTATCAGAGGTGGAACTTCCCACACACCGTTGGAGCCATAGATGGCAAGCACGTGGCCTGCAAAGCTCCAGCCAAGTCGGGGTCCACTTATTTCAACTACAAGGGCTTCTTCAGCATCATCCTCTTCGCCATGGTCAATGCTGACTACAAGTTCATGTACATCGATGCTTCAGGCAGCGGCTCATCTTCAGATGCCCAGGTATACAACGCCAGTGACCTCAAGGAGGGGCTGGAATGCAACCTCATGGTGGGCTTCCCAGATCCAGACTCCCTGCCCAACAACACGCAAGATGTGCCCTACTTCATCATGGGGGATGACGCCTTCTCCCTCAGAACCTACCTCATGAAGCCATACACTTCCAGACTCCTGACCTGTGAAGAGAGGATCTTCAACTACAGGCTGTCCAGGGCAAGGCGGGTGGTGGAGAACCCTTTGGCATCCTGGCCAACAGGTTCCAGGAACTTTTCACCACCATGCAGCATCGCCCAGAGACCGTGAGGAGGATCGTGGAAGCTTGCTGCATCCTGCACAATCTCATGCGCACCCGCTACCCAGTCTTGCAGAACAGGCTTTTGGACCATCAACAAGGCAATGGTGACATGGAGCCTGGGGAATGGAGGCAAGGGCGAAACCTGATCGACACTCAGGATGTGCAAGGCCACAACAGAGCCTCACGGGAAGGGAAGAAGCAGCGCAACCTCCTGAAACACTGGTGCAACTCCCCAGCTGGAGCGGTGGAGTGGCAAGACAGGATGAAAGATGCTTAATGGATGCTTCCTTCAGCATGTCTCATCACACTGATGAGATTGGGCCATGTATGTTGAGTGGCCCTACAATGAACAGGGCATTTAATAAAGAGTTGTGTTTATGTTGACATGTGTGGATGATTGATTATATTGTTATTGATAATAAAGGGCCATAGGTGTGGCACCTGGGAGGGTGGACCATACAGTCCCACTATGCTTACACTGGAGGTTTATCTATCCCCACAGCTATTACCCATTCCAAAGGTATCCCTCCCCACCCCACTGCTATCTTAACCCATCCCACAAGCATGCAAAGGCTTAAGCCAATTCTAAAAGTTTCCACCAAGACTTTATTAAAAATAAGAAGTGAAGCAAGTTTGTGAATCAAAGATAAACTTTATTGAACAAGCTGTAAAAAAATGACCCAAGTCAAGTGTCCAAATAAAGTCCACAGGTAGCCAGCTAGCCGGTCTCCGGCACTCTTCTTGGTCACTCGGAGGTGTGCCCAGTCTCAGGGGTGAAGGGTCCAGGTGCTGTGTTGGTGGGTGGTGCTGGAGTGCCTGGCCTCGAGAGGACAACAGGGAACCGTGTGTTTAGAAAGGTCTCGGATAGCTGGCTCAGCCCCGTGATGCTGAGAGGTCCTTCCTCCATGTCATGGGGTGTCAGCCCCAGTACTGATGACAGATGTACTGAGGCCGGGCTTGGCTGTGGGGTGGAGGAAGGAGTAGTGTAGTGGGGCTGTCTGCTCTGCAGCTGGGTGAGGACTGGCATGGGTGGCATCACTGTCATCGGTGGCATCATCGGCGTGGGTGGCATTGCTGTCGTTGGTGGCATCATTGGCGTGGGTGGCATCGGTGGCATCAGTGAAACAGGTGGCAACGGTGTTGCCCAATGACTCTGTGCCTGGACTGGGAAGAGCTGCTGCCTGTGCTGATGAACCTCCTGGTAGCCATAGCCCTGGTAGGTGAGAGGCTGTGGGAAGCCTTGGAATGGGAGGGACATCACCTGGGGTGGAGGAGCAGGCCTGGACTGTGTGGGAGCAGGTTCCTCTGGGTCTGGAGGGTTGTGAAGCAGCTTGGTGATCCGGTCCTTCACCTGCTGGAACTGTGGATCCACCATTTCCTTGAGGGTCTGGTTGACATAGGTGAGGAAGGGTTTGCGATTGGAGGAGGAGGAGTTGGTGTGGACCAGCTGAGAGAGGAGATCTATGCTGGTCCGTATGGTGTCCCTGATCTCCAGCAGGACATTGTGGCTCTGCCCCTCCAGCTGTCCGGCTCTCTGCCTTTCTGCGGAGGCGGAGCTGGGGGGGGGTGGATGCGGCTAGGAGTGTGGTGGACTCGATGTCTCCTTTCTCCCACCACACCAGGGAGTCCTCTACGCACTCCACCACGCTTATCACACCTGTCCGCGGGTTCTCCGCCATGGCACACTCCACAGAAACCTGCCTTGAGACAGGGACTGACTCTCGCCCGGAAGAGGACTGGCTCTCAGCAGGCTGCCAGAGAGAAAGGGTCGTGAGAGGGGCTGCTGGTGCTCCTCGGTGGCGGACCTCACCCTCCAGGAAGCTGCACCTGGCCATGACGTAGGTCTCTCTGTCTGTCAGCTTCACAGTGGCCTGGCCAGATTTCTTCAGGTGCAGCTTCCCGTACCAGGTGTGCATGTGCTTCCACCAGTCGAGAAGCACCCCCGAAGTGTAACCCATACTCTCCGCCCTCTCTCTCCAAGCAGCCTGCTTCCGCTTGGTGTCCCTGTACACCCTGTGTCCCTTCCACCACAGATAGTCGTTCTCTCTCAGCCACTCCAGCACCTCATCCTCGTGCGTCTCCGCATTGGAGTATTTCCTCCTCTCCCGTTGTCGCATACGCCTCTTCCTCCCTTTGGCAGGACGAGATGGGTCCTCATCAGAGGGGCTCCCAGGTAGTAGGGGCTGCTCCTCCACACCACCACCAGCAGCAGCACCACCAGCAGAATCATCGTCATCATCATCATCATCATCATCATCATCATCATCCTCACCAGCAGGATCATAATCAGCATCATCATCCTCACCAGCAGGATCATAAACATCATCATCATCAGCAGCAGCAGCAGCAGCAGCAGCAGGAACAGCAGGACCAGGATCAGCAGCAGTAGAGTAAGCACCAGTAGGGCCAGCAAGTCCAGGAGCACGAGCAGGACCAGGAGCACGAGCAGGATGAGCAAGTCCAGGAGCACGAGCAGGTCGAGCAGGACCAGCAGGACCAGGAGCAGCTTCAACAGAGTAAGCAACAGCAGAAGCCCCAGCACCAGCAGAAGCACCACTGCCAGGAGCAGCTTCAGCAGAAGCCCCAGCACCAGCAGAGTCAGGGGCAGGTGGCGGGAGGTTGGCCCTGTCCCTCTTGCCAGGGATGGCGGCAGGTTGCTGAGGCTTTCGCTTCCTCCCCATGGTTGTAGGGTTGCTGGCTGGCAGGGAGGCTGGCAGGCATCAAGGCTGGCAGGAAGCCTGGCAGGAAGCCTGGCAGGAAGGCTGGCAGAAAGTCTTGCAGGAAGGCAGGCAGGCAGGCAGGCACCAAGGCTGGCTGGAAGGCAGGTTGGCAGGGCAGGCAAGGAATTTGAAGTGTCCAGCAGCAAGACTTTCCTCGGAATGCTGGCCACGTGCGAGCTGCTTCCCTTTATATCCGGGGGGCTTACGTAATACTTCCCCCCCGCATGCTCAATTAACGCTCGACAACCATTCCTCTTCCGCTGTGCATCCACTAGGCTTCCGCTGTGCATCCGCTTTATCCGCTAGGCTTCCGCTGTGCATCCGCTTCATCCGTTCAGCGTCCGCTGTACATCCTCTGTATCCGTTCCGCGTCCGCTTCGCTGAGGCCCCCCGGAAGCCTTGCGGTTGCGCCATCCACTCCCATCTGCTTCCATCCGCTGTGCTTCCATTCCGCATCTGCTTTGCATCCGCCCTGCATCCTCCCCGCGTCCGTGTTATCCGCTCCGGTTATGCAAATTTTTGCCCCTTTTGAGAGTGGATAACAACGGATGGAACATTTTGCTCATCCGTTGTGTCCGTTTTGCATCCGTTGGCCAGTGTGACATGGGCTTTACCTTCATTGTTAAAGGAAATTCCTTCATATTCTTAACAATAGGGAAGATAATTTGTGTCTTGAAAAAGAACTGCAGAAGTGGACTTAGAGCAAATTCATTTTCAAATTAATGCAGGAATCAGTTGAGGAAACCCAGTATTAAATAAAGAGACTCTTAGCACCTTATATGATTCTCTTCACTTGTTCATTTATTTTCTTGAAGAGCCCCAATCTGTCCACATGATTCTTTCATCTTCTGTAACAGACAACATTGCTTCTAAAGGCCCTGTCACACTGCCCAACGGATGCAAAACGTTTGTAAAAAGGACACAGCGGATGAGAAAAATGTTCCATCCGTTGTTATCCGCTCTCAAAAGGGGCAAAAATTTGCATAAGCAGAGCGGATAGCACGGAAAGGAACGGACGGAGGGAGGATGCAGAGCGGATGGAAAGCAGATGCGGAATAGAAGCCTAGCGGATGGAAGTGGATGGAAGCAGATGCAGAGCGGATGCAGAGCGGATACAGAGCAGATGCAGAGCTGATGAATAGAGGATTCATAGAGGATGCAGAGCAGATGCGTAGAGTATGCGTAGAGGATGCATAGAGGATGCAGAGCGGATGCAGAGCGGATGTGTAACGGATGATGCAGATGCGATTTGCATCCGCTTTCATCCTTTCTCCGTCCGTGCTACTAACGCTGCGCGTCTGTTCCGCTTCCTCCCTGCGTCCGTTTACTGCTGGAATGGATTTGAGTTGCGCGGATGTGCAGTGGATGCCTAGCGGATATAGCAGATGCATAATGGATGCAGAATGGATGTCCCCCGTATGCCTAGAGGACGCAGAACGGATGCATTGGATACATTTTCCGCTCAAAAGTTTTGAGCAGCTCAAAACCTTCTGAGCGGATGAAATGTCAATAGACGGATGCTGGACGGATAGAGAGGAAGCAAAACGGAGGCAGTGAGTACAGAATGGAAGCATCGCGTTAACCAATGGATGGCAAGTGTTTTTCTCCATTTTACATCCTATTTCCATCCGTTGGTGCAGTGTGACAGGGGCTTTAGGAATATTAAAGTCTGAGTTCTTAATGAGAGAAGAGAAAAAAATTTTCACTAACTGAAACCTGATTTTCGGAAAAAAATCCATATTCTCACTGATAAAATAAAGGTGGGGGGAAGAAGGGGTGCAAAGAATTGGATCAATTAGATCAATATTTACAACAACTCATAGTTTTTCTTTAAAGTAGTAAAATTCCAATAGTTGCACCAGAAATTTCAATTTTCTACATTTACGGTGCTTAAAATATGAATATGGTATTATTAACTCCAGCTGAGTATTCATATTTTGATTGTGTGTGTGTGTGTGTGTATGTGTGTGTGCACACACACACACATAATATATTGCCTGTATATTATATGAAGCATATAATTATAAGTATCATAAAGAATCACATACATTTAAGGGTAATAATTATTATCCAAAGATTACTCAGAGGCAGCAGCTCACATTCCCAGAAGGGACAAGTAAGTTGCATTTCCCTTTTCACTGAAAACATAAGAGAAAGAAATTTAGGTGTTAATTGCTTTGAAATAAGTCTTCATGCACACTTGCATGAACCATCTCTCTCTCTCACACACACATACACATTTGAAAACAAATGTACCATTTGGAATTCTTGTGCTGTCATTGTAACTTTTTCTCAGTTAATCTATGTAATCACTGTTCAGAAATACTTTTGCTTTGGTTGTTTGCTTTTATATAGGTTTATTGCTACAGAGTTCTGACAGTGGCTAGGGATTTGAATTTAGATTCTTTAACTGAATATTAATTAAAGCATATGCAGCAGATTTATTCGGAGTTGTGGGAAAACCAGGAAAATAATTGCCCTCTTGATTGAAACACCTGTGACAACGCAATATAATGTTTATAATCAAGAATTCCATGGAAAAAATCCATTGAAACTCAGGGACAAGAGGTTTGTTGTTTCTAGAGGTTTATACTTGACTTTGGGGACACAAATGAGCAAGTAACACTTTTAACAAAATAATAAATCTTTAAGAAATTTCCTAAGCTCAATCAGTTGGTTTAGCTGTAGCCCTAATGTTGCACTGTATGAATGCTGGGAAGGCTCCTGGTCCAGAAGGGTTTCTGATGTAATAATACAAAAATGTATGAAAAAATAATTGATTTAATTATTAATGCATATAAATAGTCCAAGTTTAAATGAAGTCCTGGTTTAAACATGAGATCTAAAGATGATAAACTTCTAGATACAGCTTTCTTGAAAAGGTGAGAAAATGTAGATATATTTGTATATGATTTAAGATTCAGAAAGTCTTCTCCCAAACTTTTCTCCAAAGGATATCAAAGGGTTACTGAATGTAGCTGGAGTTTATTATTTGGTATTTAAATCAACATATTTCCCTATTTGCTATATTTCTAAGGAACACACAGACACACACTCTGGTTAAAACAGAACATTTCATTGAAGAGGCTGAATGATTCAGAAACAATAAAGTGTACAACATGTCACGAAATTTCTTTTTTTAAATTTTAGCGATAATAAGACTATCCAATTAATTGTCAATTTCATGGATGACTTCTACTCTTTGTAATCTTTGCTATTTAATGTCATGTTTATTATTTGTTTATTAAATATAAATATTACTGCTGATGGCTGAAGTCACTAGAATATTTCTTTCTAAGCATGCTTGAGTATTACTGTGGTTATTACTGATTTCAGTTGTGAGCTTATTATACATAGAGCAGAAGCTGATTTTAAGATCAAAAGTAGACATGAATGAAAAAACACTTATTGAGGAAACAATATATTCTTTTTTATTCTGTTTTCTGTGCTTACTTTATGAATTTATCTAAAGGGAAGACAACTCTCATTTTAAGATTATTCCTAACCCTATCTATTAGCCAGAATTTATATTCTCCAGAGAAGATATGTCAGAAAGATAAATTAGTATTACCTGAGCTAGTAAATAGTTTAATCACAAAACTAGTTATTATTTAATTCTGAATCAAAATTGTTTATCAGTAAAATAAGTTCCACTATGTACAGAATTAATTTAGTTGAACATATCAACCATTCTCTTTCAAAAGAAAGAAAGACAGACAGAAAGAAAGAAAGAAAGAAAGAAAGAAAGAAAGAAAGAAAGAAAGA
>BLBF01000022.1:34316576-34362060 GCA_015471245.1 Laticauda colubrina | reverse complement strand
AGAAAGAAAGAAAGAAAGAAAGAAAGAAAGAAAGAAAGAAAGAAAGAAAGGAGGAAGCAAGGAAGCAAGGAAGCAAGGAAGGAATCAGAAAAAACAAATGCCTTTTAACTTTCTTTTCAACAAATTCATTATCTCATTTTTTGTTTGATTATTCTTTTTCACTTCATATACAGAAATATGTACACAGAAAAATAAGATTGATACTTTCCTTTCCTCTTTTCTGGAAAGGCAGCAAAAATACAAGGTGTGTGTATTGGGGAGAGAGAGAGAGAGAGAGGGGAGAGGAAAGGAGAGGAGAAATGGATGGACAAAATATGATGGAGATGCTGGAAAGGGAAGAAACAATTGTATAAAGAATGTAAGTGACAGAACTTGTTTAGTGTAAAACAAGTGTATCATACAAATAAAAAAAAACAAAAACAAAAAACCCCCAGCATATTTCTGGCTGATCTTCAGAGGCACCCTTGATTACCAGAGTAATGTCTATTCTGCTTGTATTGTATTTTTCAACAACTTCTATTCTTTCCGAACTGCAAAATGACCTTACCCTCAGCCCACAGATTTTATATTTTGTAATAAACATCATGTCAGGTTAATATGGTACTTACAATTCTTCATCCTTTTTTAAAAAGATGTACTCTGTCCTTCCTTAGTTTTAGTAAAATATGTAAAAATTATGTAAAAAAAATCACATACATCATTTCAAATGTGAGTAGATTACAACTATTAGTAATTTATAGTGATGAGTAGACTACTGCTATCACAATCCTTTAAAAGGATTGTGACTTTTCAAGTTAAATCTACTGCTGAAAAATGCACTTTTCTCTATTCTAGGACATGGAAATATATTTGTCTATGGAGTAAGACTGGAGAAAAAATGAATTATAATTACAGTCTACTCAAATGAAATGAAATATTTCTTTCTTAACTGCAGAGCTGTTTTGTGTTGATTGAGATTCACAGTTTAGCCACACAACCCTCCCAAATGTGACAACAGATCATCCAATCATCTTCTCATGCTTCTACAAGGGTTGACTACATATTTTAAACCATCTTTCTCTGCTTGGTTCTTTGTGTTCCAAATAGTCCTATAAATAGACTGGAAGCCAGAAAACTCCTCTTCCCATCTTTATCCTCTCACCCCAAACCTAAAAAAATTCAAACCCACGAGGAGGTTGGCAGGATAAAAATGTTCATGTTTAGAACATGATAACCAACCTATTTATATAAGTAAATTTGAGGACCTAGAAAGGTTTTGGCACAGATGAAGCTAATAATTTTTTACATTTAAATCATTTTATGCAAAGTCAAAAAACAGTTATGTAGGTAGTCCTCCACTTATACCTGTTTAGTGATGCTTCAAAATTACATCAGCACTGAAAAAATGATTTATGACTGTTTTTCACACTTATAACCATTGCAGCATTCTCATGGTCACATGATCAAAATTCAGGTGCTTGGCAAGTGGCATGAATTTATAACAGTTGTCCTGGCAAGTGGCATGAATTTATGACAGTTGTACCATCCCATGGTCAAGTGATCACCATTTGTAACCTTCCCAGCAAGCTTCTGACAAGCAAAATCAGTGGGAGAAACCAGATTTGCTTAATGATGACTTGAATCATTTAAAAATAGTAGCCAAAAGATCATAGCATGTGGCACAACTTATATAACCACTGCTTGCAACAAAATTTTTGGGCTCAGTTGTGATTGTAAATCAAGGATTACTTGCAAAAGCTGCAGTTTAGAATAATCCTGTCTCAGGTAGCACTTTGAGATGAAGCAATATTGATACTGGTATTTAAAATAAAACAAAATATTGTAATATTCCATTGAAGAAGTCTATAGAGCTTTTTGTCTCAGATGAACAAATGGGGTTTAAATTGTTCAATATTTCAATTGTTCGCAACTCTTTGTGACCAAATCAACACCACTTGCCCAGGATTGCAGGTCACTCCTTCTTTGAATTTTATAAGTTCATGTTTGTGTCTTCAGTGATTATATATATAGCTGTCTTAGTCTTCAGTTTCTTTTTTATTTAGTTTTTTTCCGAGCATCAGAATCTTTTGCCACAAGTCTTGTTTTCTCATTATGGATCAAAACAAACAAACAAGCAAGCAAACAAATATCTCCTGCAGGCAGGAATACTATAAATATCACTCAGATGTTTGTTGGAGTTTTACAATTATGGATCAGTACTTTTACTCTTTAAGATAAGGTAAGATAATCCTACAGAATCTTGCATTCCAAATGGCATTCCTTATTTTTTCTTCTATAGTCAAAAAGCAACAATTTAATTTCTTGTTGATAAATTATCATATTGCTTTTCTATAATAAGTGACTGCAGATATATCAATACCATTGTCATATTTATGATTTTAATAGCTTTCTCTATTGAATAATGCAGGACATTTATTATCTGAAAAATTGGTCCTATTTATCATTTTGTAATTAGTCTGAGTGGACTAATAAAGCAATTGATTTTCATAGGTTTTTTTTCCAGATTTGTGGATACGCTTCTTTATTCAGTGAACAAATGCTGCCTAATAAATTATTCTTCCTGAAAAATGCAGAATAAAATGAACTTTGAAAAAAACCCACTTGTCAAGGACTGGAAAGGTTATAAAAATATAAGTAGGCTATAGACAATCAACTTTTCCATGCATTTTTATTGTTGTCAAAACTCTTGTCATAACACATTTTATCTCAACAGTTTACAATACAAGTTGACATGTTATTTCAAACTTCAGTAAGCATAACCAATCTGGTTTACTGCTGTGTGGCTGGATGGAATGAATTAATTTATGACAATTTTAATAACACTTAACTTGTTGTTTAAATTGAAATGCAGTACTTAAAAGAGCATAGGAAGGGTGAAATATTTGAAAGCCAAGGCCAAATTTGAGGAAAGATGAACATTAATTGAATTCTATTTAAAAAAGATGGATAAGCTTTTAATTAAATGCAAACATGAAGGAAATTATGGGCAGTACAGTTAAGGAAGATAGCTAACAAAACTTAAAAACTGATTGAGGTATTATACAATCTTTATTTAAATTTATTTCTTTATGGTCCAGGACTGATCTTCAAAAGAAAATATTACAGCACATCAAATATAAAATGATATAAAGTAAGAAGTAAAGTAAAGCAGAAGTTATATAGAAGAGTTCAAAATACTTAATATGTAAGAGAAGCACCAGATTATTTCTGCCAGCAGTAGATATTGTTAAAAAATTATCATCCTTATTAGAAGCAACTGAAATGGAATGACATAGGTCACTCGGACCAGAAATTAAGATTTCTAATACTTGGTATTATGAGTTCTATCTCCTATTTATTGTAGAAAAGGCAATCTAGTAATATGTACATGTGAAATAGATTCAACTTCAACTTCATAGGTGATATTGATGTATCTACCAGTTGGCCTCCTTCCTCATGGTTCACTAGTTGGGTCAGAGTGAAGAATCTTGTGTGTGCCCTGTGGGAAATGTTATAAAAATATAAGAAATTGAGCAAGGGAGGATGGTTATTTAGTTGTAATGTATGTGGGAAACTTTGGCTCTATAGATTTGGAGATCTAGATCCCAGATCTTCTATTGAAGATAACAATGGCTTCAACAGGGTGAGATAACTTGTGATGGATAAAAACAGATCAAGACCAATTTGTCTTCTTAGTGAATATTCAAACTTTTTAGTAAGGTGGGGTAGACCAAAGAAGATTGATTTTAAGGCTAGATCCCACTGGCCGACGGATGCAAAACGTATGCAAAAAGGACACAGCGGATGAGCAAAATTTTAGGGGTGGCTCCATCCATTGTTATCCGCTCCAAAAAGTGGCCCAAATTTGCATAAACAGAACGGAAAGGAACGGAAAGGAACAGACGGGGGTAGTACGTAGCGAGGATGTTAAACAGATGTTCGTAGGAAGCCTAGCGGATGACAGCGGATGGAAGCGGATGACACATCCGAAGGGCTTCCAGGGGAGAACTGCAAAGCGGATGCATAGCAGAAGAAGCGGATGCGTAGCGGATGAGCCGGATGCATTACGGATGCCTATAGGATGCATAGCGGATGCATAGCAGATGCAAAGCATTCACTGTGCATGTGGGGAGGATGAATTGCGTCAGTTCCGTGGATATAAAAGGATGCAGCTCGCAAGCAGTCAGCATTCAGAGGAAAGATGTGCTGCCACAGACATCATCGAATAACACCATGGTTCATCAGTCAGGGAAGAAGAGAAAGCCAGTGCCTACTCCTGCCACCCCTGGCAAGAAGGACAGAACCACCATCCCACCCCTTGGCACTGACTCTGAAGCTGCTGGTGCTTCTGCTGCTGGTGCTGATGCTGCTGGTGCTGCTGGTGTTGCTGCTGGTGGTGCTTCTCTTGCTGGTGCTGCTGCTGCTGCTGCTGCTGCTGCTGCTGTTGGTGGTGGTGGTGGTGCTTCTCCTGCTGGTGTTGCTGCTGGTGGTGCTTCTCCTGCTGCTACTGCTGGTGCTGCTCCTGCTGGTGCTGCTGGTGCTGCTGGTGCTTCTCCTGCTGGTGCTTCTCCTGCTGGTGCTACTGGTGCTTCTCCTGCTGGTGCTGCTGCTGCTGGTGTTGCTGCTGTGGTGTACCAGCCCCAAGGCCCTCAAAGCCCTGCTGCTCAAGCCCCTGCCAGAGGGAGGAAGAGGCAAGGGAAGGAGAAGAGAGGGAGGAAACAGTGCACCCTTTCCTAGAAGCATGAGGAGGAGATGCTGGAATGGCTGAGGGAGAACGAGTACCTGTGGAGAAAGGGCCACAGACTCTATCGTGACATCAAGAAAAAAGAGGCAGCTTGGAGAGACAAGGCAGAGAGCCTGGGCTACACTTCAGACCTACTCCTTGATGGTGGAAGCACATGCACACCTGGTATGGCAAGCTACACCTGAAGAAATCTGGCCAGGCTGCTGTCAAGCTCACTGACCGGGAGATGTACATCATGGCCAAGTGCAGCTTCCTGGAAGGTGAGGTCCACCACCGAGGAGCAGCCCCTCTGACAACCCTCTCCCTCAGACAGTCCACAGACAGCCAGTCCTCTTCTAGCCAGGAGACAGCTGCTCTGTCCAGGCAGGTGTCTTTGGAGGGCCCCACGGCAGAGACTCCCCCAACAGCTGCACTCCCCATGCCAGAGTACATGGAGGATCCCCTGTCACAAATGGAGGAAGAAGCGGCAGCCACCAGAGACCAACCCACACCCACCCCCAGCTCCACCTCCACAGAAAGCAGGTAGAGAGGCAGAAGCAGACTGGAGGGCCAGAGCCACACTGCTGGAGATCAGGGACACAATCAAAACCAGCACAGATCTTCTCTTTCAGCTGGTCCACAGCGACATACCATCTTCGAACTGCAAGTCCTTCATCACGTACGTGAGCCAGACCCTCATGGACCTGCCCAAGGCCCAGTACCAGGTGATGAAGCAGAAGATCACAGCTCTTCTGCACAACCCTGCAGGCCCAGCTGAACCTGCTCCAACCCAGTCTAGGTCTGCTCCTACACCCCAGGCGATGTCACAGCCATTCCACGGCTTTCAACAGCCCCTCACCTACCAAGGCTACGAGTACCAGGACTTTCCACGGCAGAGGTAGCCCTTCCTAGTCCAGGTCCAGGTTCCTCGGATGCCACAGACACCACAGACACCTCACCTGACCCAGTTGCAGACCAGACAGCCCCACTACACTCCTCCTTCCTCCACCCCACAGCCAAGCCACTCAAAAGACAATCTGTCTTCAGTCTTGGGCCTGACATCCCAGGTCCTTGATGAAGGACCTCTCAATCTCACGGGACTGAGTCAGCTCTCTGAGAGCTTCCTGAACACACGATCTCCTGTTGTACTCTCGGGGCCAAGCATCCCAATGGCGCCTCAGACCAGCACTCCAGCCACAGCCACCTCCACAGTCCCTGGCTGCTTGACAGTTAAGACCATGGACATGCCTCAGAGTGACTGAGAATAGTGCCAGAGACTGAGTTGTTACCTGTTCACTTTATCTTTGCTTAAGACACTTTACTTGGTTCATTTTGCTTTTTTAATAAAGTCATACAGTTTACTTAAGACAGTTATTAATAAAGGTTATCTTTGCTTCACACACTTGGTTCATTTTTTTTACTTAATAAAGTGTTGGGGAAAACTGAAAAAATGATTAAGCCTTTGCATACTTGTGGGATGGGTAAGAATAGCTGTGGGATGGTTAAGGATAGTTGTGGGTTAGGTAAGGATAGCTGTGGGATAGGTAAGGATAGTTGTGGGATAGGTAAGGATAGTTGTGGGATAGATAAACCTCCAGTGCAAGCATTGTCGGACTGTGTGGTCCACCCTCCCAGCTGCCACACATATGGCCCTTTTTTATCAATAATAATTTATTCATCGATCAACACATTTCAAAATAAACAAAGCTCTTTATTAATGCCCTATTCATTGTAGAACCACTCAACATACATGGCATAATCTCATCAGTGTTATGAGACAGGCTGAAGGAAGCATCCATTAACCATCTATCATCCTGTCTTGCCACTCCACTGCTCCAGCTGGGGAGTTGCACCAATGTTTCAGGAGGCTGCGCTGCTTCTTCCCTTCACATGAAGCTCTGTTGAGGCCTTGTACATCCACAGTGTCTATCAGGTTTAGTCCTTGCCTCCATTCACCAGGCTCCATGTCCCCATTCCCTTGTTGATGGTCCACAAGCCTGTTCTGCAAGACTGGGTAGAGGGTGCACATGAGATTGTGCAGGATGCAGCAAGCTTCCACGATGCTCCTCACGGTCTGTGGGCGATGCTGCATGGTGGTGAGAAGTACCTGGAACCTGTTGGCCAGGATGCCAAAGGCGTTCTCCACCACCCGTCTTGCCCTGGACAGCCTGTAGTTGAAGATCCTCTCTTCACAGGTGAGGCATCTGGAAGTGTAGGGCTTCATGAGGTAGGTTCTGAGGGAGAATGCGTCATCCCCCACGATGAAGGAGGGCACATCTTGTGTGTCATTGGGTAGGGGTCTGGATCTGGAAAACCCATGATGAGATTGTGTTCCAGCCCATCCTTGAAGTCACTGGCATTGTATACCTGGGGCATCTGAAGCTGACCCATTGCCTGAAGCATCGATGTACATGAACTTGCAGTCAGCATCAACGATGGCAAAGAGGATGATACTGAAGAAGCCCTTGTAGTTGTAATAAGAGGACCCTGAGTTGGCTTTAGCTTTGCAGGCCTGTGCTTCCCATCTATGGTTCCAACGGTGTGGGGAAAGTTCCACCTCTGATACCACTGTTCTGCAACTTTCCTCCATCCTTCTTCAGTGGTGGGACACTGGACGAGCTCCTCCACGTATTCTTCGATGATGGCCTGCACCATGTCTCTGACCACTTTGTTGATGGTGTTGTGTGGCACCCTCCAGGCATACTGCATGTTTCTGTATGTGGTTCCAGAGGCCAGGTGGCACACAGTCAGTGCCACCTTCAGTCCAGGGTTCAGGTTGGGACGAAAGTTGGTGTTTGCCTTGGTCAACCTGGGTCTCAGACGCTCTATAATTTCGTCAAACATGATTGGTGGCATCCTCATGAAATGCTGGAATGCATGAGGTTCTTCATTCCTCAGCTCCACCATCAGCTTGTCATACAGTCCAAATTCCACTCTTCTCCCAATCCATTGTCAGACCCACACAGCTCTTGGACGTCTCCTTCTTCTCCTCGCGTAGAAAAGGTGAAACAGTCCGAACAGGTTCTGGTGTTGAATGATCGCAGCTACCATAAGGACTGTGTTATGATCCATGGTGGAGATCAATGGATGATGTGGAAGAGCAAGACCAAGGGTGAAGAGGTCTGTACACCACGGCTGCTGGACTCATACTGAGATCCAGGTGATTTCCTCCCCCTTTTCATAGCAGATATCGGTTTTCCGCTAGGTGTCCTTTTGCATCCTCTAGACATCCTGCAGACATCCTAAATATCCGAGATACATCCCATATACAAACGTTTTGTCTGTTTTAATGCTTTATATACGACATGCATCCCCTTACATCCTTTCTATTTCCATGCTAGTAACATGTGTATGTTCCGTGTACCTTTCACTTCCTCCCTCTTTCCATTTTCAGCTGCAGCGGATGTGAGTTGTGCAGATGTCCAGAGGATACTGAGAGGATACAGCGGACGTTTAACGGATGACAATGGACATAGAACATTTGTTGCCCATATGTGTCGCGGATGTACATTGTACGTGGCGGAAAGTTCATCCGCTCAAAAAGTTTTGTGCAGCTCAAAACTTCTTGCACGGATGAAATCTCAGTGGATGGATGCTCGATGGATAGAGCGTATGAAACATGTATGCAGTGAGTACACAACAGATGCATCGCGTTTTCCAACAGATGGCAAGCATTTTTGTCCATTTTACATCCTCTTTTCATCCATTGGTGCAGTGGGACATGGGCTTTAACCAGTGTCTGAGAATGCCAAAGGGCTCCTAAGAAGATATAGTCTAATTTCAGCCAGACAAGGGAATTAGAGGTAACCTTTCAGGAACCTTTAAAAATTTAAATTAAGCACCTTCTCATCTCAAAGCATCTTTATTAATACATAAATAAGTGGCATATACCATTGAGTCTAATCTTGAATTACTTGATATCTCTGGTACATATTTGTTAGTGACATGCATATTTAATAATTGCAAAGATGCTTTGGGAGCTTTTATAAGGAGGTATTTTGCTTGATTGATCCTATGACTAGATGATTGAAGATGGATGTCTAAGTACTTCAAGGCTATGACTTGCTCAATAGGTCTATCATTAATCTTCCAGTTAATGAGGAAATTGAAATGCTTTCTGAAGAATATTAGGACTCTTAAGATTAAGAATATTAAATTATTGATTTCATGGTATTCACTACAAAAATAAGAAGGTAATACTTCAAGACATCTGTACAAGTCCACCGAGAGAAAGAAGCTGTGCAATAGCTATGCCATTGGTATAGAGAAGAATAGGAACCAAAATGGACAAAACATGGAGAGTGAAATTCTGATTTAATAAAAACTTCAACTGCATACCAATATATACATTAAACAATAATAAGGGTGGAATGCAATCTTGCTTTTAAAGGTTATTTTAGGACAGGAAAAGTTTCAGCTAGATCCCTTTTACAGTTTACCTTAACTTGCATGGTGGTATCTGAATGCAGTGATATCAATGATATCAATTTGACTTGCATTGGGGCTAGGATGCTCTTGGAAAGCATTCAATCAAGAAGTCTATAATAGAAACATCTATTATATAATTTACTTATAATTAATAGCTGATAGGATTAGACTCCCCCCCTTGTTTGTATATGGGGGAAATGGTGGAATTGAGTCACTTTTTTTGTTTTTTTAGAATCTGAAAAGCATTTCTTATGGCAGTGAAGAGAAAGCTAGCAGAAATGCTCATTAAGTGAGACTGGATTTCAGAAAGGCAAATTCCAAATCAGGAAAATGAATATCATGCCTTGTAGTCTCTTGTTTATCCTCCTCCCAAATTCCACAAGCTACATGTAAGTAACCATAAGATGCCGGGGGGAGGGGGGAGAAATGAATGTCATCAAATGTATCATGACAATATTTACAAATGATACAGATTATGTGTTCCATTGCAACTGACCAAGTTGCACATACATGGCATCAAAATAGTCATTAGGCAGTTTCAGTGTGTGTCTGCTCTGTCTAATGCTTGCAAGGCGAGCATATTATTATCCTGCACATTTCCTAAATAGTTTATTAATATCTATGCACAGGCTATGTAATCAAAACTGTTTGTATTTGTTATATATACAGTAAGGGTGTTAAATTCAAGGCCTGGGTGCCGGATGCGGCCCACAGGGTGCTTAGATCTGGCCCATGGGGCCCCCTGGAAACAGTGAAGGACTGGCCCATGGTGCCTCTGTGGCGCCTCTGCTGACAGAGGGTTCTAGGAAGCTATCACAGCTGAAAATGGAGCTTCAGAGCATGTTTTTTCTGGCAGTGCACTTGGGCCACTGCAGGCACCCCCAACATGAGTGACATAGAGTTGGCCATGCCCAAACCCTCCCTGACCTCCTGAGGTAAAACACAACCCTGGTGCAGCCCTCAAGGAAATCGAGTTTGATACCTTTGATACATAGAGAAAGATTGCAATCCTTTTTTTTCAGACTATTTCATGACTGAAGCTATTCAGTTACACATAATATTCCTAGGCTTGGCTAATAATGTCTCTACAGTGTTGGATAAGCTTCCTTACCTCAATTAATTACATTTTTGTTCAAGATAAGGTTTACATAACTGAGACCTAGTGTTGGCATGCCAACTTATATTTTAAGACAGAAATTCCATTAAATTGAATAACATTTTTACATATTCAGTATTAATAATGTATAGCCTTCTCTATGGCAAGATGATTCTTCATTGTTGATTAATCATACAGAATATGAAGATTTAAGAAGGCTCTATATTAATTACTTAGCTAGCAGGCAATATCATTCTAATAATGGATGATCTTGAAAAACTAAGCAGAACTGCAGCTGGTTAGTAACTAGATAAGAACCGTGGACCAGATTGGAAGTTTAGGGCTCTACTAAGTTTACAACTTGATTTGGAAGATGTACTTGAGAACATTCTGAAGAATTGAGGCAGCTGATTCCAAGAAAGAACATCATTTCCTTAAAAAAAGATGTAGTTGGTTCAGTGAATCATAGGCAAAAGCTGCATTTCCAAACATACCTCATTTCTTTCAAATCAAATCAAAAGAACTGTTCAGCCCTAGTTTACCACTGCAAATTTCTTTATCTTTTCAAAATTAAGTGTCAGAATTCAGCTTTATATAACAATGAATTGATACAGAAAATGAAGTTGCATAACCAAGATGTTCCTGAACATCATCCTTAAAGTTGGAGACTTATTAAAATATTCTGCCCTTTGAGAATATTGATATAATTCCTAAGATTGATTGTTCTCAGTTTCAAGGATGCAGAAAATTGGCCAATTTTCTGACCAAGAACCTGCTTGCTCTATGTAACATGTTGCAAGGAACAAACATTGATTGTACATATTAAATATCACTTCGACTTCAGTTTGAAACATTTGCTTATATAGCTATTGTTAGTCTCTACACTGGCCAGTTGTTTGTATGGTGAGAGATTTATGATTTTCCTACCATTTTTTCATTAAGATCAAACCTAAAAAAATTACATATATTTGAGTTTAGTAGAAGATCCTACATTTTCATTTAGAACATGCCTCTAAAAATATACATTTGCCATATATTTATGGTTCTTGATTTACATTTTTGAAATGTAATTCAAGCCAGGGATAAAAGATTGAAATAGCACTGGTTGCACCCATGGACAATCTTGGGTGAGAACAGGATAGAGGTATACATTCATCCTTGTTCTTCCTGACCTCTTGGCAGCTGTCAATACCATCAACCCTGGTATCCTTTTGGGCAGATTTAGGCAGTTTGGGTGTAGGTGTCAGAGGTTTGTGCTGATTCACTTCCTTTCTCTGAAGCCAGTTCTAATCAGTGTTGATAGGGTAAGAGGTCCAGCTCCCAGTCCCTGCTTTATGGGGTTCCACAGGGCTTATCTGTTTCTTTTTAATATCTACATGAAATCACTTAGTGAGATAATCCATCACCACAGGACAAGGCATCACCAATAGGATGATGATATCTAGTTATATATCTTTATCCTGGGTGAAGTGAATGATGCTATGGACATTATTTCATGTTGCTTGGAGGCTGTGGGAGCCTGGATAGGAAACAACAGACTTCAGTTGAATCTTGGTAAGATGTACCCAGGAATTTATCAACCTTGATCTTGGATGGATTGCACTATTTCAGACAGACCCAGTGCATAACCTGCAGGGTACTCTTGGACTTAGAAATCCTGTTTCAAAGAACAGGTGGCAGTCATGACTAGAAAGGCCTTTGCTTAACTTCATATTGTACATCAGTTACATCCTTTCCTGGATAGGGAGGCTTTCCATTCAGTCATTCATATTGTGACCATCTCCAGTCTGTACTACTGCAACATGCTCAAGAAGCTGCCCTTGAAAGAATCCAGAAACTTCAGCTGATGCAGAATCCAGCTGCATGAGCAATTGTGGGTGCCCGAATAAGGGCACATCTAACATCTTTTCTCCATAAACTGCATTACTGCCAGTTTGCTTCTGAGTCCAATACAAGGTGTTGGCGGTGACCTATACAGCCATACAAGCTATCTATGTCTTGTTACCTTAGTCTTGTTACATTGGCCTATCCATCATATCAGCCAGGGAAGGCATGTTGCAGACTCAGTTAAAGAATTCTGATGACAGGGTTCAGGAAGACAGTCTTCTGTGATATTTTCCTTGTCCTGTGGAAAATCCCCACCATCACCAGGTGAGGCAGGCCACACTCTTCTGGTCTTCCAGAAAGCAGTTAAAACATTGCTCAGCAACCTTACATGGGCAGTTCAGAGAAGCATACAGCTGTGGAAATGGCTGGTGCTTTGAGAGCCCTTCCTTCACTTTTAAATTATTTTTTTTAGTTTTCTGGGATATATTTTGTTTTTTTTTTAAAAAGCACTACATTTAGTGCTGTTGGTATTATTCTTTTTGGGGACAAATGCTCAAATCTTCAGGATATTGTGTCATGACTTTATTAAGCAGAAACAGCAATAGAATAGAATAACAGAATTGGAAGGGATCTTGGAGGTCTTCAAGTTCCCTGCTTAAGCAGAAAACCCTATACCATTTCAGACAATTTTTTGTCAAATTTCTTCTTTAAAAAACTTCCAGGGTTGGAGCATTCACCATTTCTGGAGACAAGTAGTTCCACTGTGTCAGCCTTCAAGATTTTAGCCTTCAGGACCTTCTCCCTTTCCTTTGCATCTTTGGGCTGTCATAAGTAACGGGGGAGGAGAGGGGATAGTTGTGGGAAGTGAGCTGGAGGTGTTACAAAGTGGAACTGTATAAACTTGGGGGGGGGGGAGAGTACATTCTTGCTTAGGTTTCTGTTTCTTGCTTAGCTTTCTATTCTCTGTGCAGCTGCAAACCTTTATCAAAATATGCCAAAGTCAACGGCCAGAAGGTCATCACCACCTGAAGATGTCCACATGATAACATTCACAACTTTTAATTGGAAGAACCATTTGAACTATTGGGGGTGGGAACATTGCCATCACTTTGCATATGTGATTTACGTGCCTATTTTCTCAGATTCAGAATTCTTTTGTTGCTACCACTTGACTTCCAGTAAAAGATAACTTTTCTCTAATTAAAAGAGTCCAAGTATTTCTTTCTCGGATTTTGAATGGAGCACCAGCTGACACACTGATTAATTGTTCTATCAGGAAATTTCTCCTTTGTTCTAGGTTGCTTCTCTTCTTGATTAGTTTCTACCCATTGCTTCTTGTCCTGCCTACAGGTGCTTTGAAGATTAGTTAAGTACAAAATGAAATTATGTTCCTTCTTAGAATTTTAAAGTTGAAAATGAAGTGCTAATAACTTTTCATATCAGATCCAATCCTTATGTGACCACTTTCATGCCTAGTATTCCTTTCTCTACTCAGCAGGTAAAACAATTAAGTGAGTATCTTGAAGTCTGGAATAATTTTTATTTTAAACCAATCCCATAATATGTAGCCTATTATGTCAGCTTTGTCATTTAAAGAGTAATACAATTTTTGCTGCTGTTACACATTGCCAGTAGCTAAATGGAGAAAGATTTGAAACTATTAGAATATATATCAAGGGAGATTATAATTAGAGGAGAAGGAATGGTGTATGATGGCCTAAATGAGATTTTTTAGCTCAATAGTCTGAACTTATTAATAATTAATAATCGTATGTGGCCACTTTATTAATAAAGCTGTAATTACTTTCAAAACTGTTGATTACAAGTTCTTTTTTCTAACAGGAAACAAATTTACTGAATAAATTGTTGATAACAGTCACATAGATAGAAAAGGTCATGTAACTGAAACACTCACACAACTCTTTTTAATGTAATTCACTGCAGTAAACAACTATGGAAAGTTAACTGGGGCTATAAAGAAGAACAATCTTTTGAGAAAACTAGTTCAGTAAATATAATGGGCTTTCAAATTGACAAAACATCTAGTTTTCCAATGACAACATATCAAAGCAGTGAAAAGTTCAAGGGGCAGTTGAGATTAAAATGAGATATAAAACATAGCAAGGAAAACGGAGCAACTAACTCTACTGACTGATCATGTACAGTCAATTGGTTTTGACTCTAGGCAACCACATAGATGTTGTCTATGATGATCAGTTCATAACTTAGTCCTTCAGATCTTCCAACAGTGCAGCCTTTATCACTGTAACTGAGCAACCCACTTTGCTGGTGGATACTCTATTCTCATTCCATCCACATTTCCCAGCATTATAGACTTTTCCAGAGAGCTGTGTCTTTGCATAATGTGTCCAGAATATGATAATTTGATCCTGGTCATTTGTGCCCAATGATAAATGTTCATTTGTTAATGATTCATTTGTTTGCTTTCTTGGCTATGCATAGTACTCTCAGGAGTACTAATATCTAATATCTAATCTAAAGGCATTCACATTAAGTACCATTTCCGGATATCATGATAATAAATTTCATGATGCAATGTAGAATGAATTATTTTTGTGTGGATGAATCCTGGTCAGAGAAGATGAAAATTTTTCCTGTCCAATTTTTTCATGCCATGAGTGATTGTATATACCTTTTCCTCTCTGCCCTAGGTCTTTTTTTAAAAAAAAACTAAATAGTCCCAAATGCCCTAGCATTTTTCTTTCAAGTTTATCTGAGCCTCCTGATGCTTTTGATGAATCTTTTCTCTCACTTTTTGCTTTATAATATCCCTTTTCAAACAAGATCAGAATATCATATTTGAAGGTCCATAGAGAATATACACAGTGCCAAAGATATGAACATATCACAGATTTCCATAAGACAAAGTTGGCATTTCTATTTTGAATTAGTTTTGTAATGGTCCTTAATATGGAATTGACTACTCCATAGTTGCTCTCAATGAGCTGACATCTTCACTGAGCTACCTGCAATAAGAAAGTTAAATATGGCTAGCTTTCATTCCATTAGTATATGTGTGGAATTTTTAAAATCAGATTTGAGTCACTTTTTACATAGTTAATTTGCACATTTGCCATTTAGTTGACTAGTAATCCAGATTAAAGAGATTCTTCTGCAGGTCTTTTAAATCTCCTTTGTATTATTATCCTGAATATTTAGATATCATTAGCAAATTTGGCAAGCTAACTGCTTCAAGATGACTAAATTGTACTCTGAACTAAACTGTTCTTTTTTTATTCACTTCTCATTCTTATTAGAATTTAATAATAATTGCACATTATTTCTACTTCTATTTTCTATTATTTAGCCAGTTAGTAAGTTAAAAACTTGGGTGATGAATTTTGTCAAGGCTTCAGCTTGCATTTATCATAAGATATTACCCTTCACAGTGATGCAATATAGGAATTTACATCTGCACATAAAAACTTCTAAATTTAGATAGAAATACTCATAACTGTAAACCATGTTTATTTTCAAACATTTTAATATGTGTCTTTTTATGATATGAAACTTTTAAATTGTTGTCACCTTTTTTCCTTATTTGAGGTTTCATCCATATTCAAAGTACCTATTTTTCATCCCTATTTGAAGTACATTTCTAACATTTCTAACTCATTTCTCGACTCAGTCATCATAATATTCTCTGAAATATCAATCCTTCCAAACTGGATGCTATGTACCAATGTTCATTTTCTCCCAGAAACTACTCTTGAAGCAGCTGTATCATATTTTTGATATAATGCAGCAGCAGCTTAGTTTCATTATTTTTGAAGTAGACTCTTTCTTGTTTAGGTTCACCTTGTCTAAAATCATGTCCCA
Organism: Laticauda colubrina; assembly: GCA_015471245.1. Lineage (NCBI taxonomy): Eukaryota > Metazoa > Chordata > Lepidosauria > Squamata > Elapidae > Laticauda > Laticauda colubrina. The sequence continues at coordinate 34,346,167 of BLBF01000022.1, read as the reverse complement.
AACAAAGTCTAAAACTCTATGCTTCACACCACTATTCTCTTCATATTCTGAGATCACTGAGCAAAGCTTTTCTAACTGCCCAGAGTGTGGAACAAATATAACTTTTGAAAATGCTACCTTATCAATTTTGGACCTCAGTTTAATGCCAAACAACATACATCTGGTTTTAGAATTGGCCAATTACATTTTCTAATGTCATTGGTGGTAACTTTCACAGTATGACTCTTGCTTAGAGGGGATCTGACATTCTCAATTTCACACCAGGCAATCAAATCACAGTGTGATTTGCATGCTAATAAGGAACCATCTGTCTGTGTTCTAATATATGTTTAATGCACCCACATTTATAGTCCACCAGCCTCCCAAAGCAGTATCTACAGTGTAAAAAGATATTGTACATCAATCAAGAACCAGAATTTTCCTACAAGAAATGTTCCCTTATCTTTGAAATAATGTTCTGCCTCCTCCAAGTCCCTTGTTTTCTCTGACAGCAGGAGAACTATCATTCAAGGATCGGAATGAAGCTATCACAACTTGAAAGGTCTTGTCTACATACCTCTCTAGATAAATAACCATTTTTCAATACAGCCAACTTTGTGTTAAGGAAATTGATTTGTTTCTTAAGAGACAAAAGCCCATTTTACTGACCACAAGCAGACAACTTATTTATAACTGTCAGATAGTTGCACCTTTGACATTCTATATAACGGATTGAAGAGCTCCAACTTTCTGCTGTTTTTCTTTAACTTAATACTAATTATTTCTGATAACTTGGCTTTGTTTGTTAGGAACTATTTAATCTAAAAGGTTGTCTTTATGTTGTGGTTTTATAGAGTTTACAACCCTGGCCTCATTTCTAGACTCAGTTTAAAGCTGACTACACAGCTATGCAGGCCAATTCTTAATAAATTCCAAATGACAAGATGAAGCTATTAAAGCTCATTCTAGGATTAACTTTAAAAAAGGTAAGTTGACCATTCAGTGGTCAGGAATCCCTGACAGCAAAGCATAGTACTTCCCAAGATTATGTAAACATTCAAAAGGGAATCCCCAATACTTGTCTTTATACCTTTGCATTACACATTCACATTTTACAATCTTAACTTTTCTTACCCAGATGCAAGACATGACTATCAGTATTATTGAAGGCCACTGAATAAATAATTTATATTTAAATAATAAAATAATAAATAATTACATTCATAATTTATTATAATTATAATAAATAATAAAATAAAAATGAAATGATTAAAAGAAAAAAATACTCTGTAAAGCCGCAACATAAGGACAAACATTGAGATCAAATAGTTCAATAGAAACCCAAAGCCAAGTAATCAGCAATACTACTAAGAATTTAAAATAAAATAAAATAAATGGATGAGAAAGAACAGTTTGCCAAACCAGTGGTACAACAAACCAAATGTGGAAAATCCATTAGTCAATGGATTATATTCCTATTGCAATATAGAGCTATACGCCCCCAAATGCTAAGTCTGGAGTTAGAAGTTAGTGCTTTTTTCCCATACAGATTCTCTCTTCTTTTTTACCTCTTGTTTGCTGTAATCAGATGATGCTCTCAACTGCCTCTCATCTTTATGAAGACTTCTGGCTGGACACTATAAATATTGAGCTCAAGAAATGCAATAAAGGTATAAAATAGATATGCATCATGAAGAGAGAGTATTGCTACATAAGAAAAAAACCGAACATATATAAAAAATATTATTTTTACAATGGATGGCGAAAGACGAAGATAATGTCTATCATCATCACTAAATATATCACTCTTTCCCCATGTATGCTGCAAATTTTAGAATTCCTAACCAGGAAATTTAGCCTCCATTTAAGTATTTGAAAAAGTTCAGAAATAGCTCGAATACTATGTAATCCTGCAATATCAGTTCTCTTAAACATTTTAGTATTTTTTTAAAAATGAAATCTGGGCAAAGTTGACATTTTCTCATCATGCTATAGCTCTGCAGAGCTTGTGGACAGTTCCTTGTCCCCATTGGTGATATGGATCTACTGAAAGTGATTTTCAATTGCATTTATTTCCAAGTCAGAATTCTGCAACATGAATAAAGCAAGCAAGTTTGCCACCATGCTACTTGTGATATCACAGTTCATAAGAATTTTGGCAATGCTTTAAGACATTATTAAATATTTATTAAGGTAGAATTAATTAACGCACATGGGAAAGAAATAACAAGTAAAGAAAATTTTGTATTATATTGAACTATTATTAGCTTGAATTTAATATAAATGTAAAATAGTAATTTTAATATGTGGGCAAGTTGCCCAAAGTCTGGTTGTATAGTAACTTGATTTATTTGTCATGGGATATTTAATAATCCCAGCAAATACTCCATGTGAAAATCTAAAAATAAAAATCCTGGTAATGTCAAGTGCCAGGGAAATCAGCAGATTCAGGCCATTCAAATGAGTAGAAAGATTTATTGCAAGCTTTGCTCTCTACAAGAATCTGGCCATGTGACCATTAAGGGAAATGCATGGGAGTTAAGAATAGAAAGGAAATCAGGGTGGGTTGGACTTAAATCTTTTATGGGTGCAAAGGGACTCATGACTTAAGACACATAATAACCAAGCTCAGCCTGGATATCTCCTACAGGTGCTAAATATTGGTTTTAAATTTTATGCAGTAATACCTCCTCTACTATTGTAGATATATGGCAAATTACCAATTACCTGATTAAAAAAACTATTAATCCAGGTTAAAGTAACAAAGACCCAACATTATGAACCATTTGAATATAACATTATTTCTAAGTACCACTAAACATTGTCATTTAACATAAAAGGTAAAGGAATCCATCTGGGTTTTACTCCAGTAATTGTAGTCAATTTTAAGGGACAAGTAGCACTGTCTGAAGATATTTCTGCAATCAGGTGGTCAGCAAAATATCACACCAAATCACAACATGTACAGTAAAACATGAATGCTCTTACCTTCCCCCTAAAGTGGTATCTATTTATCTACTTGCATTGACATGCTTACAAACTGTTAGGTTGGCAGGATCTAAGGCAAAAGATGGGATTCATTTAATCATTCAATGTATTTGCATTAAATACATTTTAATTCAAATGTTTTATCTAAAACACATTTAAGCATTTAAAAGTAAAGCTTGCAAAAATGTATTATTGCAGCATACCAGAAATTGATCCTCCAAGTTATGTAAGACAATTGATGGCTATGTGTGCCATCTAAGTAAATCTGTGTGCATATAACTAAATCTTTCACTGGGATCACCAGTGAAAAAAAATGACAGCACACATATGTGAAGGTGGGTTGATCAAGAAGTATTTCTAAATAATTAATTAACCTTGAAATTGGCTGCTTCAGTTCAACCAAAAGGAGAATCAGAGCAGCATACAAATATATTTATATACATAGATTCTCTTACCTTCATTTGGAATCTATCACTATCATTGTTAATGTACAAAACAAAAGAGAACAGGTAGTTACATATTCACTCAATTCAAGCATGGAAACAGTGATAATGGCTTCATTTAAAATTGAAAGGAGCATGTTAGGAACAACAGATAAGGGAACTATTTGCCTATTCCTACCTAATGTTATAAGCTACTGTTTGGACTGTGCTTTAATTTCACTTTTCCAAATAGGTGTTGCAATGGTTGTGATGATGATATCTGATTTTGTCCAGTTTACTTATTCATTCAAGCAGACTCCCCATCTGAACTCTCACTGTTATTTTGAATTTTAAATCCAACATTTTCTAATTAGCATAGCCAACTGAAGTATTTAATTAACTTCCAAATACTAAATTGAATTAATTATTTTAAAGATTACATGAATGCTATCTGGTTACGATAGATAACTATTCAGCAAACAGTTAATTTTAAATTGTACGATGATGAGTGGGATAAATGAATGTTTTTAGGCACTTGAAAATTCATGGTCTGAAGTTATTGGACAAGAACAACAAAATGAAGAACTTGGTAATGATCCTGCAGTAGAAGTAATGAAGTGAGTCCTAGTAATATAAAGGCCAGACATGGGACCTTAGGCATAATGCTTGTATGTTATGAACTTATGATAGTAAATAAATTACTTTCAAGTGAATATTCTAAAAATAAATATTGTGGGGGATATTTAGTATGTTGCATTCAGTTCAATGTGGTCTTAAAATAAACAACATTAGGAATGCATTCAAGGAATAAAATTACCAAATTATCCTCATTTGGTTAAATAACAAGATAATATGCCTGGATACTGGACTCCTGGACTGGATCCTAAACAGCCTGATTCAATTTCAGTTTTTGCAATTCAAAAGCAAATCTGATTCATTTGAGCTATTTTGAAATTCAATTGGAAAACAATTGACCATAGTCTATAATAGGGAAACATCAATGTATCTGCAGTGCTAAGTTTTTAGAGAGAATGGGATAAAAATAGGAAAGATAGTTGATGCTTTAGAAGATATCAGTCCAGAACTTTTATGACAATTAAAAATACCCTGCACCTGTTTTAATAGTTAAGGAAAGTCCCAGTCTCCAAAAAGACCACCAAAGAGCTTATGCTGTGCTGATCTAGTTCAGAAAGTTCCTAACACTGTCTAATTTAATTTTTAAAACTTGAATGATTTTTTATAAGGTCAAGCTTTAACATTTCTTATTCTTGATTGCTAAACTAAACGTAACATTGACTTGATTAAATCTGAATGAAGGATTCTTCTATTTTTGATCACAGGGTATCTTCAGTCTCAGGGTGGGTGGGTAGGATAGATGGTTAGAAGCTTACCTTGTCTGGAGAGGTCCCTTTATCACTGTCTTTCGTGAACAGCCAAGTTTAGCAGGAGAATTACAGTTACATTGACCTCTTCTGAATGGGACTCAAAAGTATGATCATTGACTACTTGTCCTTATTAATTGGTACAGTTTACTATCTTTGGTCACTGAAGTATGGGTGGGGAGTGATAGAAAGGTTGGAATAAATAGTTTGCAGGTCTGGACCTTAATTAATATTAAAAACATCATTTTTATGGAACATGTAGAAAATTGGTTACTGATTGAACTTCCATCTCGTGCTGGTAGAAGCAGCACAGATATATATAATTCCTGTAACTTTTCTCCTTCACATCTGTGCTGCTTCTACCAACACTAGAAACAATTCTCATGAGTTGCATCTAAATTCTAGTGTAGGTTATAATGTATTGCCTTTTGAATCAGTGTTGACTTTTTTTGTTCTTCTAAACTAGATTGATTTGATCCGATTAAAAAGGGTGTAATGAATCCTGATAAAGTCTACAATGTAATAAGTGATGGGTCAAATCTTCCACCTGTAAGTTATTACAAATGCATATAGAAGTTAGTAATCCTTTATATCTTCTATCCAAATAGGCTGTTGGCATTGTTTGAAAGCAAAGTTTTCTAAAGCCTTGTCTCAGGGAATGGAAAGTAAGAGGCAGTAAATAGTATGACATTCCTTGTCCTTTTTAAAAAAAATTGAGACCACTTAGATAACTTAAGTTAGATACCTGCTCTCTATCTTGTCTAAAAATCTTTCAAAAATAAGTAGTCCCTCAGTAGTGTGTGATAATTTATAAAACTCAGAAGTTCCTGACCTATTGCGAATTGTGTGACTAGTTTTAGATAGATTCATTCATCCATTAATTGTTTGTGAAGTCATTGTTTTGTCAAATAAGTATCAGAGATGAGGCCTAGTTTCCTATAAGATTATTAATTTCTTTATCCTTATCGTTGGAAAACCCAGTTCCAGTTTCAACACTGCTGTTAGTATACAGATGGGTAAGGCTAAGATTGATCTTATGAATTTATTCTCAACCACTTCTAATTCTTCTAGCTTATTGAAATCACAAATTGGGGGCCTTGTAATGGGTCATTGTGGGCTTGCATTCAAGTGGAAATAAAGTGTGCCCTTGATGTGCCCTGATCTTTTAGGTTTTCTTGAAATAACTCCTTAGAACTGGCAGTAAAGTTTTCACTAATTGATTTGGAAGTACTAAAGTAAATGCTGTGTTAGCTTTCCACTTTAGAAGTGTTTTATTCCTATTTTTAAGTGTTACATTTCCTGAAAGTACCAAGAAAACTACCATGATGTCTCAGAGGAAGGACCAAGAATTAGTAAACAGATAATTTCAACAAAAGATTAAGTATTATGTGTTAGGTGCTGGCTTTGCAATCTATTTTGCTGTCCTAACTCGTATAATACAGAGTTCTATGTCCAGAGATGGGCAATTTTGTCCCAGGAGTCCTGTTCCCTGTAAGAACTAAATCGAAACTAAGGCATTCTCTTCAGTGATTCCAAAACAATATTTTTTGCAGCTTACAAAATAGTATTTACTGAAGCAATAAATGCTATTGCAGCTACACTGTTGCCACTTGCAACCGTAATTTTGTATATCTGTAATCTTGGTTTGTTCTTCATCCACCATTGGCTCACCAAAACAGCTTTTTAAAAATGTTTCTTGGTGTCTACGTAAAAATACGCATTCATTTTCTTTTTAAAGAGCTGAAGTAACCTCACCCAATAATTCTCACCAGCTTGATGGAAAACCACTTAGGAATGCTACAATATCAGGGCCAGCCATGCTTCTCCTTAATTGTTACACAATTTACTAAGCTATGGGGTACTTTATTACATGCTTTGATAACAGAAATGTGTTTGTTTATAGCATTCCCCCAGAAGCACAAAGGAAGATCATGTTAATTTGACAAGTTTTTAACAAATCCATGCTGACTTATGGTAACCACTGCCTTCTTCAATGTTTTGGAAGGCAAAGCACGTCATTTTAGAATATTTAAAATGTGCTATCAAACTTCTTTGGGGACATGTGTCACATTGAATCTTAAACACAGTAGAAGTCTCTTTAAGTATTGTATTCAAAAAATCAAACAATGCAAATATTTTTATAGTAATTGGTTAGCATGGCTGTTCGAAATACATGCATGCAAGAAGAAATAGAGTTGTCCATTTCAGAAAGATCAAGTGTCTCCAGTGAGATTTTTCACTTTATATTTTTACAAAGCTAATTTTTATTTAATTGTTCATGTCTCCAGGTTTGACAGATATTCATGAGCAATATCTTTTCTCCTAAATGATAGTTTAAGAAACCTTCTTTCACACATTTATCAATATATACTTCCTGAGATTAGGTTCTAAATAAATTATTCACCCTTTCTGGAATATCATAATAGTATCTTCTTCAACAAATTTGTCACTTTCCAGAGATCTGTCTATCTAAAATTCAAATAAGATATTTAGAACTCTTTAACACCCAGAGATTTATAATCCTTTTTAATCCTGAGGTCTAACAATATTGTATTGCCTTATATACATATCAGTGTCAGACCTGATATTAAATTAGCAGGCAGTTTCTCCTTAGAATCATTTGTATTTAATTACAATAAAATATATTTAATTAGCTTATAACCAAATGATTTTTCATGGATTTTTTAAAAGAAAATATTTCATTTGTAAAAATTCTCATCCAAATTAAACTGCAGGGCTGTACAATGCTTAGGATTTGATTTGGATGAGGTGCTTCAGCCTATGTAGGAGGGCAAAGCACACCTACTGTGACTTATTAAAGTAGCTTTGCATAATTTTAGGATTATGCAACTGCAGTGTCAACAACCTAAGGGGAAAAAATAGCTGTTTTAATTATTTTCAGGCACAGGGTTTATTCAATACTCAGTATTTAATTATTTGGTCAATTTAAAAGAAAAATAGCAAAACAAATTGATACAGCATATCCTAAAAATATAACATTATGATAATACATTTACACCTCTATTACTATATGAATACATTAACTAGCCAAGTAATAAGAAAATTTAAAAATCTATAATATAGAATAAATATTTCCTATGTTATTATTATTAGTAATAGTAGTAGTAGTAGTACAACTTCTTAAACCAATTACAGGTAGCTCTCAGCTTATGATCACAACTGAGCCCCAAATTTCTGTTGCTAAGTGAGACATTTGTTAAGTAAGAGTTTTCCCCATTTTACAACCTTTCTTGTCATCATTGTTAAGTGAACTTAACTTAAAAATATTCTGATACAAATTGATTGAAAATGGAATACAAATCCTCTATGAACAATGGACAGTAAAATAGAAATATTACCTCCTCAGATGGCTATAAGAATTTGAGGCTCCAAAACAGATGCATTGTTTCCAAATTATAGGGAGTAAAATAACACCATTATTCTGTGTAGTTTATTTCCTACCATTTGTATTATTACAAATTGGAACTGATATGGAGCAGGGCAAGGGAAATATCAAGGGACTAGTCCTGTTATAGTCATCTTAACATGATCGCCAACATCCAATGTGATCACCAACATCTGATGATAGATATGGTACAAGAAGAAGAAGAAGATGGCTCTTATGGGAACTAAGAAAAGCATAGGTTGATGAACATGATAGAACTTTATATGGACATGAAAAATTGTCATCCCGAAAGGAAAGTTATAAGCTTAAACATGCAAAAAGTTAGACCATTAAATCATGGATTGAATTACAGAAAGGCAAATTCTAATTGAATGTCAGGACAAAGTTCTGATAAGTTGTACTTTACATGATGTGTTCAAGTGAAAGATGGATATCCATTTATCCTGGATATTTTAATTTGAGTTACTGCAGAGAACAAGAGGCCTAAGTGATTTCCAAGTGTTGTATTGTATGGATTTATATTAAAGACTCAGACAGAAAAATGTTTTGGAAGCAGCTCCATTACAAATCTAAGCATTGCTTTATTCTTTGGATGAATAAAAATAGGTTTAACCAACAGTTTGAACATGATATACCAATGACCTTTTTCTGAATAAAGGGCAAGAAGTCAAGACATTAAATAATGAAGTTGTTTTTATGTGTAATTATTTTTTTTATTATTCTCAAAAAACTCACCTGCTTTCACATAATAATTTTAGAACTAAAAAAGGCAAGGTCACATGAGAAAATATATTCTTATTTATAATGGAAGGAAATAAAAAAATCTTTATAGCCAGGTTTTGCCACAATAATTTTTGGGCAGCTAATTCTAGGATTCAAAGCCAATAAATTACAAATGAGGTAAAAGCAAAATGGTTCACTGAATAAGGCCAGGAAAATAACTGGAATTTATTAAAGGAAAAAGAAACAGAGGAAAAATGGAACATTTCATCCCTTCATCTGCCAGAATGTTTTTTTCCTGCATGGAAAATGACAGAGAACAAACCCCTATAAAGATAATAAGATAAATCAGTATCCTGTGTTTCAGTCAGTTCTATAACTCTATTTTTGTGAAAATTCTCCAAATTTTCAAAATATTATTGTTCATGATTTTAATGAGGCAGTTTTGTTTATCAATCACCAATCAAAAACATGTATCTGATGCCAGTTTTATGCATTAACACTTTTCCTTTTTCTTTCAGGAAGCTATCATGAGGTGCCAGACATTAATTTCTGCTGGAGAAAACATTAGATAGCAGCCATTGAGAAACAGGGAATGCACAGTTGCATAGGATAAGTCCAAGGCCTAAAACTTTTTTTTTTTTTGCACAAAAAATATTTTCCACTCTATACTTCCTCACCACTACAAAGATCTCTTCCAATAACACTGTAGGCCAATTCAGGGATAACCAGCAAATCAAAACTTAAGAAACAAAAGGAACAAAAGTGTCAAAAAGAATTTGTGACTCATTTCCTATTTGTCTTTTCTTCTCCCCTAATTGGAATCACTATAGATCAAACTTTGTTCTATTTGCAAAGAAAACTTATCGAGTTATCTATAATTCATTTATTCAGTTATCTAATTCATTCCAGAAAGAGTCAAGAAAAAAACCAGAAGTTGCTATCAATGTGAATAGAGGGGTATTTTACCATTTGAAAACAGAAATGGAAGGTCCTCAACACAATCTTTGCCAATCTAATTTTTCAGTGGATTTTTTTTTAAGTTGAAAAGTCTGCATCAAAATCTGCCTTGCGCAAAGTAGATTGATAAATGAAGTGGTCTTGTAGAGACCTGCATATCTTCTATTCATACAGATACTGTGCTACCCTGGATGATCTGTGTATGCACATATATTTAACCACCATTTGCCTCATACTGTAGAAGGGTTCTTGGAATTTACAATTTAATCAGTATAATAAAAATTTAAGAATTGAATAATTTAAGATAATAAAAATAAAAATGTAAAACAACATAAAAGTTCTCATACAAGCATGGATTTCCAAACAAAATGAATTGCTACAATGTGTAATTGCTAGTAGGGAGTCTGCTCCCCTTCTATTAAGTCATGAATTTCACATGGATGCTAAGCCATGGATTTATTTAACTTTACTGGGTCCATGTGACAGTTCTAAGTCATAAATCATACAAACCTTATTATAGATAAACCTGTTACTGAACCCAATCACAGACTCTGAACTTGAAGAGTAAACTGTAAGAAAGATTTCAGTTTGCAGGGATTTTCCATCCTTTACAATCAGTTCCTGAAGTTGCTGTAGTTACTTTCTGCTCAGTTTTTTTTAGTTAAAGAGAAATTTACCTGTGAATCCTCTTGGTTTAGAACTGTGTTCTATCCATTTTGTTTTGCATTCTCTACAACATAACATGCTGTTAGTAGATAATTGTTTTAATTATTTCTTAATTTAAAACCAGGCATATAAATCCATAAAGCAATAGGATAACACAAATAATTTAAAGGCAATTAAATGAAGCAAGCTTTGGAATGATACTGCTTTTTTTTTTTTTAAGTCTGTAATTAGACTTTGTTTAGTCTTCTATTTAATCAAAATTCACTTAATGCTCCTTCAGGAAATCTGATATTCCCTTCTAAACTTAGTGTTAAACAAGAGCTTAAGACATATGCCTCAGGAATAGTTAGGAAGCAATTATTTTTATTTATAATTTGATTATAAGAGAGAAACATACAACTACTCAGAAAAATGCAGCTATAGATAGTAATGTCCAAAGATTAAGAATTTGGAGTTAAGATCTGTACAAATCTTTAGCAGATGATGGATTCCTCTTTCATCTATACAACTGGCAGGCTTCTATACTCCTCTGCCTAATTTGTAATTATAAAAATAATCATATAATATAAATGTGATCACACATTCATGTCTTCAGACTAACTTATTGTTGGAACCTTAATTATAGGTGACATGAGGAGATACCTCATTTAATCACATGGCATCATGATTTATAGTTCTCCAAACTATAAATCTGAATTTTCCCTTCCTGAGTTTACCATTACGACAGCATTAATGGTCCATTGAAAAGGGTATGTGAATGGTCTCCATGTTGTACAAGTTATCAAAGATGGGATTCTAGAAAGTGGGAGTGACTCTCTGGCCTATAGAAATCAATAAGACAGTATCAGTGTCTTGTGTATGAGCATGTCCATGTCCATCATGGTTATAATTTTTCATTTCCATTTATCTGCTCATTTAAATTATGGACATGTTAAAATATATGTGAATTCACACATTTGCCTTAATTTTGTCTGTTTTGTAAAGCTCTGGATCTTGGTTTTCAAGCACTAGATGACATGCTGAAACTTTTAATACTTAAATTATGACTGACATGGATTTTATTTCCACCACTAGAATTAGTTATTAGCAAACTTTAAATATAGTTTTTGTTTATGATGAACTTATAGGCAATCTATCTATTTTTGTTTATTTACATGTGTCTTTTTTATTCCTGGTGGCCACCTAAACTACTCCCTATAGCTTTCTTGGCAACAAATTTTAAAAATGATTTGCTACTTCTTCCTTCGTAGGACAGTGACTGGTCCAAGTTCACCAAACTGTCTTTTTGCCTAAAATAGGACTAGAACTCATAGCATCCCAGTTTCTTGACTGATGCCTTATCCGTAAATGAACTGTTCTTAATTTGTAACTATAGGAATATGTATTCATGAAAGCTTATTCTGAGTCAGAAATTTATGGACTAAAATCAAAGAATTTATCTAATGGTCTTACCTTACAAATATAATGTTAGTTAATGATAGTTAGTTAATGATAGTTAGTTAAAAACAATATAATGAAGTTACCATATATTGCTGATTTTTTTTTCAATTATTTTTAATAGACTGCAATGATTACTGAGAATATGATTAAAGCATGAAACATCCAATATTACTTTTAATTAATTAATTAATTACTTTTTTTGGTTAATTATCCAGATATTTTAATGAAAGCGTGACTAGATATGCTTATTGCATAATTAATGTTATTAAACTGATTTGCTTATTTATGTATTTAATTAGCTATATTTAGTTTCCATCCCTTACAAATTAATTTACTTAATTTAAGTAAGAAGCAATATGGACTAAATCATGAAAATACAAAATTGTGAAAATATGAACTTGGAAAGAAGTTTATTTATTTATTTATTTATTTGTCAAGCAACCATTAGAAAACAGTTATAAGTACAAGCATGGTCATGAATACATGAAATGGATACAAATAAAAAAGAAACAATAGGACAGGGACAGTAGGCATGTTGGTGCGCTTATGCACACCCCCTACAGACCTCTTAGGAAAGGGGTGAGGTCAATAGTAGACAGTCTCAGGTTAAAGTTTTTGGGGTTTGGGAAAGAAACCACAGAGTCAGGTGGAGTATTCCAAACATTGACCACTCTGTTGCTAAAGTCATATTTCTTGCAATCAAGTTTGCTATGGTTTATCTTGAGTTTGTATCTAATGTGTGCTCTTGTATGGTTCTGGTTGAAGCTGAAGTATTCATTGACAGGTAGGACATTGCAGTAGATAATTTTATGTACTATACTTAGATTGGACCGAGGGCAGCGTAGTTCCAGGTTATCTAGGTCTAAAATTTCAAGTCTGGTGGCATAAGGTATTCTGCAATGAGTAGAGGAGTGGAGAACTCTTCTTGTGAAATATTTCTGGACTTTCAACTGTATTAATATCCATTATGTAATGCAGATTCCAGACTGATGAGCTGTATTCAAGTGTTGGTCTAGCAAATGTTTTGTATGCTCTTGTTAGTAGTGTGATATTACCAGAGAAAAATCTATGCAGGATTAGGTTAACAACTCTTAATGCCTTTTTGGCTATGTAGTTACAGTGGGCTGTTTCTGCTATCTGTTTATTCTCCCTTCTTGATTTCATCTTTTGAGAAAGATTTTTTTTTCATCTGTTAAACTAGAAAGTATAATTACTGGTTTTCCATGGGGATTTTATTTTGAATATACCATTATTATTGTCCAGTGGAAAAGCCCAAAAATCTTTGTGGTCACAGGTGTAAAATCATTAGTGCAGTCCTGTTTCCATTAGCTTTTTTTTTATAGTTTATTTTTACTTTTACATGACGATGCTAAGGAATATAAGTTCTTCACACTTCTCATAGCCTTAATGAATATAAGAAGAGAACTCACATTATTTATATATATATTTGGATAGAGATAATCTGGCTGCAATTAATTTTCTTTTGCTGACCATGTGGAGGAAATCTCTGAAAAGAATTAGGCTCATGGAAGATGCTGAGTCTAGGACCAGAGTGTCAAACTCAATTTCATTGAGTACCACCCCAAGGTTCTGTTTGACCTTGGGGGGCAAGGGAGCCATGGCTGGGATGGACATGGCCAACTTGACATCACTCATGTTGGGGGGCGGTTGTGGTGGCCAAGGCAGGATTTCCTTCAGACCCTCCCTCACTCTCATTATAATCTCATTCCTTCCTCCTCCCTCCCTTCCTTTTCTCCTTTTTCTTTTTCCGTCCCTCTTCATTCTTTCTTCTTCCCTCCCCCTTTCCTTATTTTTCCTTCCTTGCTCTATTCCCATTTTTTTGTCTTCCCTCTTTCTCTTTCTCCTTTCCTGTCCATTCTTGCATGCTCCTTTTGTTTTTTTTTTAGTTTGTTTTGCTAGCCTTCTGCCAGTGAAAATAAAGTTCAGGAGGAACACGTACACCCCCCAGACCCCATTTTTGCTTGCAGAGGCACAGAAGTCCTTCACTTTTTCCAGGGCAGCCCTGCAGACCATATCTAAACACTCCATGGACTGGATCTAGCCTGCAGACTTTGAGTTTGACACTACTGGTCTAGGACAATTTGTGGTCATCAACTTGTTACAGCCACCTTGCCATGCCCAACACGCCACAGGACAACTCGCCATGTATACAAGCTGAATAGTCAAGACCTTGTTGATGATCTAAAATTCTGTCAAGGACCTTGGAGTACTCGTCTCTAATGAATTAAGTGCTAGAGCCCACTGTAACTACATAACCAAAAAGACATTAAGAGTTGTTAACCTAATCCTACGTAGCTTTTCTCTGGTAATATCACACTACTAACTAGAGCATACAAAACATTTGCTAGACCAATACTTGAATACAACTCATCAGTCTGGAACCCACATTACATATCTGATATTAACACACTTGAGAAAGTCCAGAAATATTTCACAAGAAGAGTTCTCCATTCCTCTACTTATGCCACCAGACTTGAAATTCTAGACATAGAAAACCTAGAACTACGCCACCTTCAGTCTGATCTAAGTATCCTCTATAAAATCATACATTGCAATATCCTACCTGTCAATGAATACTTCAGCTTCAACCACAACAATACAAGAGCACACAATAGATACAAACTCAAGATAAACTGCACCAAACTTGATTGCAAGAAATACAACTTCAGCAATAGAGTGGTCAAAGTCTGGAATACTCTACCTGACTTTGTGGTTTCTTCCCCAAACTCCAAAAACTCCAATAAATTGAATTATTGAATTGTCCTGCAATGAACTGCCCCATAGTGAGATGGTCATAGTGAGTTAGCCTATCACAAGTTGGCCATAGCATGTTGGCCACATTGAATTCACCATGTTGAATTGGTTATGGCGAGTTGTCCCATTCTGTGTTCAAATTTTAAAAAATGTATTTTTAACATGTTGATGAGACTTAAAGAGGGATCTATACTTTTAACTTGGCCTATTGCCCCTATGGGTCACCATCACTTTGACATCCTCCTCCTGTTGTAACTATGTATCATTTATGTGTTTGCAACTGTGTATCAATGCAACTATGTATCATTCAGACATTGCAACATTGTATCATTTCACGTGTAATCATTAAGCTTCTGTCTTCTCAGTGACCTTTTACAGGGCACGTACAGAGACAAGGAGTCAAACATTTGCAGAAATGGTTTATTCACTTGGGATTACATTGTCTGGCATGCAGCTCTGTGAAGAAGTAATATCCTGATCAAATATAGAGCGTGTACCCAGCCATTCTGGGCGCACTCATCGCGAGGAACTTCGTCTCCTGTCATTTCTCTCTCCTTTGCTCCCTATCATGAGACGCCCATATAGCAGATACCGCATCCTCCCACTCCAGACCATTGGAAATTCACTCTGCATTCATGTTTTGCAGTTTCACTATAGAAGTGCTGTTTTCTGACCTGAGCTAACATAAACCATTCAGGACAAATGGTCTCCAGCACTTCATTCCAATCTAGTGGCAGGCCCAGCTCTGGTTGGCTTCAATCTGGAATACCCCTTCCCCTCCAAAAGTGACTAAATGTTCTATTTTGTCATTTTGTCCTGGGCTGCTGGGCTTCTATGTTTTCTGTCTTTTAAAAAAATAATATTGCATTTGATCCAGTGATCAAGTAAAATAATTATCCTCCTCTCTAGAAATTCAGAGCCCCCTTTTCAATCTACATCTAGATCCCATTCACTATCTACAACTTTACAATTTCTCTTCCCTTTCAAGGGAGATAATGATGATCATTATGATGACAATGAGCAAGCTTTCATTTGGTAACATTGCTACTTTATTTCTATGAAACAGAACTATCAGCTCTTTGTTGGTGCAACATATTTATTGTCCTAAGGAGAATCTTAAGAGTGAAAGAGAAAGTTTTTCTCTATTGTTTTGGTTAGTGTTACATCAGAGAAAAAATTAAGTATAATAAAAACAAAAACTAAAAGGAAAGGGTTTGCTTTATTGTCAAAAGAGAAAATGTGAGAAGACAGCTATATATGCAAACATTGTGATAGAAAAGATAAAGCATACAGACAAATAAAGAGAGAACAATCCCATGGAAAAGGCAAACTGGTAAACTGGTGCACATGGGAGCCAGTCAGTGGGGTTTGCCTTCATTGCATGAATGAGAAGAGCAAGAAGTAGGAGGAGGATCAATCAGTGGGCACAGTCCAGACTAAGGATCAATCCAGTTACATTGCCAGTCGATTGCCAGCCATCTAGGTTGAAATTGTTGAAGTTGCATAAAAAGGCAACTGGAAGAAGCATGGGAGACAAACAGGTTAGATCACAGTGCAGAATTTCCCTTAACAAAACCAGCCACATATTGTCTCAAACAGAATATGAAGGAAGAGGTTATTTCTGGAACCTGATGATAATTCCCTACCTTGTAGATGAACCGATGCCCACTTACATATTGAATGGGAGAAGCAAATTTCAGAGACTCATTTTATTCAGGGGTCAACATTCTTAACAATTCAATCATTTTTGGTGATATATTTTTATTATTTACAAATAAATATCTTGAATACAGTGTAATTTTCTTGGCATTCCAATTAACATAAAACAAAAGTGAAAAATGAGTAACATACAGTATATTCTATTTTAAACAGTGCTAATGTTGTACAATAGTTTCTGACCATCATATTTTAATATGTCAATTTATCTAATACTTACATTCCTATATTAATATTAAAAATAATGTCTCTTTCCATGTCCACTTAACCTGATTCTTTCGCATTTTGACTTTTACCTCCTGTTTCTAACCATTAATAGAATCTATTCCATGTTGAATAGTATTCTGTATCTCTTTTATCTTTCACTTTAGTGTTAGTCTGTCCCATTTCCACACTGTCTGGTATCTTCCTTATTGTCTCATCCTCTGATGAGGTATTTTCATTCTTCCACTGCTGTGGTCAAAACATGTAATATTAGATATATTGTCCCTTTATCTTCGCCATCTGATATAATACCTAATAAAAACAATTCTGGCTTAAAATCTTTATGTTGTTTGATCATTTTTTCTAACCACGAATGTATTTGTGTCCAAAATTTCCTTGCCTTTATACAGGTCCACCACATGAGAATATTTCAGTCATTTTGTTTCACACTTGCAGGATAATGGCATGAGCTAGACATGAAATAATTCAAGAATTGTACTTTTATCAGTGGAGAGAGATGAATTCATCCCTTAAATTTCCACAATGTTTTTATGGGCAATTTCGCCACAACATAGCTTCCTCTAAGTTCAGTCACATGGTTTTAAGTATATGGGATTTCATTATCCAAAATTACACAACTGAATCAGGAGGAAGCTGAGACCTACAGTGAACACATAGGCCTTGAGGGAATGCAGCAGGGATGTAGGACTATGTACATGTATCACCTTGCTCAAACTAAAGTGCTATACTCCCATCTGGAATATCCTTAGAGAGGTTCTTTAGCTCAAATTGTTAAAAATTAAGTTTTTATTTATTTATTTTCATTTATATAGTTTTGAGGCCTTCAGACTTTGAACAAATCTCAGCAGTTTACCATTAAGAAAAAAAAATTATAAGATACAAAATCATGAACACCATATAACTAAAAAAGAAAACCATCCAACAGTTCATCTTTCATTCTGCTGTAGAACCTGGAAGAATAGCTTCCTGAAGAATAGCTTCCTGAACGTCATCAGGGTGAGAGCCATATGTAGGGATATCAAATTTATTTCACAACAGAGCTAGTTGCAAAACAGAACTGTAAAACAGCCATTTCATTTTTACTACTTAGCTAGTAGGTAACATTTTCATCTTCTAAATCAACAATTTTGGCTTATGTTAGCTAAAATATTCAAATATTCTTTCAGAATCTTACCTAGGGTGATATAATTTAGAGAAGCTACCTAAATCCTGCTTTTCTTTTTCTCTGTCCTAGCTAAGCAGAATAATCTCTCTCTCTTTTTTGCCTGCAGAAATTATGCTTTCTTGTTCAGTATGTTTCCCACTTTTTGACAGGATAGAAAATCCTTATAATAAATTGGTTAAATTCAGCACTTCTCCTCAACTTCTACCTTTGGACAGTCAAGTCCAAGTCTCCTGGGACTGGGCTATATCTTCCCATTTTCTCTTGTCAAACCTGACCTTCCTTCTGACCCTGCTCACAAAACCCAGGACCACCTCAAAAGAATCTGTGACAACCACTACAGCCAACTCATCATGGCCAATGTTCCAACTCATCCCAGCTAACTTGCCACAACCAATTTGGCATAACCAACTCACTGTATGACCACTTGCGTCAGCCAACTCCCCACAGGACAACTTGCTGCAAGATAAGAATTACATTAATATTAAAGAAATAGTGGAATAGAATTATTAAATAAGGGATGCAAAGGAGGGACAGAATGCAATGTAAATGACAAAAATTGAAATATATTTTTTATTTATTTTAAATAATTAAATAGAATTATTAAATTGTCTTGCAGCAAGTTGGCTATGGCAAGTTGGCCATGACATGTTGGCTGCAGTGAGTTGATTGTTGCAAGTTGTCCTATGCTGGTCTCAAAAGCAATATCCACCATGGAGCATGAGAATTGGGTTAGGATTCCTGAGGGTTGATGCCCTTGACACAAGAAACCTTAAGTTGTCAATTGAGAACCCTGAGCAATGTACAGTTGTACATTGTTTGGGCACCTGCCAGTCTGGTTGAGGCAGGTTATGAAGCTGCTGGCACCAGACCATTCATCTCTATGAAGTGCTTCTTCTGGCCCACATGTATCTCTGTACAACCCCAGTATTCTGACATTGTTGGTATATAATCTACAAATTATTGCTGCAAACCCATGGGAAACAACTTTGAGACAAGAATATTTCTGTACAGGAATAATAAATTATTTTGTAAATTGATAATCTATTGCATTAGATAAAATTCAAGTGGTAATAATTCTTCTGCATAATAACACATACTCAGTCTTCAGAACTGCATTTCCACCATGTTTTCCAAAATTGGGCATTGGATACTACCTTTAAATTTTATATTTATAAAAATGTATAAATTAATGATTGGGTTTTTTTAAACATGCAGAGCACCCTCAGCAGACGTTATTGCAAGTTTTGAATTTTGGAATATATTTTTCCCATAATATAAAGAAAAACACACTCCAACATTTGCATATTTATCAAATTTAAGAAGTAACAATTTGCTAACAATTGTGTTTTTGCTATAATATTATCACCCAGAGATTGTGTAATTTTTACGAGCTATTTCAAATCTATCAGTAGACAATATGTCTCCTTGCTTTGTGGAGTAAGATGGAAGAAATACTAACTACACATTATGACTAGCATATCAAAAGATAAAGGATCTAAAATGTATGCAGATAATTCACTTCCAGAAATTCTTCTACAAATATGGACTTCTCTGCATATCTGAGGAGAGGTTTATGAGGATCTTAAATAACTTCTTCAACAGTGCAAGACCTTATCATGTAAATAATTCTATGAATCTTCACTACCAGAGCAATAATCCAACCATTCACAAGAAAAACTTTATAAGAACACTCTTCAGATGAACAAGAGTAAAGAGCAATAGTTCAGCTTTTCAAAGAAAATTTACAGCATTCTTCATCATAATAGGTACCTAAGTAACCATGTTAAAATATGTCATTCTATGCAACCGCATATCTATGAAAATAATAGTTCCCTCATATATAACAAATATCTCTTGGAAAACATCAGCAGAAAACTTCACCAGGCTCACAGTGGTCCACAAACCAACAAAATCCCTACAAAGCATATTAAGCAAATTCAAATAACCAGCAACTACTATAGAAGATGAATTATTTACAACATATAATGCATGAATTATGAAAGCAACCATGTAGGACAAATAAGCAGAAGATTAGCAAAATGCATCCATGAATACCAGTTGGCATTCAGAAGAAACAATTTTTTAAAACTCTATTATTCATAGACAAATTCAATAATACATTTAATTGGGAAATTATAGCCATTTTAGATCAAGGTAAAACCAGAAATGTAAGACAAATTTTAGAAGCCTGGCATTCTAAGAGGTCAGACATTAACTAATATATAGAAATAAACCCAGTTAACAAACTATTTAAAAAGGGAACAAAGACCCAAGAAAGAAGCAAACAGCTGGACAATAGACTTCCATTACCCCTACATACCTAGTAATCAGTACATTAATCAAGATACAATAGGCAAGATCAATCTAAGCAGTGGTGGGATTCAAATATTGTTCATTGGGCATGACTTAGTGGACATGCTTTGTGTGAATGCATGCACTTTGCATGCACATGTGTGCCAAATGCATACTTTGAGCAGGTGCAGAGATATTTGCGCAGGTGCAGAGATGTTCTAACTTGCCTCCTGCAAGCCTGCACAATCCTGGTCGCTTCAGCAGCTCCCGTGCACTGCTATTCTGTGCTGCGCAAAGCAGCTGTGCTTCAAATTCAGCAGATAAAACTGAGTATGGGAGCCCAGGCAGGCGGGTGAGCCCAACAGCAGAGCCAGCAGAGCAGTGGAGAGAACCAGTTTGATCTCTGCTGCTTGTCACTGCAACTGGCTTGCCAGAACAGGCTGAACTGGTCGAGTGCCACCACTGAATCTAAGACCATACAGGGCAGTCTACAAAACCAGGTAGATCAATCAGAAAGAGGTACCACTAATTACAACAACCCCCATTAAGACTTGTAGAACAAGCAGACAGATATAAAAGTCAACAATCCCCACAAAGCATTGACAATGTTACTTGGTTTGGTGTTCGTAAGAAGAAAACCAAGTTTAGTAAATAGCAAGATCCCAACAAATCTTCATTTTTAAAATACAGAATACCCTGTAAGCTATAAATACAAAAATAAAATTATAATTATAATTTTCACTGGTCCCTACTTGCAAAAGCCACAATTATTTCTGTTCATTTTTAACTTTGTGCTTACCAGTTATTAATTTTAAAATATTAATAATTTTAATTATTAAATTATTAAGCAAATAATTAAAATATTTAATAATTTTAAAAATATAATAAAAAGAATCTTCCATCAGAATGAGTATGTCAGCACTTTAGTGGTGTCAAGTGCCATACTCAGTTTTGCAGACAAGGGATAATATTTCTTTAAAAAGCCTCATCTTTTGAAAAGAAATCTTGATAGTCTCAGAGCAAGCCAACAATAGAAAATTAAAAGTGTTCACAACAGATGGAACCATCCATAAAAACATTGTGGCACCGGAGTGTTTTCAATATGTTTTATGTTCTATTGTTTTGATCACTTAGACATACCTTTTCCACTATGCATTATTTATGGAGGCTGCAAGAATATATAACAAAAGGAAATAATATAAATACCATTTTATGTTGGCTTCTTTATAATGTAAAGTAAAAAAAAATAACTATCAACCTCTTTACACTGCATTGTCAGTATAACAGATCAATAAGTCTTCATCTGTAGCAGACTGAGTTTATCTGGATATATAGGAACAGACTTGACTTGACAGAAATTTTAAGAGGTAGGGGTGTGTGTGCGTGTGTGTGTGTGTGTGTGTGTGTGTTTAAAAGCACTAAATCCCCAAACTGGGTCTGGGGAACCATAAATATTTTGTTATATATTTATAACAATAAAGCTTAGAAGGTTCATGAAACTTAGAAGAGGATGCAATAAAAGGAGATTCTATCTCTTTTGCTAGATACGACAATTAATTACTGAAGGATGGTACTGAATAATAACTGAAGGTTACATTAACCACTAGGAGGCCCTCCTGACCAGTTCATCCTTATTAGGAATTGTCAGACGTACATAGCCAGATTTTTTTCTGAAAGGTTCAAACTCGCTTCTAAGAATTGAACTCACAGCTGCTTGAATTTTAAAGGACTGATTACAGTACATTAGCTTTTTGTGTTATCAGATCCTGGCAATTCTCAGAATGTTATATGCAGTCCACTCCCCTTAAATTCTCAGAAAAATAGATGAGTGCCCATAATTGAGAGGAAGAATCACTACCGAGCTGATGGAAAGATAAATAGGATCTGAGTCTGAGACAAGAATGTAACATGAGTTCATCTGAAGATAATGGCAAGTAAAGAGAAGCTGATTCAGACTTGCAAGATACTGTTACTGTAGCTTTACAATAAAAGGAGCACTGATCTATGTGGCATTTGTCCTGAATCTGATCCAACTTGAAGGGCTGATGATGACTTATGAAAATATGAGCAACATTTGCTTTTTTTCCCCTAGTTTCCTACTTCCCAGTAGTGGAAAGTAAGTGTTATGTTATAGAACTATTATGGAATGTGGAAAAGATAAGAGACAGTGCCAAGGGAATGGCCAAATAAGAGAGAGCATACCCAGAGGCAGGTCAACAGGCTCAGAAGAAACCTGCCTAATTTTGGGGGCTGTAATCGAGATGGGAGAAATGTGTTTTCAGAATTGGAAGATTCTGTCCATGAAACTTTATGATAAAGTAGAACTGGCATATCTAGTTATATTTCTATCTGGTTTAGCTCACAGAAACTATTAACCTTTGCCAATGGACATGATAATAAATTACCAATTTTCCTGGTATAACTTAATGGAAGATAAACACATCTTGGTTAGATTAGAATATTTAATAGTATTAAAAATGAAAATTTACACATAACACTTGATTGCCCGCTACAATGCAAAGAATGAGAGAAAAATGGGAACTGTATAAAAGATTTCAAAATAAGATTTTGAGAAAATATTTGGAAGGAATCTAGGAAGGAAAATCACATTAAATAGACCGAATGAAGAGATTTTCTCATATGGCCTCCCCATCCCTAAGATTTGAAGATCCTAACCTTCTGTAAGCTATTGAAGATCTAGGCTAGGGTTTTTTTCTTAAACATTTCAGTCAGGATATTAGTGGAACCTGGTGTGTGCATTTTTTAATGCTGTTAATAGTCTGTAAAGGCGAGGTCACATCGGCCAACGGATGCAAAATGTATGTAAAAAGGACACAGCGGATGAGCAAATTTTCCATCCATTGTTATCCGCTCTCAAAAGTGTCCCAAATTTGCATAAACAGAGCAGACAACAATGGAAAGGAACCGATGTGGGGGGGATGTAGCGGGTATGTAAAGCGGATGCTCGTAGGAAGCCTAGCAGATGAAAGCAGATGGAAGTGGATGACACATCCGCAGGGCTTCTGGGGGAGAACAGCGAAGTGGACGTGTAGCGGAAGGAGCAGATGCGTAGCAGATGGCGCAGATGCATCACGGATGACTATAGGATGCCTAGCGGATGCCTAGCAGATGCAAAACATTCACTGTTCATGTGGGGAGGATGAATTGCGGAAGCTCCGCGGATATAAAAGGAGGCAGCTCACAAGCAGTCAGCATTCAGAGGAAAGACCTGCTGCCAGAGACATCTTGAGAGAACACCATGGGAAAGAAGAGGAAGCCTGTGCCTACTCCTGCCAACCCTGGCAAGAAGGACAGAACCACCATCCCACCCCCTGGCGCTGACTCTGAAGCTGATGGTGCTGGTGCTGGTGCTGCTGGTGCTCCTGGTGCTGCTGGTGTTGCTGCTGCTGGTGCTTCTCCTGCTGGTGCTGCTGCTGGTGTTGCTGGTTCTGCTGGTGCTTCTCCTGCTGCTAGTGCTGCTGGTGCTGCTGGTGCTTCTCCTGCTGGTGCTGCTGCTGCTGGTGCTGCTGCTGTGATGGACCAGCCCCAAGGCCCTCAAAGCCCTGCTACTGAAGGCCCTGAAGCCCCTGCTTCAGAGGCAAGGCAAGGAGAAGGGGGAGAGGAAACTGTACTCCATTTCTGAAGACCATGAGGAGGAGGTGCTGGAATGGCTGAGGGAGAACGAGTACCTATGGAGGAAGGGCCACAGGCTCTATCGCGACACCAAGCAGAAGCAGGCAGCATGGAGACAGAAAGTGGAGAGCCTGGGCTACACTTCAGATGTCATCCTGGGGTGGTGGAAGCATATGCACATCAGGTATGGCAAGCTGCACCTGAAGAGATCTGGGCAGACCGCTGTCAAGCTAACTGACCTGGAAACCTATGTCATGGCCAGGTGCAGCTTCCTGGAGGGTGAGATCCACCACCGAGGAGCAGCCCCTCTGTCAACCCTCTCCCTCAGACAGCCCACAGAGAGCCACTCCTCTTCCAGTCAGGAAACAGCTACAGTGTCCAGGCAGGTGTCTTTGGAGGGCCCCATGACAGAGACCCCCCCCACAGCTGCACTCCCCGTGCCAGAGGACGTGGAGGATCCCCTGTCTCAGATGGAGCAAGAAGAAGCAGCCACCAGAGACAAACCCACCCCCACCCCCAGCTCCACCTCCACAGAAAGCAGGCAGAGAGGCAGACCGGAGGGACAGATCCACACTGCCATCTTGGAGATCAGGGACACAATCAAAGCAAGCACAGATCTCTTCTCCCAGCTGGTCCACTTTCACATACCATCCTTCAACCACAAGCCCTTCATCACGTACATGGGCAAGACCCTCATGGACATGCCTGAGGCCCAGTATCAGGCGATGAAGGAGAGGATCACAGCTCTTCTGCACCACCCTCCAGGCCCAGCTGAACCTGCTGCTACCCACTCCAGGTCTGCTCCTCCACCCCAGGCGATGTCAAAGTCCTTCCATGGTTTTCAGCAGCCCCTCGCCAACCAAGCCTACTACTACCAGGACTTCCCAAAGCAGAGGTAGCCCTTCCCAGTCCAGACCCAAGATCCTCGGATCCCACAGATGCCACAGATGCCTCTGCTGACCCAGCTACAGACCAGACAGCCCCAATACACTCCTCCTTACTCCACCCCACAGCCAAGCCCTACCTCAGAACATCTGTCATCAGTGTTGGGCCTCACATCCCAGGTCCTTGAGGAAGGGCCTCTCAACCTCACAGGACTGAGTCAGCTCTCTGAGAGCTTCCTGCACACACCATCTCCTGTTGTACTCTCGGGGCCAGGCACCCCAATGGTGCTTCAGACCAGCACTCCAGCAACAGCCACCTCCATAATCCCTGGCCCCTTTACATCTGAGACCATGGACACACCTCAGAGTGACTGAAAAGAGTGCCAGAGACTGAGTTGTTACCTGTTCACCTTATCTTTGCTTAAAGACACTTAACTTGGGTCATTTTGCTTTTTAATAAAGTCATACAGTTTATTATTAATAAAGGTTATCTTTGCTTCACACACTTGTTTCATTTTTTTTACTTAATAAAGTGTTGGGGAAAACTTTGAAAAAAGGGTTAAGCCTTTGCATTCTTGTGGGATTGGTAAGGATAGCTGTGGGATGGATAGCTGTGGGATGGGTAAGGATAGCTGTGGGATTGGTAAGGATAGCTGTGGGATAAGGATAGTTGTGGGATGGGTAAGGAGAGTTCTGGGATAGATAAACCTCCAGTGCAAGCATAGTGGGACTGTATGGTCCACCCTCCCAGCTGCCACACATATGGCCCTTTTTTATCAATAACAATTTCATCATTGATCCACACATTTCAGCATAAACAAAACTCTTTATTAATGCCCTATTAATTGTGAGGCCACTCAACATACATGGCACAATCTCATCAGTGTGATGAGACAGGCTGAAGAAAGCATCCATTAAGCATCTACCATCCTGTCTTGCCACTCCACTGCTCCATCTGGGGAGTTGCACCAGTGTTTCAGGAGGTTGCGCTGCTTCTTCCCTCCACATGAAGCTTTGTTGGGGCCTTGCACATCCACAGTGTCTATCAGGTTTAGTCCTTGCCTCCATTCACCAGGCTCCATGTCCCCATTGCCTTGCTGATGGTCCACAAGCCTGTTCTGCAACACTGCGCATGAGATTGTGCAGGATGCAGCAAGCTTCCACGATGCTCCTCACGGTCTGTGGGCAATGCTGCATGGTGGTGAGAAGTACCTGGAACCTGTTGGCCAGGATGCCAAAGGCGTTCTCCACCACCCGTCTTGCCCTGGACAGCCTGTAGTTGAAGATCCTCTCTTCATGGGTGAGGAGTCTGGAGGTGTAGGGCTTCATGAGGTAGCTTCTGAGGAAGAAGGCATCATCCCCACGATGAAGTAGGGCACATCTTGTGTGTTGTTGGGTAGGGGGTCTGGATCTGGGAAACCCATGATGAGGTTGCATTCCAGCCCCTCCTTGAGGTCACTGGCATTGTATATCTGGGTATCTGAAGCTGACCCGTTGCCTGAAGCATCGATGAACATGAACTTGTAGTCAGCATCAACCATGGCAAAGAGGATGATGCTGAAAAAGCCCTTGTTGAAATAATTGGACCCTGAGTTGGCTGGAGCTTTGCAGGCCACGTGCTTCCCATCTATGGCTCCAACGGTGTGGGGAAAGTTCCACCTCTGATACCACTGCTATGCAACTTTCCTCCAGCCTTGTTCAGTGGTGGGACACTGTAGGAGCTCCTCCACGTATTCTTTGATGATGGCCTGCACCGCTTTTCTGACCACAATGCTGATGGTGTTGCGTGGCACCCTCCAGGCATACTGCATGTTTCTATACGTGGTCCCAGAGGCCAGGTGGTGCAGAGTCAGTGCCACCTTCAGTCCAGGGTCTGGCTGGGACGGAAGTTGGTGTTTGCCTTGGTTAACCTGGGTCTCAGACGCTCCACAACTTCATCAAACATGGCTCTTGGAATCCTCATGAAGTGCTGGAATGCACGAGTGTCTTCATTCCTCAGCTCCACCATCAGCTTGTCATACAGTCCAAACTCCACTCTTCTCCCAATCCATCATCGGACCCAGACAGTTCTTGGACATCTCCTTCTCTTTGCGTAGAAAAGACTGAAACAGTCTGAAGAGGGCTTGGTTCTGGTGTTGAATGATGGCGGCTACCAAAAGGAGTGTGCGATGATCCATGATGGAGATCAATGGATGATGTGGAAGAGCAAGAGCAAGGCTGAAGAGGTCTGCACACCAGGGCTGCTGGACTGAAAGTGAGATCCAGGTGATTTCCTCCCCCTTTTTATGGGAAATGTCAGTTTTCCGCTAGATGTCCTTCCACATACTCTAGGCATCCTCCAGACATCCTAAATATCTGAGATACATCCCATATACGAACGTTTTGTCCGTTTTAATGCTTTCTATATGAGATGCATCCGCTTTCATCCTTTCTATGTCTGTGCTACTAACGCTGTGTGGAAGTTTGGCATACCTTTCGCTTCCTCCCTTTTTCCGTTTTCAGCTGCAGCGGATGTGAGTTGCGTGGATGTCCAGAGGATGCCGAGAGGATACATCGGACGTGTAATGGATGAAAACAGATGTAGAACGTTTGTTGCCCATATGTGTCATGGATGTAGATTGTACACGGCGGAAAGTTCATCTGCTCAAAAAGTTTTGTGCAGCTCAAAACGTTTTGAGCAGATGAAATAGCAGTAGACGGATGTTCGACGGATAGAGCATATGAAAGAAGTACGCAGTGAGTACACAATGGATGCATCGCGTTTTCCAATGGATGGCAAGCTTTTTTGTCCGTTTTACATCCTCTTTGCATCCGTTGGTTCAGTGTGACAGGGGCTTTTGAAGCTTGATTGTTTCTTTTTAAACTCATTGTTGTTAATAGAGGATCATGGCATGACTCACTGGTGAAATTATTCATATACAATATTATATTATAAAGACCATTCAAAATGTTCTATTCTTCTGCAGAGAAACTTGTTGATTTTTTGATTTTATTTCCATATAAATACAAAACTCCAAATAACTGAAGACATTTTTCTTTGTTTGATAGGAAATTTGCCTGTTTGATAATGAGGAGAAGTCTGTATTTTAATTACATTTATGCATCACTACTCTTATTGATGAACATAAATTAGAAGATAATTCAATTTTGTCCTGATAGCCTGCCTCTAGGTTTGAAAAACAAAGTGTTCAAATCATGCAGTCTTGCCTTGCAGTCTAAAGGCTGCCATGTTGATAAATGTTTATATAACCACATTAAGCATAAAGTACCTACTTTGGTAAGGGGCTACATTCTTCATTCTCAGGAGAGATTGAAGTTTCTCTGGATCCTTTTTTGAATGAATGCCAACAAAGCCAGTTGAAAAAGAAGTTGCCTTTGATTTCAGTTATTATTTTTTGCTTCCTTTTGTGGCCAAATAAATAAGACTAACTGTATTGTCTTTTGAGGAGTAGCTTAGTAGAACTAAGAAGACTGACAACATGGCAAAAAGAATTGCCATGAATTAAAGAATTGCCCAAAGAATTAAAACAGTGGTCCAAATACATATTATATCTGTCATGCAAGATTCTGATTCAAATAATTAAACAGGTGTGGCACTTAAATATCTTTTTCAAGTTGTTTTGCTTTCAAATCTCTTATTATGTGTGATTTTTTTTTAAATTAAAAGGAAGGGTGGAATGAGAACCAAACATTTTAAAACAAATAGTTTAGTTTCATGAATGCAAATTTATGGTTCTTGTCAAGATCAACAGTGTACTGAATTTTGTTTAAAAAATTATTGTTGTAATATTTCAGAAGGAGACTATAGCCATGTGTATTAAATAGTCTTAGTCAAACTCCTCTTGTCTACTGTACATGTAGTGGAAATTTTCAAAGAAACTAACCAAAATATATTTATTGTTCCAAAACCAACCACAAACCAAGCTGAAGTAGATCTTAATAATTTTATTTAAGGATTCCTGGAAGTGGCCAGGCCAATAGTTGTTCAATATTTAGCATCAAGAGCAGGTTTTTCAACTGAAATAGGATGGTAAAATATTCTATGAATACATTTTTGTTTTTATAGTATCAATTTTACCTTCAATTTCAGTTTGACAAATAAATATAAAAAATAATTGATTTTTTTCAACAAACAGGCCAAAACTCTTTGCCTAGAGTTAGTTAACACCATGAGCTGATGCAAATAACTTATATCTCCAATGATTATGAAAAGGAAAAACAAACATTTCAAACAATAGTATAATCAAATGTATATTTACTGAAAAGTATGTCTAGGTTTGGTAAATATTACTGTTAATTTTTGCTGCATCAGATGTGATGGAAAGCTATTATCTTGATTGAGAGAATAGGGATTTTTCTTTTAATGTAAGCTTTGTATTTAAAATAGATAGCCATCTCATCCCCTTCTTCTTCCCCCCTCCCCCTTCCTTCCCTCCCTTCCTTTTTTGTTCTGGTCTTGCTTTCTAGTTGTACAAATCTAGAACATCTTCTTTATTGAAGTCTTTAGAAAACAGTGGTAAGTTATAATTTCCCCCCTCATTTTTCCCATTAGACAATTTTATTTTCTTTATTAGATGTTAATGTCCAATAAATGATCCACTTTGGTGTAGTGGATTAAGGCACCAGGGATGAAACTGAGAGATCATAAGTTCAAGTCCCACCTTAGGCACAAAACCAGCTGAGTGGCCTTGGGCCAGTCACTCTCTCTCACAGCCTTAGAAAGTAGGCAATGATAAATCACTGCTGAATCTTGCCAAGAAACCTTCAGGGAAGAGGTGGTATTCAGCAGGTTCTGACAGAAAAGGTTTATATTTCTAGTAACTTTTCAATCCGTCTGATAATTCTTTTTGCATTAGGTTATATTCATTTCCCACCCTGTAGAACATGAAAATGAACTTAGTTTTCAGATCCGAGCTCAGCTTCATAAGTTATGTATAC
>BLBF01000022.1:34302798-34316566 GCA_015471245.1 Laticauda colubrina | reverse complement strand
TGAACTTAGTTTTCAGATCCGAGCTCAGCTTCATAAGTTATGTATACCTACTAAATTGAGTTCGGACTCCATTTTGATGATGTGTATATGATGTGTATATTAATATGATATGTATACATTTTCATGATGTGTATATTCAAACTGAAACTAAAAAATATAAAATGTATTTAACATGGTTATCTGATTCCATCCTACCATTGTATAACAAGCCAAGAATTAGTTGCTAAATCAAAATTGGCCTTGGAAATCTTATTTTCAGACTCTTTGCTATTATCTCTCCAACATTTATAAATTTAGAAAAGATGTAGATAATTAAATGACAAATTATGGAAAATCTTAGATTCTTTGCAATATTTATGCAAGCAATCACTAATTATGGTACATTCAGGGCCAAGTCCCTTAATTTACAGTAATCAAGAGCCTGTACAAATGAATCCTTTAAAAAGAAACCTGAAAATGAGAATAATTTGTTATATGTATCCATAGACCCCAAATGTAAATTAAATACTAGTTAAAACTGGATAAATAATTTTAAACAGATTTGTGCTTTTAAGTTTGGTGTGTGGGAGTAAAGAGGCAGGGGCTAGATGAAGGCTAACAGGCTTTATCTGCAATAAAGTAACCCAACTGCAGCTTGCCACAAGCTAACCAGGCAGCCAGCTGACAGAGAACAGCTGATTCCATTTGACAGCTCCTTTTTCCAGAGCTATCAAGCAGATTCAGCCAATCAAGGATGGCTCTGGCCTCCGCTCAAAGAGCGGACTGGAGTGAAGACTCTTGTTAGATGCAGCACTCCTTCCCCCTGGAATTGTGCATGTGTAGCTGTCCAGGTAGAAGGGGCAATGCCTCAATTGCCCAGATCTTCTCAGTCTAGCCAGAGTCAGTGATGGAAGAGGATCAGCTATGTTGCTGGAGTCTTCCATGGGGACGGTGTCATCTCTTTTCTCTGGAAGGCCTTGAGGTTCGACGGCAAGTCTTCCATCGGTAAGGCCTCCATGAGAGACCGCTACTCAGTTGTCGGCCCTGGGTGTTCAGACATAGGGACATCCATTTCATTCTTCTCACCCTCAGCTCCTTCTCTGGGCGGACCTGCAGGGATACTCCAATGGCTCCTTAGTTGGTCCATATGCCATCAAACTCTCTCATTGGTCAGCCTAATTCTGAAGGATTTGGCCCTGTTATCCTTTCCACCCATCCTGGCAACCATAGGGGGTTCCCTGTGCAATTGCAGGTGTAGACTAAGTCCTCTAACTTAAAAGCCCGAACCTTACTGCTAGTGGTGTTTTTGGAGTATAGGTTGGGCAGAGCTGGTCGAGGGTGGTCCTTAGCCTTCTCCCCATTAACATTTCAGCAGGTGACAGGTTGGTCAAAGCATTGGGCATGGTATGCTGGCTAAGTAGGTATAAGGGCTACCTTTGAGGCCAATCTCCTTTGGTCATTCTTCCTAGGGCCTCCTTGACTGATCTTACTGCTCTCTCAGCCATTCCATTAAAAGAGGGGTGAAAAGGGGAGATTAGGGCATGCCTGATACCTCTTTGTGCTAAGAACAGCTCAAAAGAGTTGGAAGTAAATTGGGGCCCATTGTCAGAGACTAGGATCCATGGATCCCAAATATGTTGTCCAGACCCTGCCTCAGTAGTGGTGGATTTAAGTTGTAAAGCAAGCTCTCTGTGATTGACTGAAAAATGCCAGGAGCTACACTCATGCCAAATTGAAATGACTTTGCATTTAAGAGTGCCTCTGTGGGTGATTATTGTCTGTGCTTCTGCTGTTTGGTTATCCATAGGGAATTGTTGGTAGGTCTGTGTCATATCTAGCTTTGTGAAGATAGAATACTTTATTGGCCAAGTGTGATTGGACACACAAGGAATTTATCTTGGTGTAAATACTCTCAGTATACATAAAAGAAAAGATACATTTGTTAGGAATCGAGAATCATCTGGTACGGCACCTAAATGATAGTCATAGGGTACAATAAGCAATCAATCATACTAGGAAACAGTCAATATAAATCGTAAGTATACAAGCAACAAAGTTACAGTCATACAGTCACAAGTGGGAAGGGATGGGTGATAAGGAGTGATGATAAGATTTAACAGTAATTATAGTGCAGACTTTGTAATAATTGAACAGGGTTGAGGGGATTATTTATTTAGCAGAGTGATGGCTTTCAGGAAAAAAACTGTTCTTGTGTCTAGTTGTTCTGGTGTGCAGTGCTCTGTAACATTATTTTGAGGGAAGGAGTTGAAACAGTTTAAGTCCAGGATGTGAGGGGGTCTGTAAATATTTTCACAGCCCTCTTTTTGAATCATGCAGTATACAGGTCCTCAATTGCATACAGGTTGGTAGTAATTGTTTTTTCTGCAATCCTAATTACTCTCTGAAGTCTGTGTCTGTCCTATTGGGCTGCAGAAGTAAACCAGACAGTGGTTTGGTCTGATGATAGAGGTGCAGATAATAGACTCAATAATTCCTCTGTAGAACTGGATCAGCAGCTCCTTTGGCAATTTGAGCTTCCTGAGTTGGCACAGAAAGAACATTCTTTTTTGTGCTTTTTTGATTATGTTTTTGATGTTAGGTGTCCATTTTAGGTCATGTGATATCGTAGAACCTAGAAATTTAAAGTCTGTACTGTTGATACTGTGTTGTCTAGTATTGTAAGAGGTGGTAGTATAGGAGGGTTTCTTCTAAAGTCTACCACCATTTCTTCGGTTTTGAGTGTGTTCAGTTCCAGATTGTTCCGGTTACACCATGAGGCAAGTTGTATAACCTCCTGTCTGTATGCGGATTCATCGTTGTCTTGAATTAGACCAATTACTGTTGTGTCATCAGCAAACTTCACTTATTTTAACAGATGGATTGTTTGAGATGCAGTCATTGGTATACAGGGAGAAGAGAAGTGGAGAAAGCACACAGCCTTGGGGGTGGTCCTGTGCTGATTGTACAGATATTGGATTGAGCTTTTGCCTAGAAAATTCAGCAGGTGCTGTATAATAGGTACTGGGTAGGTATTTGGTTGGATATCCCTACTGATTGTGGACTTACGTGAATTGATACATCCTGCTTTAATGGGATGACAATGTGGGGGGATGTCTCATTTTGAAAAGTCAGTTGGTTAAAGTTGGCTTGTGTGATCAGCTTGTCTCGCTGGGTCTCTACTTTGGAATGTAGAACTAATGGAATTCTGTGTGGCTTGAGTCTTATTGCAGGCACTTGGGGGGCCAAATTAAGAGTGATGAGTATGCCCTTGTAGCAGCCAAGCTTGTCCTCAAAAATTTCAGAAAAACTAGAAAGAAGTGCTCTAAATTGTGGGAGGTGACAGAGTTAATTCCAGTCACCTGTAGGCCCAGGGAATTGAACCAATCTAGCCCTAGAAAGCTTGGCAGACACCCGTTCACTATGACTAGTGATAGGTGTCCATTGAAATGGTGGAATTGTATATGGAACTTGCTTGTTCCAATGACCAGGATTGCTTGACCTTGGTAGTCTCTCAAAGCCAGGTTGCAGGGTGTCAGCTGCTTCTTAGTGATGTCAGGAACCAGGTACCTCAGGGTGTTCCAGGGCAGGATGGAGAGGGAGGACCCAGTGTCCACCTCCATTTTGCGGGGTTTACCTTCTAAAAGAAGATCAATATTACTTTTGTTAATGTTAAAACAATGTGATAGTGATTCATGCTTTGTTAATTGCTTTGTTAACATGCTTTGTTAATTGTAAAGTGGTCCTCTTTAGTTTTAAATTTTTTGTTTGCATTTGATTGAGAAATGGCTGGTTCAGGCTTCTTGCAGCTTGGCAGATTCTTGCCAGATGGCCCTTCCTCTGACACTTTAAGCACATCATGTTCCTGAAGTAGCAGGTGGCTCTTAATTGATTTTCTTCACAGCTTCGGCAGATAATTTGAGGTGTAATCTGTCTTCTGTCAGATGGGATGCTTCTTCTTTGAGCTGGCTGAGGTACCTTCAGGGAG
The DNA here is from genome assembly GCA_015471245.1 of Laticauda colubrina. Lineage (NCBI taxonomy): Eukaryota > Metazoa > Chordata > Lepidosauria > Squamata > Elapidae > Laticauda > Laticauda colubrina. The sequence goes on along the minus strand of BLBF01000022.1, from coordinate 34,312,602 downwards.
TTTATGTCTTCCTCACCCTCATAGAAATCAGCATCAAATCTTCTCTCGTGTCGCTGCACTTTTCCCAGGTTGGTGTAGCGTGGTAGAAGGATTTGCAGGTAAACAGATACCTGACAGGGGCCGCGACGTGAACACTCCTTCTATGGCCCCCAGCATCAAATGATTCTTCATAGTGGACAGCTGCGTTTGTCTTACTGCCCAGGAGGCTGCTGGAGCCTTGAATTTCAACTGTGGAAAATGTTGACAGCTCCATGGCTTGTGCCTCTTCAAAAGACTTGCTTCAGGCTTAGATCGGCTTTGGATAAGAGATGCCTCTGTAGCTGAAGGTCTCTTACTCTATAGACAAGACAGTCCAGCAGCATGTCATTCAGTTCCTGGAATCCAGAGTGAAGGGCAGCTGATCTGAGGGCTGCCATGTATTTGTTGATGAATTCTCCCTCCACTTGGCTTCTTCTTTGGAAGGCATGATGGTGCGCAATGCGGGATGGTTTGGGTGCATAAGGATTGCTGAGGACTTCTGGTAGCTCTTCCCAGGTAATGGCTTTGACGGTCTTGGGTGCTAGTAAGGCAGTGTCGCTGTTGAAGACCATAGCTCTGCAGAAGCTCAGGGAGTAAACCTTCTTCCTGTTTGCAGGGATCTCTGTCAAGTTGGTGGCATCCATAATTCATTTGAAGTGGTTTATGTAGGACATCCAGGTCTTGGTAGCAGGGTGGAAGGGTGGGAAGTTCGGTGGTGCCACCATCTGAGGGTTTTTAGTGACACTCTGACAATGACTCAGCTCCATGACTTCAGCTTTGTTAAGCTCTTTTTTGCCTGAGAATTGTCTCACTGCATTAACATCCCATCCTCATTGTCAGTTTTAAGTTTGGCACACAGGAATAAAAGAGGCAGAGGCTAGATTAAGGCTAACAGGCTTTATCTGCAATAAAGTAACTCAGCTACGGCTTGCCACCAGCTAACCAAGCAGCCGGCTGACAGAGAACAGCTGCCATGCCCCTGGTGGAGACTGACTCTGAGGGAGAGGAGGAACAGCCAAGAAGGACTGGAAGTATGGCTCCAGAGGTTGTGGAGGAGGCTGGGGAAAAGCAAAGCCTGGCTGAGCAGTCAGAGGAGGACCCAGATCCATCCCCTATCTATCTTAGGGCATGTAGGGAGGAGAGGATAAGGGAGCTACATGGTCTACTTGAGAGGAGATGACCTTGATCCTCTTCATGGGCTGCAACTGTGACAACTGAATAAGAGGACGGACTTACATATGGGTGAATGCTGGAAACAAAGTGTGGAAATATCTCTAGTTTATGGTTCCTCTCTGAGTTTGGCGTCCTTCTCAGTGTGTGTTATCTGTAGATGTCCTCCAGCCCTTATCTTGCCTGGTTTGTGTTGCTTTTTTCCTTCTTTTTGTAACTGTTTGTGTGGGAGTTTTTTGTCTTCCATCAAGAATATTCGGAGCTTGGAAGCAAAGTGAAGGAATAAAAGGGACTTCACCTGTTTTCTTTGATTGTGTTTGTTCTGTATCCCACCCTGGGTCATCACAACAGCTGATTCCATTTGACAGCTCTTTTTATACAGAGCTGTCAAATGGACTCAGCCAATCAGGGACGGCTCTGGCTTCTACTCAAAGAGCAGACCAGAGAGAAAACTCTTGCTAGATGCAGCATGTGCAAAATTTGACAAGTACTAGGTTCCCAGAGTTATTCAAGAGACATCTGATATCTTCCTTAAAAATTCATGTTTTCATTTTGCATAGAATATAATTTTATTCCTCAACACTGACCTGATGCACTCAATTTATTCATTTCCATACCCTATTGATGCAATGAGAACTGCAAACTTCATCCTGAGCTGATCTTAAAAGAACCTCTTTTCATGAACAAAAATTTTCCACAAATGGAATAAATTATGATAAATTTACATAATTAAATTTCACAAGAAGTTAAGCATTCTGATTTAATACAAAATCTACGTTACTGACAACTTAGCTATCAAAGCAAATGAAAATAATTACTATATTGTTATGTACTACCCAGTGCCTTTCAGTGAATAAAGTTTTAGAATCTGATTTTAAGAAAAAATGCTTTCTAAAAACAATCATATTTGTGACAAACCTACTGCAGGTGAAGGCAGAAGAGCACCATTTGAACAGAAATGATTTCAATTCAGTTTTGCTATATGGGTTAATGGCATGGCTGCTTGTATTTAAAGTATTTCTCCTCCTTTCAGGGAAAAAATAAAATCCAAATTGCATCAAAATTAATAGGCCATAATAACTTTATTTTTTTAACAGTTTATATTAATTGAAGCTGCATTGTAGCTTTGATTATTTTATTGGTATTTTGGATATGAACTCTCTTGTGCTAACTGGGTTGCTGGAATATAATTTTCTCCTCTTCCTGTTGCTAGGCAATAAGAGTTCAAAATATTTTTCTGTTGACTGCATCAACATTATGTTGGGCTGGGAGGAAATTCAATGGAAAAGTGGGAATGTAGAAATATTTATTTGGGTTCCATTATCTTTTAAAGAGAAATAGTTATTTGAAAAAAATAAAAATAAATAAGTAAACGTACATTTTATTTACCCCTTTTCATTTGTTCTGCATAATATACTTCCTACAACAAGTAAGGTACACTGTAAATTAACAAACATTACAATTGGTCCTTGACTTAAAAACATTTGTCTGGGGACCACTTGAAGTTACAATAGTGCCAAACAACGTGACCTAAAACCAGCCTCACTCTTAAAATAACAGCAGCATCCCTACAGTCATATGATCAAAATGTAGACACTTGGCAAATGGTATATATTTAGAACATTTACAGCATTCAAAGGTCACATGATCAATTTTTGAAACCTTATCTGCCATCTTCTAATATCAAAGTCAATGGGAGAAGCCAAATTCTCTCAACAATCACATGATTTGCTTAACAAACACAGTGATTTGCTTAACAACTATACAAAAGAGTTGTAAAATTGGTCATGACTCACTTAACATCTTCATTGCTTTAGCAACAAAAACTCTGGTTCCATTTGTGGCCATTAAAGACTCTCTGTAATATAATTTGGAATCCTGGATTTTCTATAGTTTCAGTATTGGATGCATTGATTGTGTCATATGCCTTCTGAAAAGAAAGAATAGGAAAATAGATTAAATTCACCTGAGAAAGGTTTCACTATTTAATTATGTAATCTGAGCAAGCAGATATTGTTCCTATCTCTACGTCCATATTCCACAAATAGAAATATCAATAAATATCTTTAGAATTTGTAAGAAGATGAAAAAGATTTCAGGGTATATGATAGGAGATAAAATATAGGTATGTGTATATGTTCAATTTTATCACATCTTTTCTCTATGAGCTTAAGGCAGTTTACATAGAAAATCTTCCTTCATTTTATCCTCACATCAACAATCCTATAAAGTAGGTTTTTCTGAGTGCAAGTGAAGGAAAGTAATCTAATGAATTTCCATAGCTGAGCACTGAGCTTCTACTTCAACATCTTTACTATATTCTATTGGTTAAATTGATTTAAAATGTACGTATGAAATAGTTTTCTTTTTTCCCCTTTTGGTCAGTTTCTTATCAGGAGATTTGATACTTTTCACCATGCATTGCTGAGAAATGTCTAATGTCATTCACAAGCCAATTAATAAAGATTACATATATATATGTATGTTTTTGTAGATTTTCACGGGTACAGGTATGCAGGTCTTAGCATGTTCGGGTCTTTTCCCATGTAAGATTGAGAGCATCTTGGCAACGTTTCAACAAGGTCCCACTTGTCTTTTTTCTTACGAAAAAGCGAGCCAATCTGCAAACTTCAACTCAATCAAGAAATGACAACACAGCCAACCTCCCCACCAGTATATATAGGGAAATGGCAGCTCCATCATGCTTTGCTCACACAAGCACGAAGCCGAAAGCACCAGCCTGAAGATGGTGATTCCTGAGCCTATGCTGTCAGAGGAAGAGGACCTGGAAGATGAGGAGGAGGAACTGGGAATGCCTTCCTCCCCAGGACCTTCCTCTCTGGCAATGCCTTCCTCCTCAGGACCTTCCTCCCTGATAATGCTTCAGGCTCCATCAGACAACCTAGAGGAACAGCCTGAGATTAATCAGGAGAAAGGCATATCAGAGCAGCTCCTGACAGGGAGCAAAAAGGACGAGTGTCAGCTCGATCCTAAGCAGCATCATAGGGAGAAATGTGAGCAGCAATGTAGGAGGCGTGGAAGGATCAGAGAGTGAGCTGAGTCACTGAGCCACACCCCACAGGGGATAAAAGTGGGTGTGTTTTCTCTTGAAATTTTGTACGGGACAAAGTTTAACCTTACTTCAGATTTTCTTTGTGGACTGCCTTGTGATTTTCTGTGAGTAAAATTTTAGTTACTGTCAGTTTGGACTTGGCAGGCAGGACGTGTTGGAATGCCAAGAATATTATCAGTTCCAAAGAATTAACTGTGTGAAGTCCGAGCCATCTTGCCTGCCTGTGTTTGTGTGAGTTTGTACTCTTTCATCTTTTGGGAAAGAGGAAAGGCGAGACAGAACATACACACACACACACACACACACACACACACACACACACACCAAAAGTGCATATAAAAGTTATAAAATTATAATATATAACAGTAAGTGTTCTTTTGTCTATTTATTTAATATAATATCTGTCTGAATATTAAGGGTTCTTAATGGTTTACAGCAAAACCTAATTTAAAACCTAAGCTATTAAAATCAATTAAAACCACATTTTATATCAATTATAATCAACAAGTAAAAAACTGTTTTAAAAGTTGTGTTTAGGGCCTTTCAAAAAACCAAGAAATTCATTCCAAGGAATTGGAGTACATTCAAGGAAAGTCCAGCCTAAACCATTTTAAGATGAATCACTGACAACTGTAGAAGAATGCATTATCTCAAGGAAGCTAGACTCAAGTAAAATAATAATAATAACCCAAACCTGTACAATGCTTACCAGGTTGTATTTTTTTCTTTTTGAGTCCTTCCAGAGTTCATCCAGATATTTTTGCCAAGGGTGGGTATGGGTAGGAAATGTCATTTATGAGAAAAAAGTAGTTGACTTAGATATGTGTTACCATTTTATCAGTAAAAAGTACCATGATATTCCAAATATGTTTAAGCAAAGTAATTTTATGAATGTAAGCACAGAGTGTTACAAAATAAATCCAGTTATTTGTTATTCTATTTTACCTTTTTTATAGACTGCCATTCTCTTACAAGACCCCTTGCTGCTTTTCTGTTCAATAGTAGAACTACCTATATTACTACAGAGAATTAAAACCAATATTACATAGTGTCCACCAGCAACAGACTATTTTTCTCATTTATTCTTTTTGCCTTTTTGAAGATCGTGCATGGAAAATGTGGGTATAAAAAACTTGAAATAGAAGATAATTAAAAATGGAAGCTTAAATCAAGATAATTGTTCAGGCAATCACCTTTAAGGAAAATTTTAATATACTTCCCTATTTATACCAATTTTATATTAGTTATATATTATTTAATATCAGACAGTGGGATTCTTGCAAAAAATAAGATACTAAATAGTGAGCTACTACATTTGCCTAGATAATAAATTTTATAGCATGAGAATTAGAGATGATTTGCACGAGCTGATTTTTCCTTTCTGTAGAGATATTTCAAAGTTGCATGAAATGAAGTTTCTTCTCTGATCCATATCTCTGTGTAAAAGTGGGCAATTCAACTTGCTTCATGAAATGTAATCTCTTGGAGCATAACTGTAAAATCCATCTAAATTAAAATCAAAGAAAACTGTTCTTAAAATGTCATTCCTATCTTTTACTGTCAGATAAATTCTATTATGATCTAGATGTTTTCTGGATTTCTGGTCAGATCCGATACTTTGGATTAAAAAAAAACCAAACAGAAAAAGCAAGTGATTGCATACCTGCTGTTTCTATTTTTAAATAAGTGTGTGTCTCCCTGATTTTAGAGGAACTTGTTCTAAAATAGACTAATATGGGGAAACTTATTAATTTTGTTCTGTATTTTTGTTTCATTACATTGTACATATGTAACTGGCTCAAACAATGAATGTATAACTGCTCCAACTTGTAAGCATTAATAACTCTCATGTTATAATATTAGCTTGATGATTTTTTTAAAAAATAGGGCTTTTCCCCCTTCACTGTATTTTTATCAGTCTTGAACCACAGCACAAATAGCTACCACAAATTTTCCTATAAAAATGACACCAGTCAATTTCTTGAAGACAGTAATCTTAGTCAGTAAATATTCATTATAATTCTTATGAATATACCTATTGAAGGCTAAATGAAGTTGAGATTAATCACACAGTGAAGTTAAACAATTTCAAAACTGGATTGCTTCCCTTTCTATCATAACCCACAGATTTAAGTGAACACCAGTATAAATGCTTTATGAGTGAATATATATTACTGTATGTGAAATTAATCAGAAATTAAACACACTGAAGACTTTCTTCTGATTAGTCCAAATGGGGTCAATTGGATTAGGTCTGCAAGTAACATTTTTATTAACTGTATATAAGGATATTACTCAGGGTTAAGCTGATAGTAGCTGGTTACTTTCATTGACCAAAGAAAAACAAGTGTTTTATATAGATCCAGATTTTTCTTCTTATACCTTTCTTTGCTCCTATATTGTCATTAGCAATTTGATTTATAGAAAGCACTAAGAAAAACTGCAAGGAGATAAGAATTAGGGTAATGTCAGCTGGTAAAGGGGCAGAAAAAAATTAAAAAGAATAACCATTCTATCTTTTGGTGAAGTGTTTAATTAGGATTGTCCTATTTGTATTTATATCTAACATTTCTTCTATATATCCTACATAAGCTACTATAAATATGTGTTATTTCAGCACTACTAAAATTATGAAAGGATGTATCATTGTCATTATTCAAATCATAATCATTTATTAAGTTTTATTTTATAAATAAAATATACTGGCAACTCTTGACACGATTCCCTGACATTTTGTAACTTAATTATTGACTATGCTCTTTTAAATTTTTCACTGAAAATGGTTGACTAGCATACATTGTCAGAAATGTACAACAGTTTCTTGTACTAGATGTACTCCCAATTTTCTGTGTGCCTCTTTTATGGGAATTGTGGTGTTGCATTTTCAATAATTAATAGGTGACTCTCAGTATACAGGTAACGGTTCCAACCAAAATTTCTCTACCTTCTTTAATCTTCTTTAATAATGTGAATAAGCTTTTGTTGAACAATAGATGTGATTTTCTCATACTAGCAATCAAAATTATGTTTTAATTTATAATAAAATTAATGTAATTGAGAAGGAGAAAGGAATATGACTATTTTTGGTTTTCCATAACTATTATCTTCCTGTATACTATAAAGAATTCAAAGAAATGTGGAATTAGCTAGACCAAATTGTCAGGCTTTAATCATTTTACTATTTATCTAAAAGAAGAAAGCTTTTTTTAATAAAAGGCAATAAGAACAATGTGCCTGCTAATTCACGAAAAAGTTTATATTAGAAAGGTCTATGTTATAGACAATGATACTATGTTTGGAGGTCTTTCTTGTTTTTATCTCTCCATATTACCATTTCAGGCCTGAACAGTGTTCTATGAAATTGCGGTATCTGCTATCCCGCATCAGGGAGCGAAGGAGAGAGAAACGACAGGAGACGAAGTTCCTCACGATGAGTGCGCCCCGAATGTCCGGGTACACGCTCTTTTATTATGCTCATTCAAAAGGGGGTGATTGTTTATTCAGAACCTAGGTTAAGCCTAGGTCAGACGGAATATACAGATTTAACAATGGCTCAAACAAAAGCAAGATATCAGGACAGACAGGATGGCAAGATTTATATTTGATCAGGATATTACTTCTTCACAAAGCTGCATGCCAGACAATGTAATCCCAAGTGAATAAACCATTTCTGCAAATGTTTGACTCCTTGTCTCTGTACGTGCCCTGTAAAAGGTCACTGAGAAGACAGAAGCTTAATGATTACACGTGAATGATACAATGTTGCAAATATCTGAATGATACATAGTTGCATTGATACACAGTTGCAAACACATAAATGATACATAGTTACAACATGAAATGTCATCATTTTTGTTTCCAGGCTCTAGACATGTGTTTTGGGTATATTTTTGTGTTTTTCATCTTAGCACTAAATGGATGACAGCAGAGATATACAGATACACTCACACACTCACACATACACACATAGAGTCAACCCTGAAGCTGATCTGATCAAGGCCATTTTGAAGCTTCAGTGTTGCCACACTGGAGCTGAGGGATAGGGAGGGGGGAATAGAGATAGCTGGCATTTTGTAGCTAAAACAAAATACTTTCTCCTGAGAACCAAGGACATTTCCACAGGTGACTGTAGAGAGAAGTGAAGTTACCAGGCAACCAGACCGCACTTTGATTGGACCACGTGAGTGATTGTTTGAGGAAGGAGAAAAACTTTTACTCTGTAATTAGGTGAAAAACATGGGAACATTTTGAGCCAGTTTTCACCAGCCTGTGCCAATATGATATGTCCAATAAAACTAATCTTTGAGGATTAGTTGCTTTGGAGTTCTGTTTGTTATGGACATATTTCTTGGAACCTTGACACAAGCATACATTTGTACTGAATTAGATTAATTGTAGAAACTGGGAGACTGTGAGTTCAGTCCTACTTTAGGCACAAAACCAGCTTGGGGCAATAATTTTATTTCAATCCTAGGAAGAAGACAATGATAAAACTAATCAAAAGGCTGCCAAAAAAAACTCTAGGGACTTGCCCAGGCAGTCCCTTAGAATTGGACATGATTGAATTGGACGAAAAATATATGTCTATTTTCTTCACTCAATTAGTGTTGATGATGTCTTTGCAAAACATAATGGAAAGGTCTGAATAATTCTTCGCATCAAAGTAGCAAATTCTATAATACAAAGTGGATCCATTCTCTCATATCAAGAATACTAATCACTCTTTGAGTCATACTGTAAGTTTATTATTACTAGCCAGCAAGCTCTTTACTAATACAAGCCATGTATAACGTGTCACTAGCATTTAGTACATGTAATCAACCCTGTGATGCCTAGGAGGAAAAATACTTGGAGAGTATAAAATGATGCTTGTTTTGATTGCCTAGTCATGCAAAATAAAATGACATGAAAATGAATTTTTATTAGCAATAATGAACATTTGACTTAATTTTCAGCTTCCTTAAACATCAGAACAAAAAACTGAACTATGAAGAAACATTTGTGTACAGAATTTAGAAACAGTATTTATGAAGGTCATGTTTCTGAAAAATAGGTAAATATTTTTTCTGCACTATTATAAAATGTTAATTCCCACCAGGGTTTTCTTCTAGAGTGATAATAAAGCAATAACTTACCAGAGTACCTGAATAGATTCATATCTGAATTGTGTGGAAGTCCAAATATGATACATGGACAGTCTAAGATCTTTATTGCCCACTCTGAAGGACAAAATAGCAAGTTCCCTTTCTAGATACTTAGCTTAATTTTCTGGCTACTAGAGCAGAAATGAGATTTTGTCCTTAGCCATTTGCAGGCAGCAGACTGATTTGGGGTGGGTGGGTAGCACATGCCATTTAAAATACAGCTCTTTTTTAGTCTCCCTACAATTTATTTGCTTGACTCTCCCAAATCTTCTGCTTGAGAAGGCAGTTCAGTTTGGGTTATAGCCTAGCCAGCTCTTAAAATGATAAGTGTCACTATATTTATTTATTTATTTATTTATTTATTTATTTATTTATTTATTTATTTATTTATTTATTTAT
>BLBF01000022.1:34268727-34302788 GCA_015471245.1 Laticauda colubrina | reverse complement strand
TATTTATTTATTTATTTATTTATTTATTTATTTATTTATTTATTTATCTCTCTATTCATTCATTTATTTATTCATTTATTTATTTGTCAAGTGATTATAAGATAACAGGTATAAGAATAAACATAGTTATGAATACATGAAAGGGAAACATATTAAAAAAAACAGTAGGACAGGAATGGTAGGCACATTGGTGTGCTTATGCAGCCCTCTACAGACCTCTTAGGAAAGGGGTGAGGTCAATAGTAGATAGTCGAAGGTTAAAGTGTTTGGGGAAGAAACCACAGAGTCAGGCAGAGTATTCCAGACATTGACCACTCTGTTTCTGAAGTCGTATTTCTTGCAATCAAGTTTGGTGCAGTTTACCTTGAGTTTGTATCTATTGTGTGCTCTTGTATTGTAATGGTTGAAGCTGAAGGTAGGACAGGAAGGACACTGCAATATATAATTTTATGTACTATACTTAGATCAGACTGAAGGTGGCGTAATTCGAGGTTGTCTCCGTCTAAAATTTCAAGTCTGGTGGCATAAGGTATTCGGCAATGAGTAGAGGAATGGAGAACTTTTCTTGTGAAATACACTCAAAAAGGGTTGGCAGGATGGGTAAACTAATATTATAAGATTTTGATAATTACTAGATCTAAAAATAAATGTACTGTAGATATTTCCTATATATATTAAACTTAGTACCTAATGTTATTCTTTTCCCATGCTTTGCTTAATAAATCCTTTCAGCTTTTATCTCCTGTGTGTAGTTCTTTTAAAAATAAGACTTTCTATAAAAATCAATTTAAAAATTTAAAGTGCTTTAAAGTCCACCTTAGTTTTTGCAACTCTGTCTTGGTATTGATTATATTCAGATTGGGCCATTTTTCTGGAGCCATTAATGAGGTATTCCACAGTTTTATATCTATTGATATTGGCTATCATTCTAAATATGTTCAGGCTTGGCTTTGATTAAATTTGCTTGCATTGCCTGTGCTGCTTCTACCACCATTATTCTTCTACTTTTATTTTTAAGAACTCCAGCTTTCAGCCTCTGTCAAGTCAAATTTTGATTTGTTTTTCTTTCAACAGCATCAAATCAAATCTTTATCCAGTGTTCATAGACTAGCATAATTCAAAGCATATGTATATTGCTCATGAAGAGGTTGAAATTTCTAGGTATTAATTTGATTTTAAATTGCTTCCTTTTTTTCTTTTGAATTTTGTAATATTTAGTACTTTTTCTTTACAAATTTCTGCCACTAGCAGTTCCTTACTAGATATAATCATTCAAACCTTCTTTCTCTTTTTCAACTGTTTGTCTTACTAGAAATTGTTACCACCCACCTTTACTTCGAGCAAAATAGAGGTATTCAACATCTCTTCTTGGGTAGGAGGCATCATTCATAATCATTAATTTTCTTGTTTTCCTTTCAAGTGTGTCTAATTCACTATTGTGCCCAATCAATTATACTTGCAGCACATCCAATAATTGGAACAGCCCAAATATTTATGGCTTTAATTAGATTCCCTATATTTAATTTGTTTTTTAAAATTTTCCAAATCAATTTTATGGAACCAGTATTCTTTTTAACTTGTTCATATAAGAAGCTTCTATTAATCCTAAATATTTATATTATTTCTGTCATAGCAATGATCTGGTGGCATTTCTAGACTTACAGTTTATTAGGTATAATCCATCTTTTTAAAACAATTTTGCTTCCTTTAATTGTTAAAGTTGTATATTTCTCTGTATGGAATTTCATTCTTACATACAAATGAGCAGTTTTCACATTCAAGTGCAGATTTAATTTCTTTGAGTACCTTTAGGCCACAATTATATTGAAAATGGATTATTTTTTTTTTACCTGTAAGAGTTGATAGTGATTTGGTTGTATCTAACTTATTTGTAAGTGCGAACATCTTTTCAAATAATAATCAGGGTTTTGTGCCTTTGGAAGTTCTTTGGAAAAGATATGTCGTCCCCCTCCAAATAAAATATATTAGGTTTGTCATTGTTGCTTAAATGTTGTAAGAAGACAAGTACTTATCAGTATTAGTGCCTTTTTCTGAATTAGAAAGTTCTTCCAAATGTAATCAATTCTTCATTATTGGGGTTTGCAAAACTCATTCAGCTGTGTTACCAACCAGAAATTTAGGCTTGTGAAGTGTTGATCCAAAAGTCATATAATTCATGTATTTTAGAGGTACTCCAATATTTTCTTTTTGACTTTTACTTTAAGTGATTCAGTTATTGTAATGAAATGTTTCATTACCATTTCAAATAAATCTTTTTTCATCTATTGAAACTAAGGGTCAAACAAAAATATTCCTTAACTGATCAACTGAATATTTCATTATTTATCAGTTTATTCTTTAACTAATTCCAAGGACAAAGGGATATTTTCATAGTTCAACTCAGACTCCAAATGAAACCAAATGAAACCCGAACATGCTAGTTGGAACTTCTGTCCTTGCTATAATCATCTCCCTGTCTGAAACCATGCCAGAAAGTATGTAATGCAGATGAGCAAAGATACAATACTGTCTTGGAACTCTACAGTACCACAGGTCTGTACATAGTGATGCCTACATAACATCCTACCTATAGAGTTGAAGCATAAGAACTGTATCTAGACATTTGGAAGGGAAAAGCAAAATGTCTTTCCTCTGGACACATGCCAAATACATGCCCATATCACCCCACTCAGAAATGAACAATCGCAACCAGCTAGATCTCAACTTCTAGTGTTATCTGATTGCAATGCCAACAGAATAGTTGACAAAATAGGAAATATTCTATATACCTTGCTATTTCCCCTGGATGCTATCAGCTTAAGATGGAAAATGTTATTTTAGCCAGGGTACAGTGAACAATGAGTTGTGCATTTCTCCTTATATGGACCAAGGACAAGATAAAAGTAGTGTCATGGAGATTTGGCAGAAAAAAATGTATCCGTATATATTTGTAACAGATGTAAATAAAGAAAGACAGAGACATACTGCAGAAAGAAAGTGAGAATATATTATATCATTTAAATCTTGTCCAAAACTTCTGTAATATTCCCACCCTGGAGACTCGAAAATATATGTAATTGTACAATAGGATCAACATTGATGTACTATTAAAAAGATATTCAGACAAAAACTTAACCCTGCTGTATGGCATTAAAGATGTCTTGAAGATTTAATCAAGGCTATTTCTTTGCTTACTCAGAACCTTTCCATGTTTGACAGTTTTAAGTAGATTATAGCTCTACAGCCGAACTGGAAGATGATTTGCTTTGTTCTCTATTGTCTAGTAATCTTTGGATATGTGTGTGTTCACTGACTGATTTAAAACTCTCTAAACCTTGTCCAAAAATTTTAAATCAGTTGGTTTTAAATGTACTATATTTTTTGCACTATAAGATGCTTTGGACCATAAGATGCACCTAGCTTTTGAGGAAGAAAACAAGGAAAAAAAATCTGCTTCTGCCTCCCAGTAATTTGCCTCCAACAAACAGCTTGGTCAGCTTCACACAGCCTGATTTAGCACAAGTAGCTGATTGGATCAGCCTTCTGAAATACTGCCAGTCAGCTGTTCTAGGCTGTGAGAATTGCCGCTGCCCATCACTGCCATCACTGCTGATTGCTGCAACTACCTATTGCTGCCTCCATGCATCCCATTTTTGGCCTCCACGCACCCCATTTTCAGCCTTCATGCATCCCATTTTCAGCCTTCAGGCATCCCATTTTCAGCCTCTGTGTGACCCATGTTCAGCCTGTTCCAGGTGGCGGGGATTGCTACTGCTGCCTGTGCCAATCACTGCCAAACAGTGGCAGTGATTGATGGTAGCGGTAGTGATAGGTGGCAGCAGGGATCCCCATTGCAGTGATCAGCTGCATTGGCAAGAGGCAGTGGTGATCTCCACATCTGGAACAGCTGATCAGTGGTCTTCCGGGAGGCCAATCCAACCACCAATCAGCTGCTTGTGCTAAATCAGGCTGTTCTAAGATGACCAAGCTGCTTGCTGCAAGGAGGCAATTTGCTGGGAGGCAGAGGCCGAAGGGTGGGGGTTGGCAGATTGCCAGGGCTTCGGTAACATTCACTCTGTAAGACGTACAGACATTTCCACTCACTTTTTTTTGGTGGGAGGGGGAAATAGTGTGTCTTGTAGTGCAAAAAATATGCAGTAGTGCAAAAAATATGATATATATTAAGGACAGATTAAACTGAATTTCATTTGCTCTCTCCTTTTTCTATCCTTAGCTATTTCATCTAATTTATGCATTTGTTTGATATTTTAAAAATAAAAATGTTATGAAAATTTACAATGATGATTATTTCTCCAGGCATATATATCATTCTAAGCATTTTTTCTAAACATGCACATTTTTATTAGGAATTTTTTACACACATTATGATTTTCTCTACAAAATCAAGTGTGTCTTTAGTCAAATTGGATCAATACAAAAGTAGCTTGTCATTACTTTTCTGACTAGGTTTCCAGGATCAGTCTGATGTACATTTTTTCTTGTTCATAACTTTATATATTAAGACATGGTTCTCCCTTAAAAGTCCTGTAGCATTGCCTCATTATGGTGGGTTTGTGAAGGAGATGTTGTTGGGAGGGATGAACAAACAACATTGGGAGCATATGGCAATACTAGATATTCCCAGTAGATCTCTCAAAGATTAAAGGTAATCCCAACTGCTCAGGTAGAGCAAATGTGCACCTATGTTGGGTAGCAAAGATATAGGAAGATGTTGGAGGGATGTGACCATTTTTAATGACAATGACAAAGGTATCAATTCATACTGTGTAGGAAAAGACAATGATAAAACAGTCCTGTATTTTTACCAAGAAACCACATACTCACTAAAATAATTGAAGATATAGTGCTAGATGATGGGTCCCTTAGGTCAGAGGGCACTCAGCATGTTACTGAATGAAGAGCTAAGGATTTTTCATAATGTTTTATTATGAAGTAGCTGGAGTTATACCTTTGAGATATCTAGTTGCTGATATTGCCATGCAATAAAAAATTCAAAGCTGAAATTACAAAATTACAGTGGGAAAATAGAATGTAAAAAGTATGAGCACAAAAAAGCTCAAGACAGTGAAAAAAAAATTGAAACATCTGCAGATGGACAATTTTAGACAATTTTAGTGAACTGAAATTTTATGGGATTGGATACTTTCAGTAAGAAGTTCACATTGTTTACTATTTAAGAACATGGAAATAAAAAAAAGGAAATCCATTTCTTTCATAGCCAGCAAGAATAGCACTTGGTTGCAATGACAACAATGACCAAATAATATCTGATAGAGTTTGTGGATTGTCCAATTCTTTTCCAATATGGCAATCATCTAAGTTTATCCTCCAACTACCCATGCAGAAAAAGAGGAGTTGGGTTTTATGATCATGTTCAATTTGAAATTAGCAAAACTTACATGTAAGATGCATTGCTTATGATTGGAGACTAAAATGTCAAAATTGGAAACATTAAGGAAGAAAATATAACTTAATTGTAAGCTGAATTATACTGCAGTATAAGCTTAGGAAAAAATGTTGTTGCTTTCAGAGTTAGTCTCCCTAGAGTACAGAATATGATGATCTGTATTATTTTTTGTGTCTTTCTGTTAATCAGATTAAATATTTTTAATAATATAGTTTCAATAAAATGTAATAGATTTTCCCTTCTTGTGGAGTAAAACTTTATATTCAGTTATATTAAGATTTGTTAAGTCTTCATAGTTTAATTATTTTAAAACTATAATTGGATATCAATTTGCTCCATTCATATAAAAGTAGAATGAACTATGTAACAAATGACAAACCTGTTCATCTACTGTATTTATAAACAATGTACATCACCAGCACTTATTTAAATAACCATTGTCAACCATGTTATCTGTCAATATAAGTTGGTCAAATTCTGCTGAGGGAGGGGCTCATTAAGCCCTGTGAGGCTGGCAAATTCAGGAAATACTTGAATCTCTTGAATGCTACCATAATAAGGTAATGTGAGAGAATCTTGAAAGTCTTAGAATCTTAATTATCCAGGTGATCTTATACCTGTGTAATTAAAGCAGAGTTATTCTCAGTCTTTCTCTTATGCTTTCCTTCTCCCCTGGATTCAAGAATCTCTTGATCCCTCCCTTAATTGCCTTGTTATCTTCTCTTGTTAACAGTTGTTAGGCTTTCATCACAATGCAGCATTATTTCATTTATGTAGTTAAAAGATAGCTAAAAGTATATGTATGTCCTTGCTCTGATTGAGCAATTAGCTTTTCAGCCATCAATAGTTGCCTTGGCTTTTCATGCTTCAATTAATTTCAAGGAAAAGAATCTTACAAAGAAATTGTTCTTAATTTCTCTCAGCTTTTTTTAGAATGGAAAATTATAGATATTTCAAAGGAATGAAAATATATGCACAGTAACAATGGTTTATTACATTTATAATGAATGATCAATTGCTCTGTAACTGTACAACAGTAAAGAAATACGAACCACATCAGGAACAAGATACAACAATGATATTTACATTCTCAGCAGACTCATACATTCAAGGCCCGGTCCCACTGGCCGACGGACGCAAAACGTATGCATAAAGGACACAGCAGACGAGCAACATTTCAGGGGTGGCTCCATCCATTGTCATCTGCTCCAAAAAATGGTGAAAATTTGCATAAACAGAATGGAAAAGAACAGAAAAGAATGGACGTGGGTAGTATGTAGCGGGGATGTTAAATGGATGTTCATAGGAAGCCTAGTGGATGAAAGGGGATGGAAGGGGATGACACCTCTGAAGGGGTTACGGGGGATAATTGTGAAGCGGACGCATAGCGAATGAAGTGGATGTATCACGTACGCCTAAAGGAAAGAAAGGGGATGCCGCATGGATGTATGTGGGATGCAAACCGTTCACTGCGCATCCTTTCTATTTCTGTGCTACTAGCGATGTATAGATGTTCCATGTACCTTTTCTTTCTTCCCTCTTTCCATTTTCAGCTGCAGTGGATGTGAGTTACGAGGATGCCCAGAGGATGCAGAGAGGATACAGCGGACGTTTAACGGATGATAATGGACATAGAATGTTTGTTGCTCATATGTCGAGGATTTACATCGTACACGGCAGAAAGTTCATACGTTCACAAAGTTTTGTGCAGCTAAAAAATTCTTGTGTGGATGAAATTGCAGTGGATGGATGCTCGACAGATAGAGCATATGAAACACGTATGCAATGAGTACACAACGGATGCATAGCATTTTCCAATGGTTGGCAAGCTTTTTTTAATATTTTACATCCTCTTTGCATCCATAAGTGCAGTAGGACCGGGCCTATGCTCAGTTTCCTGCAGGAAGATCCAAATGTTTAAGCGTCTTCTGAAAGGCTGGCAGGGTTAGGGCTGGCTGAAGGCTGTTTTTGCACTGGGCAGGCATTTGAAAGGGAAAACACATCTTCTTCATTCCATCAATATACATCCATCAATAATAGGTGACACTGTTTAATTTATAGGTCATCAAACTTGTGTAAAGATTCCTTCAGTAGCTGAAGTTGGGAGTAGTTTTGGGTTCATAACATAATAGGAATGCAAAAATGATGATGGTGATGAGAAATGCAAAGGAGGAAAAGGAGAAGGAACATTTTATTTGTGCTTTTTCAGTCTTTTGATTCGCAAATTATAGACATTCTAACTCTCCAAAGATGAAATTAAATCTGTGTCATGAGCTGTTTTACTTACAAAAACTTAGAACAAGAAAGCACTTTTAAAATATTTTGAGGTGGGTAGAAAAAAATCTTCAATAAAAAATTGTACAAATAAAGTATTACAGTTTAATATGGATGAAGGAAGGTGAAGGGATACTCCTTTAGCATAAATGTTCATTATATGTCATTTAAAATGGTTTATGAGAGATTGTAATTGGTAGTTAACTAAGCTATTGTATTCTCTTCTGGTTCTATTGGAAGCACTCTATGTCATGTTATAACATTGCTCCAATAGCATTGTTGGAGAAATAGAATAATAATGGATTATATCAGTAGAATTCTTTCATCAAGTTCAGGGATGGATGAGAGATATATACATATGTAACATACATACATACATTCCTGAACCAGCATGGTGATTGTTTTAGGATTTTTTGCATAAAATCACCATGAAAATTTAGCAGAAAATCTAGCACAAAATCTAGTAGAAAATCTAAGTATTTCCCAGCAGCATACCACCACAGCATAATGTTTTGGTAGAAAAGAGACAATATTTGGCATAAACTAACCTTATTCAATACAATTCTCCAGATGAGAATCACCTATCCTAAGTCCAATTCTGGTTAAGATATTGTAACTATGTGGGAAGAATACTGCTGGGAAATTTCTTAAATAGATTTAGGCAAAGGCTATTTGCCACTTAAAAGCATGACAGCTAAAATAGATGTGACATGAGTATATGACAATGGCAAAATACTGTATACAGGGGTGGGATTCATCTGGTTCAGGTCAGTTTGGGTGAACCAGATGTTAATTTTACAACCAGTTTGGTGAACCGGTAGTTCTGAAGACCAGCTGACCCCAACCCACCTTGCTCCACCCCTCCCAGGAGTCCCATGCCCTTGGTTCTGGCTCCGAGGTAAGTGCAGGGAAGCTTGCTACGCCCAAAATGGGGCACGGGGAGAAATAAAAAAGAAAGAGGGAGGGAAGGGAAGGGAAGGAGTAAGAAAGAAAGAGGGAGGGAGGGAAGAGAGAAAGAGGAAAGGGAAGGGGAAGTGAATGAGATATGGATGGATGGATGGATGGATGGATGGATGGATGGATGGATGGATTGATGGATGGAGGGAGGGAGGGAGGGAGGGAGAGAGGGAGAGAAAAGGAAGAAGGAAGGACCACAAACCCTGGCACTAGATGCAGCTTCAGAGGATGCTTTGAAATAGCACAACAATCCAGGGCTGGAAGAGACCTCGGAGGCAGAGGTAGTATTCAGCAGGTTTAACCAGTTTAACTCCACTGTTTCAGAGGATATGCTTCTCATTCTTTGATCCAATGCCCTTTCAGGCCTTGCCAATGTTTCCAACCTAATCCCTATGACTAATTTTATTTTACAACTGTAATTTAACACTGATGTTGTCTCCTCCCAAGTGGTGATGATGGGAAGTACCCTATGGCAAGGTCAAAATGTGAGGAGAGCCAAACTGACACCAACATGTCAAAATGTTAAGTGTGGCCTGTGTTTTTCAACTTGGAAACTTTAAGATGTGTGGATTTCAATTTCCAGGAAATTATGGTATATACTCCTTATTGCAAAGGAACAGATAAAATTTAAAAAGAAAAAAGCCTGAAGACTGGACCCTTTAAATCAGTACCTCCTCAGGCCTAGCAAGCTGCAGAATAAGACAACTGCCAATTGCTAGGAACAATAGTCAGGCTTCAAACAGCAAGACACAGAACTCATGTATTGTGTCTCTGTAGGAGATTTCTGTTGGACTGTCATTGTTGCTTTGGATAGTGATTCTCCCAAAGGAATACAGTAACTGAAGTACTCAAAGTCATGTTTTGGTAAATTTAATTTGTGGCACTTTTTACTTTAAACCAGTCCAGAAACTAACTAGTAAACCCAAATGTTTATTAGAGCTGAATAACATGATATTGTGCTAGTTATCTGTATTGCATCTCTATTAATTTCCAAGCCCAATTTTTATGTCCTATGCCTTGATCTGTTTTAGGGTAAAGAAGCTTAAAATTATCTATAAAAATAAACAAAAGTTGGTTTATTTTGAAAGACCTGTCTAATAGGATATACAATGTGTACAAAATGTCACTGTTTTATACACATATGGAACAAACATATTTGGAATTTATAATTGACTTTTTCCTTGATAAATGTTGAATGAATAATTTGAAGCTTGAGAAAAGATGGAGTTGTTGTTGGGAGGGTTTTTTTTCTTAGATATAAAATAATTTTGTTTTTAATTCCTTTGTTAAAAGAATGTGGATATTCTGTTCCCAAATGCACACATTGCAGAATATGTTGATTCCTCCCTGTAAACAATTTCATACACACGGTTGTGTGGGTGGAAACACACAGAGAGAGACAACATTCAAAAGTTAGCATCATCAGTGGTAATTGCATATTTAAAAAGAGCTGACATCAGGAGGATTTGCATCTTAACTGCCTATGTTGAAGAAATTTTTATGTCAAAGGCAGAAAGCAGGATGATTTATGTTTTTTAAAAATAGATTTGGGGTAATACAATTCAACATTTATATAAATTAGGGGAAATATATACAGAGTCTCCATGTGTTATGAGACATTGTGAACAAAGACTAACTAGAATTTTCTAGCTACAGTGATGGCCCTTTTTGCATCTATAGTATTTCAATTTATTCAATTAAATTGATTTAATATCAGTTTTAGTAATATTACATATTTTATGGTTTTCATATTTATTTTTCAATTATCCAAGAAATTTGCATAGAAATTCAGTGTAAACAAACAACCATGGAAATGAATTGGGACAGAAAATCTTCTTACCTACAGAGATTTTTATAAAGCTTTGTTGATTTTTTTAATTTAAATAATAGTAGTCTAATAAAAATGACTAATCCACTTAGTAATACAGAAACCCCAAATTTAATAAAAACTTCATTGTAAGGAGAAAATAAAACTTAGAATATATTATCCTTTTGACTCTGAATCCTTGTGTTCTTCTTGAAGAGTAGTTTTATTAAATATCAACAGCATAGTTGTAATCTTAGTCTTACATTCTCTGTCAGAAAGACAATTAAGTTTTAAGGTTATGCTCTAATACTGTGATAGCCTAATAAAGTAGTCATTCTTGTTCTATTATATCTCCATATTTCAGAACTTTGAAAGTTCATACATTTCTAGGTCAGGATCCCCATAAGAAATTTAGAAGAACTTCCAGATTCACCCAGTCATAATTACAATATTAGGCTTTGTATAACTTCAAGAAAGGTTGGGTGATGCTAGAAATGGAGAAATGACCCAAGATTATGACAGGTAACATTTATATGTGAGGTGGGAGACAATGACATGGCTTGAAAAACAAAACAAGTTTTCCACATGATGTAAAGAAGTATGAAGGGGCCATGTGGCTGAACTAAGGAGAAATATTAGTGAATTTTCATTAGGCATGTCTAGTCTTAAAGTACTCAGGTAACAAATGATATGAAAATTTTGTATCTGGAAAATCAAGGGTAGTGGATTTCATTTCTTGTTCACAGCATTTCAAATAAACAGGAACAAAGGCAATCATTAATTGCTTTTAAACTACTTTTGAGGATTGAGGAGTGGAACAACCACGAACCAAATTCTAACTTTGGGATGTCAGATTTGAGTTTATATGAATAATGTCCTCAAAGTGTAAATTTGAAATGTAGAAAGAGAAACTTAAGAAAGGAGTGCATAAATTATAATAAGGCTCATCATTAGAAATGGCCATCACACATTGTCCATCCTTCAGTTTCTCTTCTCTTATTGTAAGGAACAAAATGTGTATGCTCGTGTACATTGGATGCAAACAAACACAGACAATGGAGAACATTTTTAGAAATTCTACAAATTCTATTTCTGGGTTGATAGAATACAAGAGAAACAAAAACCTTGATCTTTTATTTAAAAAGTTATTTTGGAGAAATGCCAGGTCATCTCAAGAATAAGGCAATGTGTTGTGTCATATAGAGTTTGAGTTTTCAAGTGCGCTGCTTTGACTAGGACATACATGAGATTTTACAAACTCATTTATCCAGTGTAATGTAACTAAATCAAGGTTTTATCTACAAGCCACTGAGGCACACAAATTATAACAATTTTTATTAATAGTACACTAATTAATTTTAGAATGAAAAGGCCTCAGAGGCAGCTTTCCCCACTGAAATTTTCAAGAGGAATTTCTCTTTTAATGGGAAAGGAAATTTCAAAGCCTCCATTACTTTGTTAAATTAAACAGCTAATTTCTTCTTTTATCCCATCAAAGTAATATTAGAGAAGAAAGCAAAAGCTTTCAATGAGTCTGCTTCATATTTTCTGTTTGTGGTTTGAACTGTTTCTGCTGAAATGAAAAAAAATCAGGAAGCTGGAAGTGAGAAGAAAAGGAATCTGCTGGATCCAAAGACTTTTTAAAGTAATGAGATCAAGTAAAAACATTGTGGAGATAGACACAGTCTTGGACAAAGCAAAGCATTTCCCAAAACTAGCCAGAGGAGGTTCTTGGGATAAAATATGAATTTACAGAAAGGTTTCTTCTTTCTGCCCACTTTATGTTTTCTTTAAAAGTTATAAAGCCCTTAAAGACATAGGAAGGAGTGATTTCTTAAAAGACAGCATGGTAGGCTATTTTATGTATGTAATTTAATTGCTTAGTAAATAAAATTAATACCCAAAACCATTAAAACAGAACAAAACAAACAAACAACAATCTAAAAAAAAGTCATTTCATTACATGCAAAAGATAAACGTTTTTACACAGTGCATTAAACCTTGGTAATATTGCATTTTTTTCATTGTATTATTCAGGAGTTCATTTAAAAGCAGAGACAAAACATATATCAGCTATCCAAGTATGAACATTAGGAGTAGAATTTTCCATCATAAAATAGCGGGACATAGTAAATCACTATTTCATGATGGAAAATGCTACCCTGTATCCCATGATTAGTAAATCCAGTTTTTCATATGGTAAAGTCTGAATTGTTGGTATAAAAAAATCATATCTAGATTTTATATCACATTTTCCCTGTCAAATCATATTAACAAATATAGGAAATTAAATCAAAATGAAGTAGTGGAGATGTAAACCCATACTATAGGTTTATGTGTCCTTATGTCATGCAACATTTTATAGTATAATGGAACCTGGTCTGTGTGACAATAAATAATTTTAACAGTGAGAATGACTTGTAAACATCTCAAAGCATTCTGAAAAAGAATTCATAAGTCCTTTGTCAATAGGGCACAGGTTTTACAAACTTGCACATTTCTCCATAAAGGAGCTTTTCACCAACAAATAAAGCAATAAAGTAATAAAAAGATAAGGAGATAGACTTTAATCTGGAAGAGCACTGAAATTGTAAATTTAATCTGTTACTGTAGCCAACTATGTCTTTCATGGTAAATTTTTCATTGTAATGCAACCCTGTAAAGATTGTTGAATTGACTATTGCTCATTATTTTAGATGAAGGCTTATGAGCCTGGTAGATTTTAGTGACATACAAGTGAATACTGATACATTTTAGTGGAATTCTAAATATTTGTGAATGGACTAGGAATAAGGGAGTGACACACTTGCCAATAGTTTAATAGAGAATTCCCTAACCTTTAAGTAGAGAGTGAGGAAGATGAGCCGAATAGAGGTATGCAGGAGTGTTGCCTAAACTAAAGAGGCTGACACATTTTTAAAGCCCAGAATAACCAGATAATATTTGGAAATGATCATGCAAATAGTTTTCTATTTCACTAAATTGTAAAGACAGAGGAGCAGATGCAGCGCAATCAGTCCTGTAGGATTCCCTTATACTGTAATAGCCAAACATAATAAAATTAGCATTAGCATTCTTAAGGTGTTGATTTCCTGGTCTGGTTCATCTCGTATGGGTAACACCTTGGGTCCCTCAATACTGTGGATTTCATTTGTATGTTCTGCAGATAACATGGTCATTGCTGAATTCTGGAGATTAACATCCTCACATCATGAATATATTCATGAACAGTGTTCTGTATGGAACTTGGTTGGTTCCAAGTCCCTCGTTCTGACTGGCCGAAAAGGCCACTTATGGATTGGTTCATGAGGAATCAATCTGGGAAGCTGCCAAGCAGTGGGAATAATTAAACAAGTGTCATTGGCCACAAGCCGGCAGGCAAGCCGCTATATAAAGGGCTGCGGCGGCTTGGGTTGTGTTCCGTATCTTTTGCCCAACGAGTTAAATAAAAGAGTTGTTGTTTGGAACCCGGTCTCATGCACTTCTTTCCGGACGGAACAAACAGCAAGCAGGTTTAATATTAAATCTAGCATAGGAAGTAGATTTGTTTCCAAAATGTCTTCCATTTCTATTGTTTAAATCCTGAAAAAAATGACAAAAATGGACCTAAATATTAATCTCTTTCCATTCATTATCACATCACCAGATGGCTTGCTGGAAGGTCATGAGGAAGAATTGTGAACTCTGAAGTCTTAAATTTTGCTTACCCTTGTAATTGTTATTATTGAACAGGGACTCTTGCTTTCATTGTCAGGACCAATACATGCAGAAAAAAAAAGAATAAAGTAAATGAGAACTGGGATTAGAATGGATCTCAATGCTTGTTACAATCCACTGACGTATTTTTTGGTACTGAAAGAGAGGGCAAAGGACAGTCAGCTTTACTTTTCAGCCATTTCCCAATTGTACCGGGAATACTGTTTTAGCTGAACAAATAAGTGATTAACAGGTAAATATATATTTCTATTGGAAAAGTTAATGCACATAGACATTCCAGTATTCAGACAAAGTATAAGAGGCAATTAGGAAAAAAACTAAGAGGGCATTTTGGTCAAGATTGGAGGTATAAAAGGAATTATGGGTGGCTTGCAAAATCCCATATATAATTAAAACAGTTAAAAATATAATACAAAATACATCAGCTGTGACTAAACAACCATCATAACAAAAATAGGACGAGCCTCCCAAATACATTAACCATAGAATGCCTGAAGAGTGGGTGTAATCTGTTTCTCTGGCAAGATGCTCTTCCAGAGGCTGGGACAGCAACTGAGAAGCAATGCTTTCTTGGTTCCACAAGATAAACAATGTTTGGTAGAAAGGACTTGGAGTGCATGCAACTAGGAAGGGTGGGGGGAAGAGGAGGAACTATTGGAGATAAGAGTTTATAGCTGGTGGTCAATACCTGAAATTACAATAGAAGCCAACTGGCAACCAATGCAGCTTACAAACCACAAAGTCATGTGCACTGCTACAATTGAACCATTGTAGTCTTCTGATGTTCTTCAAGGCTAGTCATATGTAAAACACATTGCTAAAGAATAAAATGATGCATCCCAATAGTATAATAATTATGCAGACTTGCTCATTATAAAAGTTTGAGTCAAACTGTGCAGTTGGAAGTGGGGTGAGATTGAAGTGGATGCATGTGAGCATATAGCAGCTGACATTTTTGCATGAGACACCAAAAATATATATATATATATTGGAACCTCTGTATATTCAGTGAATGCCAGCTACCATTTTTGCATATAGTAGGTACAGAACATGGCATCAGGCATTAGTTCCTCTACAAAACAAACCTTCTTTGCATAGTATACTTAGGATTGGGAAAAATTTCATGGAAAAGGTAAGATGCTATTTCCCTTAAGGCTAGGTTCCACTGGCCAACGGAGGCAAAATGTATGCATAAAGGACACAGCGGACAATCAAAATTTCGTGGGTGGCTCCATCCGTTGTCATCCGCTCCAAAAAGTGGCGAAAATTTGCAAAAACAGAATGGAAAAGAATTCCATTCTTTTCCAACAGAATGGAAAAGAATTCCAAGGGTAGTATATAGCGGGGATGGATGTTCATAGGAACAAATGGATGTTCATAGGAAGCCTAGCGGATGACAGCATATGGAAGCAGACGACACATCCGAAGGGCTTCTGGGGGAGAATTGCAAAGTGGATGCATAGCGGAAGGACCGGATGCATAGCGGATGATGCCGATGCATCACGGATGCCTATAGGAAGCAAAGCGGATGCGCGCGGATGTATATCGGATGCAAAGTGTTCACTGTGCATGCGGGGAGTATGAATTGTGTCAGCTCCGCGGATATAAAAGGATGCAGCTCGCACGCAGTCAGCATTCAGAGGAAAGACGTGCTGCCACATACATCTTCAAAGAACACCATGGTTCGTCAGTCAGGGAAGAAGAGAAGCCCGTGCCTACTCGTGCCAGCCATGGCAAGAAGGATGGAACCAGCATCCCACCCCCTGGCACTGACTTTGAAGCTGCTGGTGCTGCTGGTGCTGCTGATGCTGCTGGTGCTGCTGGTGCTGCTGGTGCTGCTGGTGCTGCTGCTGGTGCTGCTGGTGCTGCTGGTGCTGCTAGTGCTGGTGCTGCTGCTACTGCTGCTACTGCTACTGCTGCTATTGCTGCTGTGGTGGACCAGCCCCAATGCCCTCAAAGCCCTGCTGCTGAAGGCCCTGCTGCTCAAGCCCCTGAAGGCCCTGCTGAAGCCCCTGCCAGAGGGAGGAAGAAGCAAGGGAAGCAGAAGGGAAAGAGGAAACAGTACACCGTTTCCGAGGACCATGAGGAGGAGGTGCTGGAATGGCTGAGGGAGAACGAGTACCTGTGGAGAAAGGGCCATAGACTCTATCGTGACACCAAGAAGAAGCAGGCAGCTTGGAGAGACAAGGTAGAAAGCCTGGGCTACACTGCAGAAGTACTCCTGGGATGATGGAACACGTGCACACCTGGTATGGCAAGCTACACCTCAAAAAATATGGGCAGGTCGCTGTCAAACTAACTGACCAGGAGATGTATGTCATGGCCAAGTGCAGCTTCCTGGAGGGTGAGGTTTGCCACTGAGGAGCAGCCCCTCTGACACCCCTCTCCCTCAGACAGCCCACAGGCAGCCAGTCGTATCCCAGCCAGGAGACTGCTAACCTGTCCAGGCAGGTGTCTTCAGAGGGCCCCACGGCAGAGATCCCCCCAACAGCTGCACTCCCCATGCCACCAGACTTGGAGGATCCCCTGTCACAAATGGAGGAAGAAGCAGCAGCCACCAGAGACCAATGCACCCCCACCCCTACCCCCAGCTCCACAGGATGCAGGCAGAGAGGCAGATTGGAGGGCCAGAGCCACACTGTCCTGTTGGAGATCAGGAACACAATGAAGACCAGCATAGAACTTCTCTCTCAGCTGGTCTACTTGGACAGATAATCCTCTAGCCGCCACACTTTCATCACCTACGTGAGCCACACCCTCAGGGATATGCCTGAGGCCCAGCACCAGGTGAGGAAGGAGAAGATAACAGCACTTCTGCACAACCCTCAAGGCCCAGCTGAAGCTGCTCCTACCCAGTCCAGGTCTGCTCCTCCACCCCAGGCGATGTCACAGCCCTTCCACGGATTTCAACAGCCCCTCACCTACCAAGGCTATGACTACCAGGACTTCCCACAGCAGAAGCAAACCTTCCCAGTCCAGGCCCAGGTTCCTCGGACACCACAGACGCCACACCTCGCTCAGCTGCAGACCAGACAGGCCCACTACACTCCTGCTTCCTCCACCCCACAGCCAAGCCCCTCAACGGACAATCTGTCATCAGTATTGGGCCTGACATCCCAGGTACTTGATGAAGGGCCTCTCAAACTCACGGGACTGAGTCAGCTCTCTGAGAGCTTCCTGAACAACCATCCCCTGTTGTATTCTCGGGGCCAAGCACCCCAATGGTGCCTCAGACCAGCACTCCAGCCACAGCCACTTCCACAGTCCCTGGCCGCTGAACAGCTGAGACCATGGACATGACTCAGAGTGACTGAGAATAGTGCCAGAGACTGAGTTGTTACCTGTTCACTTTATCTTCACTTAAGACACTATACTTGGTTCATTTTGCTTATTTAATAAAGTTATACAGTTTACTTAAGACAGTTAATAAAGGTTATCTTTGCTTGAAACACTTGGTTCATTTTTTTTACTTAATAAAATGTTGGTGAAAACCTTGAACAAATGGTGAAGCCTTTGCATGCTTGTGGGATAGATAAGGATAGTTGTGGGTTAGATAAGGATAGTTGTGGGATAGATAGACCTCCAGTGCAAGCATTGTGGGACTGTATGGTCCACCCTCCCAGCTGCCACACATATGGACCTTTATTATCAATAACAATTTATTCATTGATCACCACATTTTAAAATAAACAAAGCTCTTTATTAATGCTCTATTCATTGTAGGACCACTCAACATACATGGCACAATCTCATCAGTGTTATGAGACAGGCTCAAGGAAGCATCCATTAATCATCTATCATCCTGTCTTGCCACTCCACTGCTCCAGCTGGGGAGTTGCACCAGTGTCTCAGTAGGTTGCGCTGCTTCTTCCCTTCACGTGAAGCTCTGTTGGGGCTTTGTATATCCACAGTGTCTGTCAGGTTTTGTCCTTGCCTCCATTCACCAGGCTCCATGTCCCCATTCCCTTGTTGACGGTTGACAAGTCTGTTCTGCAACACTGGGTAGCGGGTGTGCCTGAGATTGTGCAGGATGCAGCAAGCTTCCACGATGCTCCTCACAGTCTCTGAGTGATAATGTATGGTGGTGAGAAGTATCTGGAACCTGTTGGCCAGGATGCCAAAGGAGTTCTCCACCACCCATCTTGCCCTGGACAGCCTGTAGTTGAAGATCCTCTCTTCAGGGGTGAGGTATTTTGAAGTGTAGGGCTTCATGAGGTAGATTCTGAGGGAGAAGCTGTTATCACTAATGATGAAGTAGGGCACATCTTGTGTGTCATTGGGTAGGGGGTCTGGATCTGGAAAACCCATGATGAGGTTGCATTCCAGTCCATCCTTGAGGTCACTGGCATTGTATACCTGGGCATCTGAAGCTGACCCGTTGCCTGAAGCATCAATGTACATGAACTTGTAGTCAGCATCAACCATGGCAAAGAGGATGATACTGAAGAAGCCCTTGCAGTTGAAATAAGTGGACCCTGAGTTGGGTGGAGCTTTACAGGTCACGTGCTTCCCATCTATGGCTCCAATGGTGTGGAGAAAGTTCCACCTCTGATACCACTCTTCTGCAAGTTTCCTCCAGCCTTGTTTAGTGGTGGGACACTTGAGGAGCTCCTCCATGTATTCTTCAATGATGGCCTGCACCACTTCTCTGACCACTTTGCTGATGCTGTTGTGTGGCCCCCTCCATGCATACTGCATGTTTCTGTATGTGGTTCCAGAGGCCAGGTGGTGCAGAGTCTGAGCCACCTTCAGTCCAGGGTCCAGGTTGAGATGGAAATTGGTGCTCGGCTTGGTTAACCTGGGTCTCAGTTGCTCTACAAGTTCGTCAAACATGGCTGGTGGCATCCTCATGAAGTGATGGAATGCACAAGGGTCTTCATTCCTCATCTCCACCATCAACTGGTCATACAGTCCAAATTCCATTCTTCTCACGATCCATCCTCGGACCCACACAGCTCTTGGACATCTCCTTCTTCTCCTTGTGTATAAAAGGTGAAACAGTCTGAATAGGGTTTGGTTCTGGTGATGAATAATCACAGCTATCATACGGACTGTATCATGATCCATGGTGGAGAACAATGGATGATGTGGAAGACCAAGACCAAGGGTGAAGAGGTCTGTACACCATAGCTGCTGGACTCATACTGAGATCCAGGTGATTTTCTCCTGCTTTTTATAGGAAAAATCAGTTGTCCACTAGGTGTCCTTCTCCATACTCTAGACGTACTCCAGACATCCTAAATATCCGAGATACATCCCAGATACAAACATTTTGTCCGTTTTGAATACTTTATAAACGAGATGTATACGCTTACATCCTTTCTATTTCCGTGCTACTAACGCTGTGTAGACGTTCCGTGTACCTTTTGTTTCCTCCCTCTCCATTTTCAGCTGCAGGAGATGTGAGTTGAGGGGATGGCCAGAGGATGCTGAGAGGATGCAGCGGATGTTTAACGGATGTTAATGGATATAGAATGTTTGTTGCCAGTATATGTCGTGGATGTATATCGTTCATTCGTTCAAAAAGTTTTGTGCAGCTCAAAACTTCTTGCACGGATGAAATCTCAGTGGACGGATGCTCGAGGGATAGAGCATATGAAACACGTATGCAGTGAGTACACAATGGATGCATCGTGTTTTCCAATGGATGGCAAGCTTTTTTTAATGTTTTACATCCTCTTTGCATCCTTTGCTGCAGTGGGACAGGAGCTTTAGGAAGGGAATAAACTGAAAATGAAAATCAAGAAGTTGAAGAAAAACAAATATATCCACAGTATATTTGTGTTACCCAACTAATTCTGCTGGAAGCTAATTGTTTCTCCAGTAATTCCTCTAATACTAAGGTCCATAACATTTTCTGGGCTGAGAGCCAGATTTGAGAGACCAGCTTTAAGCCCATGTCAAACTGCCCAACGGATGCAAAAAGGACACAAGGGACGAGCAAAATGTTCCATCCGTTGTTATCTGCTCTCAAAAGGGGCAAAAATTTGCATAACCGGAGCGGATAACACGGACGCGGGGAGGACGCAGGGCGGATGGAAAGCGGATGCGGAATGGAAGCCTAGTGGATGGGAAAGGATGAGAGCGGATGGCGCCTCTGCTAGGCTTCCGGGGGACATCAGCAAAGCGGACGCGGAACGGATACAGCGGATGCAGAGCGGATGTCAAACGGATGAAGCGGATGCACAGCGGAAGCCTAGCAGATGCACAGCGGAAGCCAAACGGATGCTTGGCATTAATTGTGCATGCGGGGGGGGGGATGCATTGCATCAGCCCTGCGGATATAACAGAAGCAGCTCGGAAGCAGGTCACCATTTAGAGGAAAGACCTGCTGCTGGATGGATAGGCTGCCTTGCCTGCCCTGCCTGCATGTCTGCCTGCAAGCCTTGGTGCCAGCCTTGCTGCCAGCCTTGGTGCCAGTCTGCCTGCAAGCCTTGCTGCCAGATGGTCTGCCTGCCAGCCTTGCTGCCTGCCTTCCTGCCAGCCTTGGTTCATGTCTGCCTGCCAGCCTTGGTGCCTGCCTGCCTGCCAGCCTTCCTGCCAGCATTGGTGCCAGCCTTCCTGCAAGCCTTGGTCCTTGCCTGCCTGCCAGCCTCCCTGCCAGCCTTCCTGCTAGCCTTGGTGCCTGCCTGCCTGCCAGCCAGCAACCCCACAACCATGCGGAAGCACAGCAAGCCTCAGCCATCTGCTGCCAGCCCTTGCAAGAGGGACAGGGCTACCATCCCGCCCCCTGGCCCTCACTCTGGTTCTGCTGGGGCTTCTGCAGCACGGGCTCGCTCTTCTGAGGTTGGGGCTTCTGCTGCTTCTGCTTCTGGAGGAGCTGATGAAAAGCACTCCAGCACCAGCCACCTCCACAGCACCTGGACCCTTCACCCCTGAGACTGAGCGACCAAGAGGAGTGCCAGAGACTCATTTTTGTTTTATAGCTTGTTGTTAATAAAGTCTATTTTTGATTCACACACTTGCTTCATTTCTTTTTTTTAATAAAGTCTTGCTGGAAACTTTTAGAAATGGTTTAAGCCTTTGCATGCTTGTGGGATGGGTAAGGATAGCTTTGGGATGGGTTAGGATAGCAGTGGGATAGATAAACCTCCAGTGCAAGCATAGTGGGACAGTATGGTCCACCCTCCCAGGTGCCACACCTATGGCCCTTTATTATCAATAATAATGTAACAATTATCCACACATGTCAACATAAACACAACTCTTTATTAAACGCCCTGTTCATTGTAGGCCAACCAAACATACATGGCCCAATCTCATCCGTGTCATGAGACAGGCTGAAGGAAGCATCCATTAAGCATCTACCATCCTGTCTTGCCACTCCACTGCTCCACCTGGGGAGTTGCACCAGTGTCTCAGGAGGTTGCGCTGCTTCTTCGCTTCATGTGAGGCTCTGTTGGGGTCTTGCACATCCTCAGTGTCAATCAGGTTTTGCCCTTGCCTCCATTCACCAGGCTCCATGTCCCCATTGCCTTGTTGGAGGTCCACAAGCCTGTTCTGCAAGACTGGGTAGCGGGTGCGCATGAGATTGTGCAGGATGCAGCAGGCTTCCATGATCCTCCTCACGGTCTCTGGGCAATGCTGCATGGTGGTGAGAAGTACCTGGAACCTGTTGGCCAGGATTCCAAAGGCGTTCTCCACCACCCGCCTTGCCCTGGACAGCCTGTAGTTTAAGATCCTCTCTTCATGGGTGAGGAGTCTGGAAGTGTAGGGCTTCATGAGGTAGGTTGTGAGGGAGAAGGCGTCATCCCCCATGATGAAGTAGGGCACATCTTGCTTGTTGTTGGGCAGGGGTTCTGGATCTGGGAAGTCCACGATGAGGTTGCGTTCCAGCTCCTCCTTGAGGTCAATGGAGTTGTATACCTGGGCATCTGAAGATGAGCCGTTGCCTGAAGCATCGATTTACATGAACTTGTAGTCAGCTTTGACCATGGCGAAGAGGATGATGCTGAAGAAGCCCTTGTAGTTGAAATAAGTGGACCCCGACTTGGCTGGTGCTTTGCAGGCCACGTGCTTTCCATCTATGGCTCCAACGGTGTGTGTGAAATTGCACCTCTGATACCACTGCTCTGCAACTTTGTTCCATCCTTCTTCAGTGGAGGGGCACTGGAGGAGCTCCTCCTTGTATTGTTCGATGATGGCCTGCACCACTTCTCTGACCACAATGCTGATGGTGTTGTGTGGCACCCTCCAGCCGTACTGCATGCTTTTGTAGGTGGTCCCTGAGGCCAGGTGGCATGGAGTGAGTGCCACCTTGAGCCCAGGTTCCAGGCTGGGCCAGAAGTTGGTGTTTGCCTTGGTCAACCTGGGTGTCAGCCTCTGCACAACTTCGTCAAACATGGCTGGAGGCATCCTCATGAAGTTCTGGAATGCCCAAGTGTCTTCGTTCCTGAACTCCACCATCAGCTTGTTGTACAGTCCGTCCTCTGCTCTTCTGGCAAACCATCTTCGGACCCAGACTCTTTTTGGCTGCCTCTTTTTCTTCTCGCAGTAGAGTTCACAGAGCCTGCAGATGGCTTCGCATTGTTGCAGAAAGATGGTGGCTGCCGAAAGGACTTTGTTACAATCCACGGTGGACATGACTGGATGCTGTGGAAGAGGAAGAGCCAGATGAAGGCTGCAGAGATCTGCACCGCTGGGCTGCTATTCTGAAAGTGAGATGCAGATGAGTTGCTCCCCCTTTTTATAGAAAATATAGGTTTTCCACTAGGCATCCTCTAGGCATCCTCTAGGCATCCTGTAGACATCCTTAATATCTGAGATAGGTCCCCTCTGCAAACGTTTTTTCTGTTTTAAATGCTTTGTTTCTGTGCTGCATCTGCTAGGCATCCATTCTGCATCCGTTCTGCATCTGTTCCGCTTCCTCCCTACGTCCGGGTGGATGGAGTTGCACGGATGCATAGTGGATGCCTCGCAGATATAGCGGGTGCATTACGGATGCCTAGCAGATGCCTAGCGGATGCGTAGCAGATGCAGAATGGACGAACTGGATACATTTTCCACGCAAAAGTTTTGGGCAGCCCAAAATTTTCAGAGCGGATGAAACGTCAATAAACGGATGCTGGACGGATAGAGAGGAAGCAAAACGGAGGCAGTGAGTACATTGCGTTTTCCAATGTATGGCAAGCTTTTTTGTCCATTTTACATCCTCTCTCCATCCGTTGGTTCAGTGTGACATGGGCATAAAGTGAATGAAGCCAGAACAAAGTAAAATTTGATTTTATTTTAATTTAATTCAAATATACTTCAATTAACTAAATCCAATTAGTATTATTATTTCATACTTATTCATTTATTTCCCCCCTTTTGCTTTTGGAAGCGACATATGAATTGGATCTACAGATTGTGCAAACTTGATGGAGTAGATAGCAATAAAAATCCAGCAATCTATATCTGAATACAATGCATATTTTTTGAGAAAACCAAGGTTCATCTCATCCATCTACCTGTTTTCCACAATACCAGATAAAAATATCTGTAAAGACCAGAATCAGGAATCTGTGAGGCACAGTCCATGTTCATTAATTTGTCTCCTAAGATCTTATTTTCAAAGGTTTAATTATCAGAACTAATTGCTATTGATACTCATATCCTTCCTTTTGAAGCCACCTAATTCCCTTTAAACCTATCTAAGCTAAGGGCCATTAACATATCTTGTGACAATAAGCTCTGTAAATGAATTATGCACTAGAAATTATGCACTAGAAAAATGTACTGTACAATCTGAATTAATAATTAATTAATTATTAATTAACTAATAATCAATAATTAATTAATTAATTAATTAATTAAAACCAAACAACACCCCAAATCTAGAACCTGGATTCTTGTGTTTATTAATAAATTTTAGTCTCATACTGGAATGTATTTTGACCTGGATTACCTTAATTCAAGAAGAGTCTTTCTGGAGGACATAGCAATTATTTCTAGTTTGTTTAACAAACAATTAACAGATGTTTTAAGGTACCAGTGGTGGCTTTTTCATTTTGTCACAGCATTTTGAAATATTTGTTTCTTAAGGTCCCCTTCAAATGTTGCTGTCAGATCAAAGTAGTGGCATGAAAAACAAATGACATTTTTTTTCAAACATAGAAATAGTTTGAGGGAAATAAGCAGGAACTGGAACAAGTAACAGGAGCTCACCCCATCATGCAGCACTCCAGTCTTGATCTGTGGGCTGTCAGCTTACCCTACAAGTTCTGGAGTAAAGCCATTCCAATGATTAATTATTCTCACAGTCAGAAAATTTCTCCTTAATTCTAGCTTGGATCTCTCTTTAGTCATTTCCCACCTGTTACTTCTTACCCTCAGGTGCTTTCGAGAACAGGTTAATTCCTCTTTTCTGTGACAGCCCTTCAAGTACCTGAAGATAGCTGTCATGTCTCCCTAATTCATTAGACTAAACATACCTAGTTCCCTCAACTGTTGATTGTATGGTTTAGGCCCCAGTCCCCTAATCATCTTTGTTGCTCTTCTCTGCATTTTTTCTAGGGTCTCAGCATCTTTTCTATGCTTTTATCATGGAGACCAGAACTTGACACAGGATTTTTAGTGTGGTCTCATTTTCTTCAGCTCTGAACTACACATAGAATAAAACTGTATAGTATGGCTTGTTTCTTTTGTCATTCTAATTTTTGTTCATTTGCTCCAATTTTTAATTTATATTAAAAATTTACAAGTTAAAATGAGCAATCAGCAAAAAGAAAGTATATTATTTATAGAACTGGAAGCAAACAATTTAAGCAACTAACATATAATTATGAGTCAGTTTGGGGGATAAAGGCTGTCTAAAGCGAATGTGTTATTGCCAAGCATAGGGCATCAGAATGGCCATTTTCTTTTCAGCATACAAGAGCTGGAAAATCCAAACAAACTCATTTTAAAAACATCATGTGCTATTTCTTTGTTAGTTTTGTGTTTTAAAAAAACTTCAAAATTATTAGGGCAAAGGAAATTTAGGCATGCTTAACTTTTTACAAAAAAGTACAAGTTTCTTTGTGAACTGCCTCAGGAAGGCCACATCTTGAAAGATAGCTTAAAGCCACTGTCACACTGCACCAACGGATGCAAAGAGGATGTAAAACGGACAAAAAAGCTTGCCATCCATTGGAAAACGCGATGTACTCACTGCCTCCATTTTGCTTCCTCTCTATCCGTCCAGCATCTGTTTATTGACGTTTCATCCACTCAGAAAGTTTTGAGCTGCCCAAAACTTTTGCGCGGAAAATGTATCCAATGCGTCCGTTCTGTATCTGCTACGCATCCGCTATGCATCCGTTCTGCATCCGTTACGCATCTCCTATATCCGCTAGGCATCCACTGCGCATCCGCGCAACTCGCATCTGCTTGGATGCAGGGAGGAAGCAGAACGGACACAGAATGGATGCAGAACGGATGCCTAGCAGAAACAAAGCGTTTAAAACGGAAAAAACGTTCGCATAGGGGACCTATCTCGGATATTAAGGATGTCTAGAGGATGCCTAGAAGATGCCTAGAGGATGCCTAGAGGATGCCAAGAGGATGCAAAAGAACACCTATACTGCCTATAAAAAGGAGGAGCAACTCACCTGCATCTCACTTTCAGACCAGCAGCCTCACTGTGCAGACCTCTGCAGCCTTCATCTGACTCTTGCTCTTCCAAAGAATCCAGTCATGTCCACTGTGGATCATAACACAGTCCTTTTGGCAGCCACCATCCTTCTGCAACAGTGCGAAGCCATCTACAGGCTCTGTGAACTCTACTACGGGAAGAAAAAGAGGCGGCCAAGAAGGTTCTGGGTCCGAAGATGGATCACCAGAAGAGCAGAGTATGGACTGTACAACAAGCTGATGGTGGAGCTCAGGAACAAAGACACTCGGGCGTTCCAGAACTTCATGAGGATGCCTCCAGCCATATTTGACGAAGTTGTGCAGCGGCTGACACCCAGGTTGACCAAGGCAAACACCAACTTCCGCCCCAGCCTGAATCTGGGCTCAAGATGGCACTCACTCTGTGCCACCTGGCCTCAGGGACCACCTACAGGAACATGCAGTACGGCTGGAGGGTGCCACACAACACCATCAGCATTGTGGTCGGAGAAGTGGTGCAGGCCCTCATCAAAGAATACAAGGAGGAGCTCCTCCAGTGTCCCTCCACTGAAGAAGGCTGGAAGAAAGTTGCAGAGCAGTGGTATCAGAGGTGGAACTTCTCACACACCGTTGGAACCATAGATGGCAAGCACGTGGCCTGCAAAGCACCAGCCAAGTCGGGGTCCACTTATTTCAACTACAAGGGATTCTTCAGCATTGTCCTCTTCGCCATGGTCGATGCTGACTGCAAGTTCATGTACATCGATGTATCAGGCAGTGGCTCATGTTCAGATGCCCAGGTATACAACGCCAGTGACCTCAAGGAGGGGCTGGAAGGCAAACTCATCATGGGCTTTCCAGATCCAGAACCCCTGTTCAATGACACACAAGATGTGCCCTACTTCATCATGGCGGATGACGCCTTCTCCCTCAGAACCTACCTCATGAAGCCCTACACTTCCAGATGCCTCACCCGTGAAGAGAGGATCTTAAACTACAGGCTGTCCAGGGCAAGGCGGGTGGTGGAGAACGCCTTTGGCATCCTGGCCAACAGGTTCCAGGTACTTCTCACCACCATGCAGCATCGCTCAGAAACTGTGAGGAGGATCGTGGGAGCTTGCTGCATCCTGCAAAATCTCATGCGCACCCGCTACCCAGTCTTGCAGAACATGCTCATGGACCTCCAACAAGGCAAAGGGGACATGGAGCCTGGGGAATGGAGGTAAGGATGAAACCTGATAGACACTGAGGATGTGCAAGGCCCCAACAGAGCCTCATGTGAAGGGAAGAAGCACAACCTCCTGAGACACTGGTGCAACTCCCCAGCTAGAGCAGTGGAGTGGCAAGAAAGGATGATTGATGACTAATGGGTGCTTCCTTCAGCCTGTCTCATCACACTGATGAGATTGGGCCATGTATGTTGGGTGGGCCTACAATAAACAGGGGATTTAATAAAGAGTTATGTTTATGTTGACATTTGTGGATGAATGATTACTTTATTGATAATAAAGGGGCATAGGTGTGGCACCTGGGAGGGTGGACCATACAGTCCCACTATGCTTGCACTGGAGGTTTATCTATCCCACTGCTATCCTAACCCATCCCACAGCTATTACCTATCCCACAGGTATCCTAACACATCCCAAAGCTATCCTTACCCATCCCACAAGTATGCAAAGGCTTAAACCATTTCTAAAAGTTTCCAGCAAGACTTTATTAAAAAAAAGAAATGAAGCAAGTGTGTGAATCAAAAATAGACTTTATTAACAACAAGCTGTAAAACAAAAATGACCCAAGTCAAGTGTCCAAATAAAGTCCACAGGTAGCCAGCTACCCAGTCTCTGGCACTCTTATTGGTCACTTGGAGGTGTGCCCAGTCTAAGGGGTGAAGGGTCCAGGTGCTGTGGAGGTGGGTGGTTCTGGAATGCTGGTCTGTATCGTCATTGGGGTGCCTGGCCTTGAGAGGACAACAGGGGATGGTGTGTTGAGGAAGCTCTCAGACAGCTGGCTCAGACCCGCGATGCTGAGAGCTCCTTCCTCCATGTCATGGGGTGTCAGCCTCAGTACTGATGAGAGATGTACTGAGGCCGGACTAGGCTGTGGGGTGGAGGAAGGAGTAGTGTAGTGGGGCTGTCTGGTCTGCAGCTGGGTGTGGGTGGCATCGCTGTCGTCGGTGGCATCATTGTCATGGGTGGCATAGGTGGCATCAGTGGAACCGGTGGCAATGGTGTCGTTCGATGACTCTGTGGCTGGACTGGGAAGGACTGCTGCCTGTGCTTCTGGACCTCCTGGTATCCGTAGCCCTGGTAGGTGAGGGGCTGTGGGAAGCCTTGGAATGGGAGGGACATCACCTGGGGTGGAGGAGCAGACTTGGACTGAGTGGGAGCAGGTTCCTCTGGATCTGGAGGGTTGTGAAGCAGCTTGGTGATCTGGTCCTTCACCACCTGGTACTGGGGTTCCTCCATGTTCTTGAGGGTCTGGTTGACATAGGTGAGGAAGGGCTTGCGGTTGGAGGATGAGGAGTCGGTGTGGACCAGCTGAGAGAGGAGATCTATACTGGTGCGGATGGTGTCCCTGATCTCCAGCAGGACACTTTGGCTCTGCCCCTCCTGCTGTCTGGCTCTCTGCCTTTCTTTGGAGGCGGAGCTGGGGGTGGTGGATGCGGCTACGACTGTGGTGGACTCGGTGTCTCCTTTCTCCCACCACACCAGGGAGTCCTCCACGCGCTCCACCACGGTTACAACAGCTGTCCGCGGGTTCTCCACTGTGGCACGCTCCACAGAAACCTGCCTGGAGACAGGGACTGACTCTCGGCCGGAAGAGGACTGGGTCTCAGCAGCCTGCTGGAGAGAGAGGGTAGTGAGAGGGGCTCCTGGTGCTCCTCGGTGGCAGATCTCACCCACCAGGAAGCTGCACCTGGCCATGACGTAGGTCTCTCTGTCCGTCAGCTTAACCGTGGCCTGGCCAGATTTCTTCAGGTGCAGGTTCCCATACCAGGTGTGCATGTGCTTCAACCAGCCGAGGAGCATCTCCGAAGTATAACCTATTCTCTCCGCCCTCTCTCTCCAAGCAGCCTGCTTTCTTTTGGTGTCCCTGTACAGCCGGTGTCCCTTCCGCCAAAGATAGTCATTCTCTCTCAGCCACTCCAGCACCTCATCCTCATGTTCCTCCTCGATGAAGTATTGCCTCCTCTCCCGTCCCCGCATACTCCTCTTCCTCCCTTTGGCAGGACCAGATGGGCCCTCATCAGAGGGGCTCCCAGGTGGTAGGGGCTGCTCCTCCACACCACCACCACCACCACCAGCAGGATCATCATCATCATCATCATCACCAGCAGGATCATAATCATCATCATCATCATCAGCAGCAGCAGGACCATCATCATCATCAGCAGCAGCAGCAACAGCAGCAGCAGGATCAGCAGGACCAGGATCAGCAGCAGAGTGAGCACCAGGAGCCCCAGCAGCAGCAGCAGCAGCAGCAGCAGCAGCAGCAGCAGCAGCAGCAGCACCAGCAGGACCAGGAGCACTAGCAGGACCAGGAGCACGAGCAGGATGAGCAGGACGAGCAAGACCAGGAGCATGAGCAGGATGAGCAGTATGAGCAAGTCCAGGAGCACGAGCAGGATGAGCAGGACGAGCATGACCAGCATGACCAGCAGGACCAGGAGCATCTTCAGCAGAGTACGCAGCAGCAGAAGCACCACCACCAGGAGCAGCTTCAGCAGAGTACGCAGCAGCAGAAGCACCACCGCCAGGAGCAGCTTCAGCAGAAGCTCCAGTACCAGAAGAGCGAGCCCAAGCAGCATAAGCCCCAGCAGAAGCAGAGTCAGGGACAGGGAGCGGGAGGGTGGCCCTGTCCTTCTTTCCAGGGATGGTGGCAGGTTGCTGAGACGTTCGCTTCTTCCCCATGGTTGTGGGGTTGCTGGCTGGCAGGGAGGCTGGCAGGGAGGCTGGCAGGCACCAAGGCTGGCAGGAAGCCTGGCACCAAGGCTGGCAGGAAGGCTGGCAGGAAGCCTGGCAGGCACCAAGGCTGGCAGGAAGCCTGGCAGGAAACCTGGCAGGAAGCCTGGCAGGAAGGCAGGCAGGCAGGCAGGCACCAAGGCTGGCAGGCAGACTGGCTGGCAGGGAGGCTGGAAGGCAGGCTGGCAGCAAGGCTGGCAGGTAGGCAGAGAGCAAGGCTGGCAGGGAGGCTGGCAGCAAGGCTGGCAGCAAGGCTTGCAGGCAGGCATGCAGGCAGGGCAGGCAAGGACTTGATGTATCCTGCAGCAGGTCTTTCCTCCGAATGCTGGCCACGTGCGAGCTGCTTCCCTTTATATCCGCGTGGCTTACGCAATGCATCCCCCCCGCATGCGCAATTAATGCCAGGCATCCGTTAGGCTTCCGCTGTGCATCTGCTTCATCCGCTGTGCATCCGCTGTGCATCCGCTGTGCATCCGCTGTATCCATTCCGCATCCGCTTTGCTGAGGTCCCCTGGAAGCCTTGCGGATGCGCCATCCACTCCCATCCGCTTCCATCCGCTGGCCTTCCGTTCCGCATCTGCTTTCCATCTGCTCTGCGTCCTCCCCGCGTCCGTATTATCTGCTCCAGTTATGCAAATTTTTGCCCCTTTTGAGAGCAGATAACAACGGATGGAACATTTTGCTCATCCGTTGTGTCCGTTTTGCATCCATTGGGCAGTGTGACAGGGCCTTTAGAAACATTGTATAAAAAGCTCATAAACAAATTGGCATTTTTCATCTCCAAGTTCTCCATACCAAATTACATTCTAAAATTTGAAAAAGCTATGTTATGTGTTAGTTAGAATGTTGTGGTATAAATGAGGCTGTCATTAATTCCTTGTGGAGCATATTATCAGAGTATTGTGAGAAGTCATGGCAGCCTACTCTGGGAGCTAATTTGGAATGCCACCTTTGTGGTTGCAGAGTTTTGTTTTAGAAGGGAATAATGCACATATGCTTCCATTTGATATTTCTGGAAGGCAAGGATTCTTCAACTTATTTTGGCCACAGCTCTAAGGCCAACCAATGGAATAGTAAATATTAGGGGAGGGATCAAGCCTTATTAGTAGACCTAAAAAAAACCTGTGGATCCTTTGTGGTCCATGCCTACATGGTGGTTCAAATATCCAGAGTAATTTGTGTCACATTTGCTATTTAAAGAATTGAAGTTATATAATATACTGCTGGTCTTTGTGCTAAAGTGCTCTTTGAGAGTCCTAAATCTGCAATGAAGCAGACTAAATAAAAGGAGAACATTACTACCTTGGACTTCTT
The DNA here is from genome assembly GCA_015471245.1 of Laticauda colubrina. Taxonomy (NCBI): domain Eukaryota; kingdom Metazoa; phylum Chordata; class Lepidosauria; order Squamata; family Elapidae; genus Laticauda; species Laticauda colubrina. Next base: position 34,271,758 of record BLBF01000022.1, on the reverse strand, counting down.
GTAGCAAAGTTGCATCCTTACAGCATGTATGCCATGAGAAGATTTAGAGTGCAGTTCAATCAAAGGCAACAAAATTAGAAATAAATAGAGGCAGATCAATACAAAGTCTTGTCCGGAATAATGAAACAGCCCTAAGCTGTGGAGAAAAAAAAATCTATTTTATTTCTTTTCCGTCAGTGGCCCTCCTTGACAATAACCTCTTTACCACAGCCCACCTAATAAAAGACCTATTTATTTTATTGGAGAAAGGATGCATAGGATTTATGTATTTTATATTTTCTAAGTGCAATATTATGGATCAATAAAATATTTAAACAATTTGCTGCTGAAGATGATTAAATTAATCTTGTGTGCTATTCTTTATTTTAGCACTGCAGTATCTTGCACTGCAGTGTTGTTCTTTTGCAAAGCAGTATGTGTAGAAAACCTTCCTTTTTGTTTCTCTTTTCCCACTTAATTAGTCTTCTAACCATAAAAATGGGCAGCCTTATTTTGAACACCGGTTTCCATACATTTTAGTAGTTATGATAAATTATCTAAATGTATTGATGTTATATGTCATATCTTTTGGAAGCAGTTTACCCTATTATTCCAACACAATGATTTAAAAAATCTTATCAAAAACCAAGAAAGGTTAGGAGGAGCACAAAAGAACAAAGAGAAGATGTTGATACATTCTGGCACCATAAAGCTTTTTTATCACAGTTTTCTCCTTGTGGTCAGGGTGCCTAGGAATTTTATTAGTCTTGATGTAGTTTTTAAATTTAGCTCATTTTTGGATGTTCCAGAGCACACAAATGTTTCTTTGGCAGTTCATATTTTCCATCCTGAAAAAGCCAAATCAGATCTGAGTTCTCTTGATACAACCTTTTTTTAAAGATTAAGATTTGAAATTTTAATCGAAGATTGGGGAGTCAAAGAGACTGCACGCCTCTTGCGGGGACAATTATACAATGCATGTCAGGATTAACACACATCCTTGGCCATTTCATAAATTTTTGTTTCTATCCATGAGAATTTCATTGACATTTTCTTTTCCTTTCAAAAAACAAATTGTCTTTCACTAGATAGGATTTTTTTAAAAAAAGAAAGTAAGATAATTTTCTGCCTAGTAGTCATATTCTAAAAGTCCTTGAACCTGCAAGAAAGTTTGATATGAAATACATCTGTGTAAAGAAAATTTTTTTTATCATTCTAATCCTTCTTTCACTTTCTGCTACATTTAACAAGTTCAGGGTTAGAAAATAAGGTAGGACACATTTTTTCACATGGATTCATAATTGCCTGTAATTTAATTCTGAATGTATATCTTTTTCTCCACAATTGACAGCACTCAATTTAAGATATTCTGAAAAGGGTATTTGGCGTTTCCTAATATTTTATTGCGAAATAACGAAAATTAATATTGCTAACAAGAGTGGATTTCATCTTTTTGATAATCAGAAGCAAGCAGTGACCAATTCCAGTTTCAACTATTGACTGGTAATAAAATAATTCTGTTGCAGCACCTCAGCTGTGGGTGATAATAGAAAACATCTGCTAATTTTCATTCCTCAAAGAACAGCCTCAGAGAATTTCACCTCTTAACTCCTTACTTAGAAGCAAGTCATTATTTTCTTATCAAATTTTAAGACAACATCTGTTGAATATATTTCTGTATGTATGTGTTGGTAAGAAAAATAATAGTAAGTGATGCCATTAAGATATATCTGAAAAATCTGTCATAAGGGCACAAAAATGTCAAAATATATTTTATGATTATACATGTAAAACTTAATTTTAAAGCTTCAGAAATATCCCAATTTAACAAAAAATAGAAGGCAATAAAAATGTGCTGCTGGAACTTCAGAAGATATTTTCATGCAGGGGTTGTTGTTGTTTTTTAACCCCTTAAGCATTGTAGCTACTTTTTCATGTTATAAGAAACAGATTGCATTAGCTGACATGACGATTTTTTCTTACTTTTTTATCTTAAGATCAGATCACCTTCAACTTCAGTTATCACTGGTGATCAGCTTAACACATAATGAAAATATTTTTGCTGATTAAGAGATTTCAGTACAAAATGATTACAGCATTATATAGCATAAGAATTTTTCCCCTGAACTTTAAAAATCTATTCTCATATACTTTGATAGAAAAAGAAATTTCTTTTAGTTTTTTCCCCCAAAGAAGAATTTCAGTACCATTCTCATGATTGGGCTTGAACCCATATTCAAAATTATTTTTTGGCAAAAGAGTAGCTAAATGTTATTTTTCCATCCTCATTGTGTCTGTCAGTAGTCTTGCTTGAAGGAACATGCCATAGCAATATCTATAAGGCTGTTGTGTAGAATATTTAAGCTATCTCAGGGATAAAATCTCTGAGACCCATTAAGAGTTGGATTCCAACTAGACAAGTCCAGCTAAGGCTTCTGGGGCATGGTGTTGTGGAGTTATCTAGAATGAATCATATGACTCCTAAGAATGTGCAAAAGATCCTTCACATTGTGAACTTTATTTTCTGTTTATTAGATCCTGGTTGCAGCTGGGCTTGTTAATGCCACTTTAACCTCTTCTGTTTAACATCTACATGAAATGTCTGAGTAAGGTCATTCCTTGGTTTGGTGTCCAGTATCTGAATATATTGACCAGCCTCAAATTTGAAACCAGGAACTAACTCTATACAGAAGCCTGTGGATGGCAGATGAGATTCTGCTGAAACGTTGCTACAACTTTAACAGAACTACAATGACGTGGGATAAAACCCGAAGGAAGCTAAACAGCACACATGTAAGTACCCACGAAAGCCTAAGAAAACACACACACACACACACACACACACACACACACACATATATATATTTGTTTTCTTAGGTTTTCGCGGGTACTTACATGTGTGCTGTTTAGCTTCCTTCGGGTATTATCCCACGTCATTGTAGTTCTGTTAAAGTTGTAGCAATGTTTCAGCAGAATCTCATCTGCCATCATCAGGCTTCTGTATGGATGTGGGTCTTACAGCTCCTGGTTTTAAATTTGAGGCTGGTCCATT
>BLBF01000022.1:34176153-34258727 GCA_015471245.1 Laticauda colubrina | reverse complement strand
TTTTGTTTCATAGTCTTTTCTGTCCATTACTACTGTGGCATTTCCTTTGTCTGCTGGGAGTATTATGATATTATTATCATTTTTCAGGGTTTGTAACGCTCTGAATTCATCTTTTTGCAAATTATTTTTGGGTGGTTTCATTGTGCATAAGATGTGAGTAACCTGGTGTCTTATTCTGTCAGCTTCATCTGTATTTAATTTGGTTAGGCTGGATTCTACTGCACATATGATGGATTCTGTTGGAATTTTTTTGGGTGCTATGGCATAATTGAATCCTTTGGATAGGACATCTGTTTCTGTTTTGTTGAGTTCTCTGTTGGAAACGTTGTATACTAGTTGTTTCAGGTGTTGTTGTGGGTTATTGGGAATTTTCTTGTCATTTTCTAATTTTTTCAGTTTTTTTGAGAGTTTATCATTTTATAACGCACCCAGGTGAAACCCAGCTTGCTAATGAAGAGCAGCCGTCCCTTCACACGGAGGCAAGCTGCACTAAAAGCCTCCAACACAAGAACAGACTGTTGCCAGCCAATCAAAGCCACAAAACAGACAGAAGAAACCAGGAACACCAATCAATCAAACTCCAAGTCCAATGAAACAGGTCCAGGCTCCCAGCCAATCAGAATGAACCAGCCTCAAATTTAAAACCAGGAGCTGTAAGACCCATATCCATACAGAAGCCTGATGATGGCAGATGAGATTCTGCTGAAACGTTGCTACAACTTTAACAGAACTACAATGACGTGGGATAATACCCGAAGGAAGCTGAACAGCACACACACACACACACACACACACACACACACACACATATATATATATATATATTTATATATATGTTTTTTTAAGTTATCGCGGGTACTTACATGTGTGCTGTTCAGCTTCCTTCGGGTAGTATATATCTTACTAACAGGAAGCAGCAGGGGAAGCTAGGCAGAATCACATCCGACACTTGTACAATTAGCACAGGGGCCACACAAGACTGTGTGCTTTCTCCACTTCTCTTCTCCCTATATACCAATGACTGCATCTCAAATGATCCATCTTTTAAAATACTGAAGTTTGCAGATGATACAACAGTGATTGGTCTCATCTGAGACAATGACGAAGTCACAGACAGATGGGAGGTTTTACAACTTGCCTCATGGTGTACTGGAACAATCTGGAATTGAACACACTCAAAACTGTAGAAATGGTGGTAGACTTTAGGAGAAACCCTCCCACATTACCACCTCTTACAATACCTCTTACAATAGACAACACAGTATCAGCAGTAAAGACCTTCAAATTTCTAGGTGCTATCATATCACAAGACCTAAAATGGACATCTAACATCAAAAACATCATCAAAAAAGCACAGCAAACAATGTTCCTTCTACACCAACTCAGAAAGCTCAAACTGCACAAGGAGTTGCTGATACAGTTCTACAGTGGAATTATTGAGTCTGTCATTTGCACCTCTTTAACTGCTGGTTGGTTCTTGTTAGGAATATAAGTTACCTAACAGGTATTTGGGTTAGAAATATATAAACCAGGAAAGACATTTTAATACTGTCTCTTTAAGGGAATGCAAGAGCATGCAATTGGGTGTGGTTTCTCAAACGGCCATAAGATAGAGCCAGAAACCTGGGTTGTTTAGTCTTAGTCTGAGTCTCAGAAGTGAGTGTATCTTTGTTTCCTTCTGTTGGAAAGTATTGCCATTGCTCCATTTTTCCTAATTAACTGATATTACTGGATTAATGTAAGTCTGATACTGAACTGTTTTTGACACTGGAATTTGATATTTGGATTATCCCTGGATTGAAAACTGACTGATTTACTTGTGAATGATTTTGGACTGTGATTGGACTTTGCTTAAACTTTCTGGAAGTAAAAACCTACATTTACTGTACAGTGTATCTGTGTACTGTGTGTGTCTTATTCAAACACTTCTCTCAAAATACGTCTCCCTGTATGCTCTCATTCTCCTAACGGGGAATTACCTCAACAGTTCTGCAAACCAACAAGACAGACACAGACTTCAGAGAGTAATTAGGACTGCAGAAAACACAATTACTACCAACCTGCCTTCAATTGAAGACTGTATACTGCATGAGTCAAAAAGAGGGCTGTGAAAATATTTACAGACCCCTCATATCCTGGACATAAACTGTTTCAGCTCCTACCCTGAAAACAATTCTATATAGCACTGCACTCCAGAACAACTAGACACAAGGACAGTTTTTCCCCAAATGCCATCATTCTGCTAAACAAATAATTCCCTCAACACTGTCCAACTATTTGCAAAGTCTGCACACTATTACTATTAATCTTCTTATCACTCCTTATCACCTACCCCCTCCCACTTGTGACTGTATGACTGTTACTTTGTCGCTTGTATCCTTACAATTTATGTGAGTGTTTCCTAGTATGATTTGATTGCATATTGTACCCTATGACTATTATTGTTGCACCTTATGATTCTTGACTCTTGATGAATGTATCTTTTCTTTTATGTACACTGAGAGCATATGCAGCAAGACAAATTCCTTGTAGGTCCAATCACACATGGCCAATAAAAAATTTGATTCTATTCTGTTCTATTCTTTTCTATTCTATTCAGTCAAATAACTATGTCAATAAAGTTTCTATTCTATTATATTCAGCATCTTGATCAGGAGTGGGTTAACTACCGATGTGTTGATTTATAAGGTTCAGTGATTTATGATGTGCTCCCTGCACGCTGTGTGTGCGCCTGTAAATTGTCATCAGCCTGGTGCCTGGAAAGCTGAGCCAGCGCTGCGTGCCAAGAAGCAGCCTTTGAAAAAGTACTTTTTTCCTGCTTTTTAAACTGCAGCTGTGCCTCACATGGCAGCTGAAGTTGAAAAAGCAGGAAATAAAGGGAAGAGCATGGGTGTGCAGGTGGGCAAAAACATCAGCAGACATAGAACCAGTTCTATGTCTGCTGCTCTTCAGAGCTGCCGGTTCTACAGAGGTAGACAGAACCAGTAGAAACCCACCCCTGAGCTTGATTATACAAATGAATCCCAATTATTCATCTTGATTGGATTGTCCAAGTTGTGTTCTCAGTGTTCTACCCAGGATCTGGAGACTGTTGATATCTGGATGGGGGGAATAGAGTCCAGCTCAATTCTGATAAGAATGAGTGGCCCTGAATATATTCAATTTCTGTAATGTGGGCTTCTTATTTTTAGTCTTGGATAGGATAATACTTATCTGTTTGATATTGATGAGTAATGTGGGCATGCTCTTATATGAGCTGCAGTGGCACAGTGATTAGAATGCAGTATAGCAGGCTACTTCTGTTGATTACTGGCTGCTTGCAATTTGTTCAAATCTCACCAGGCTCAAAGTTGACTCAGCCTCCCATCTTTCCGAGGTCAGTAAAATAAGGACCCAGATTGCTGGGGGCAATATGCTGACTCTGCAAGCTCCTTAGAGGGGGCTGTAAAGCACCGTGAAGCAGTATATAAGCCTAAGTGCTATTGCAAGGAAGCATACTTCAGAGAGAAGGCCTGCCCTAAGACAGAAGAGACCTGTATGGCTTGTACTCTGATGATGTTCTCAAAATTTCAGAAAACATTGGGATAAAGGAATAGTTCAGCCCTTGTTTTATTTATTTTATTATGTGTTTTCTTTCTTTATTCCAGATTAAGCATAATCTTTTTCATATTTTAGTGTTCCTTATTTTTTTTTAAATGCAAGTCTCTCAGAGAAGTTTGGGCTCAGGATACTTCTACATTTAAAATAATAATAAGCAGCATCCATCACCATCATCTGCTTATACTAGATCCTTGGGAAAAACTCAATAGGTGGATAAAAATTGCAGCTTGAATATCTAGCTGATAATGAAATTGCAGAGTGGTTCCCCTTCTTGGGAAATCTAATTTGTCAAAATTCAGAATAATAGATTCAGATATATATATGTTTGCTATTTGATTAGACTTGCAAGAACAGCAGTAATATTTTGACAATTTCCTACCACCAGAAGCAAAAGTCACACTCTCAAAAGTCACACTTTCCCCCTGTATATGTAAAGTAGTTTATTGTTATAAAAATGAGCAGGTAGCAGATAAGTAGCTAGAGTTAGGAATCCATCACATATTTCAGAAGTAGAACACTAATATTCTACTGAAGGGAGGAGTCAATTTGCTTCATCTCCTGTTCTGTCTCTGTGTTTTTGATGAAGTCTTTTAGGAAATTCTTTTTTAAAATATGTTTTTATTAAGTTTCTAATTTTCAACATAAAACATCATAGTTTCAACAACATTCTTGACATCTCTACATGTTCTTATCATAAATATCCTAATACATTGTATTTATATTTATTTAATATTAATTAATAATTGAACTATAATTGTTATTCTATATTCTTACATAATTTACAAATTTATAATTTTATATTATTAAGGCTTCTTACAGTTAAGTTTCTTGTCTTATGTTTTTAGTTTTGTTTGCTAACCAGTCATACATGTCAGGTTACAAAACTTTTCCCATTCACTCAACTAGAATGAACTTCTGAAAACGCATCTAAACGTATCACAAAGGAATTCTTTATTGAGATGAGACAATTCCTATAGGAGTTCAAAGCAGCGTCTGAGATCTCTCAGGCATACAGGGATACATAAGGGAGTTTAGAACCCCTCCCCTTATCTCGATGTGTATTTAGTGAAACAAAAGCCACTATGTTAATTCCTCCCCACATCTTTTTTTTAAGGAATGATATTTTTCACAGGGCATACCTAATTTTCCACCCCCCACCCGCTTTTTAGAATGAACTATTCAAGAGATTTCCAAGATGCATCCCACTGTGGAATTTTTATGATCTTTTCATTTCCTGGTTGTGCCTCTCAGAGGTGATAGTTCTGGCCATCTGGCTTTTCTCTCTCCAATGTATCATGTGTGGGTTATACAAATTCGATATAAAATTAAATATATTCAGATTACATTAAGAAAGGATTTCTTTATCAGCCTCCCCCCGCCTTTTCTTCTTTCACTGGAGAAATGACAGATACACGGATCTGACAATACCATTTGTTCCAGATTAGGGAATATTCAGAGCCATCTCTTTATTTCAATTTCAACGTTAACATATTCATGCTGGTACTTTCTGTTACTTTTTGTAATATCAGTTCTTCTTTGGAAATATTGGGAGTTTTCCATACCTGTGCAAGGACTATTCTGGTGGCTGTTGTGATCTGTAACAATAGATATTTTATTTCTTTTGGTATTCTGTCTTTAATAATTCCTAAAAGGAAGGTTTCTGGTCTGAGCTCAGTCTGGTAATCAGTAATCTCTTGTAGCCAGTTTTTAATTTGAATCCAAAATGTCCTAGTCTCAGTGCATAGCGACCACATATAAAATGTACCATCAACCTTCTTACATTTCCAGCATTTTGGACTTATGTTGAAATAAATTCTTTCCAATCTCGTTGTTCCTAAGTACCATCTATAAAACATTTTATACATATTTTCTTTGTATGCTGAGGATATAGTTAATTTATAATTTACACTCCATATTTTCTCCCATTCCTCTAATTCTATATTGTATCCAAAATTCTGGGCCCATGCTATCATTGTACCTTTCACTGTTTTCTCTTCCATTTTAAAGTCTATTTATATATTTTGGTTATAAATTTTTGTTCTGGTCCCATTAAAATTTTGTCTAGTTGGTTTTGCCCTTTATCAAATCCAAAATCTTTCAAATCTTTTTTATATTTATTTTGGACTTGCAAATATGGCCACCAGTCAATTATAATTTCATTTTGCATTTTAGGAAATTCTTATGAGCATAATATATGTATGACTCCTAGGCACGAACTCTTCAATTTTTCATGGAAATGAAAGTTGATTCAGAAAGTTATGATAAACGAAAAATAATTTAATACATGAAGGCTCTTCAGTCTTAATTGACATTTTAGCAAAGGATGATGAATCACCCCCCCAGGTGGGACTCAGAAGGCTCTTTTCAGAACTGTTCAGCCATTAAATTGGACAGTTCATGTTATCAATGCCTTGACTAGTCTGATTGTACGTTTTTTTTCACCTGAAAGTTATTAATGCAAGAATGAAGTATTCTGTCATCCAAGTTATTTGTTTTTCTCTTCCATTCTTATCTCAAGAATTATTGCATTGTTATCAATGCTGATTTTTTAAATAATATGCATAAAGAGTAAAGGCTATAAATAATATTCTACTCTGGCAAAATTATTTCGGATGAACTTATATGAGAGTGCCCAAGGATGCTTAAATTGCCAATATTTTATTGTTGTTCTCCCTCCCACCCATCTCTTTCAATAGGTTTCCTTATTATTACTTTTTTATTGCATCCTCCTAGTTAAAAATCGTAATTGACTTAATGTTATTTATTAGGGTCCAGTCTTTATATTATATTTTATGTTGATTTTGCCCTTTCCTCTTGGACCAAGATTCTCTTGATCTTATATTTTCATAATTATTAATCCACTTTCACTTTGTGTCACACAGTAAATTGCATGGTTTTTCTTCACCTAATTTACTCCAAAAGCAGCATCTTTTAAATATCTAAAAATGCTACTCCTAATCCTTAATTTAATCCCCACCATTTGCTCCCACACCCTAAAGTAGGTTTTGTTGCTCTTAGGCAACAACAACAAAAAATCACCCCATAAGAGCACTTTTGTGCATTCTTTTATTTTATTAGTAGGTTTCTCTCACCTTTCCTTAATCTCCCTTTCCTGGAAGTAAGGGAGTTCTTGCTTTTTCTTGTATATAATTGGATAAGGCAAATGCAAAAGTCAAGGCAGTGAGGGAAGAAGCTGATTTTAGAATTGTCTGAAACTTGGGAAAACCTGACTTCAAGCTGAAAGAAAATAATTTATTACATTAGTGATGAAATAAGAGATGAAATGGACAGTAGAATGGAGAGCTGAAAACAAGTGCTAAAAACTATGTTAAGCCATACCACATATTTGGAAATGTGTGTGGGTGTTTGTGTGCATGCACCATTTTCCAACTTCTTCGAAGTGATAAAGTTGCCATAGAGACCAACATGGCAATTGTTTACTGATAACTCATTGTGATGGATTTCTCTGATAGTGGGAATTAATATCTCCTGACGATATTAAAGCAGTTTTGTAAGAGGAAAATGTGATAGTCTAATCCTAACTGTGCAGCGTTTCATAAATCGTAACTAATATTTTGCATGATATCAGGCAGCAGAACGGAGGAGCTGTTTTAATAGGGGAATTACATGTTCTGTATCTTCAGCAGATTATCTAGAGTACTTCTGAGCTGTTTTCAAGGGTAATACTAAACAGGATGAAATTTAGGAATACAATTTAGTTACTTCCTATTTATGATTATTAGATTTACAACTATTTATGCAAGGTAAAAATTAAAGGATCAATACAGTGAAAGCTAGAAAGGTAATTTTCTCTCTTTTTAAGACAAGTAATAGGGTATTAAGAGTTCATTGTTGACTATTTCAGTATTAATTGATTACTCATACATATTCCAGAAAGGAAGCAAAAAGAGAAAAAAAAGAAAATGTATTATCAATTTCTAAAATCACTGTTAAAGAACTAGGTGGATGACCTTCTAGTCTTCTATCTACCACAGGGCTATCAAACTCGCAGCCCATGGACTGGATACATCACGTGCTGGCTGTGCCCTCGCCCAGTTTAGCGAGGGGGGGAAGTCCTGATGTGTCACATGACACTGCCATGAGGAAGTGAGTTTGGAGCCCCTGATCTGTAGTATCTCAATTGCTCTATAACAACTGATGCTTCTGTCTGTCTGGAAAATTATGTTATGATTCATTGCGACCATGAAACAGAGTTAGTTGACATTAAGCAATTTTATTATTAATAATTTAATTTGGTCCAAGATGAAAGAAGTTACAATACATATCAATAAAAATGGAAAGTTCGATGAAGTCCCATTGTCCTAAGGGAAATCACAAATTTTGTTCTGTTTTGAAATTTAAAATGTCATAATTCCATTGCAAAACTTTCAGGAGAAGTAAATGCTGTCTATTAATATTCATGGAAATTTTATTCATTTGCAAATGTTTCATTAAAATCAGCATATACTTGTGAAAATGACTTGAAAATTGGATAAATGCATAGGCAAAAACAGGGGGGCACATTTTATTGAAAAATTGGCATGGAATATTATGAAAAATGTAAAAGGTATATGATATCAATTACATATTTTCCATGTTTCTTTTTTAATGGATGAATTGAGAAATTGACGGGAATAATATCTGATTATATATAGATTTGTTTTTGATGAATTGATGGTGATCGGCATATCTCTACAACTATTCCATTCATTTCAACTCAAGAATGATAGCAATTGCTGTTACTGAAATGAATGTGTCCTGTCCAGTTTGGTGGCCTATATTTCCTTCAGTTGACTTTTGTACAACCATGGAAATCCTGAGAAAGGTTTTAATGCCTTCTTAAACTAAACAGCAGAACAAATTTAAATTAACAAAATATTAAATGTTCATGAACTTTCTCCTTGGAAAATGATTATTAAACAAGTCAAACTGAGTGCTATTATCCAAGATGCTATGTTATTAAGGTTTGATTTTTAATTACATCTAAAGCTAAAGCTAAAGCTAAACTTTAAATTCCATCAAAAGGCCCGGTCCCACCAGCCGATGGACGCAAAATGTATGCATAAAAGACATAGCGGATGAGCAAAATTTCGGGGGTGGCTCCATTCGTTGTAATCTGTTCCAAAAAGTGGTGAAAACTTGCATAAACAGAACAGAAAAGAACGGACGTGGGTAGTATGTAACGGGGATCGGAAGCCTATCGGATGAAAGTGGATGGGAGCAGATGACACCTCTGAAGGGGTTCTGGGGAGAATTTCGAAGAGGACGCATAGCGGAAGGGGCAGATGCATAGTGGATGAAGCGGATGCATCATGGATGCCTATAGGAAGCAAAGGGGATGCCGTGTGGATGTATATTGGATGCAAAGCGTTCACTGTGCATGCGGGAGTATGAATTGCATCAGCTCCGCGGATATAAAAGGATGCAGCACGCATGCAGGGGAAAGACGTGCTGCCACATACATCTTGCAGGAACACCATGGTTCATCAGTCAGGAAAGAAGAGGAAGCCTGTGCCTACTCGTTCAAGCCCTGGCAAAGTGAAGAAGGCCAGAACCAACATCCCACCCCCTGGCACTGACTCTGAAGCTGCTGCTGCTATGGTGGACCAGCCCCAAGGCCCTCAAAGCCCTGATGCTGAAGGCCCTGCTGCTCAAGCCCCTGAAGGCCCTGCTGCTCAAGCCCCTGAAGGCCCTGTCAAACTCACTGACTGGGAGATGTATGTCATGGCCAAGTGCGGTTTCCTGGAGGGTGAGATCCGCCACTGAGGAGCAGTCCTTCTGAGACCCCTCTCCCTCAGACAGCCCACAGACAGCCAGTCCTCTTCCAGCCAGGAGCCAGCTACCCTGTCCAGGCAGGTGTCTTCAGAGGGCCCCACGGCAGAGACGCCCCTCACAGCTGAACTCCCCATGCTGGCAGATTTGGAGGATCCCATGGAGGATGTTGCCCTGCTGTCACAAATGGAGGAAGAAGCAGCAGCCACCAGAGGCCAACCCACCCCCATCCCCACCCCCAGCTCCAGAGGATGCAGGCAGAGAGGCAGACTGGAGGGCCAGGACCACAGTGTGCTATTGGAGATCAGGGACACAATGAAGATCAGCACAGAACTTCTCTCTCAGCTGGACACTTGGACAGAGCATCCTCAGGCTGGAACACCTTCATCACCTACATGAGCCAGACCCTGAGGGACCTGCCCGAGGCCCAGTACCAGGTGATGAAGCAGAATATCACAGCACTTCTGCACAACCCTCCAGGCCCAGCTGAACCTGCTCCTACCCAGTCCAGGTCTGTTCCTCCACCCCAGGTGATGCCACAGCCCTTCCACGGCTTTCAACAGCCCCTCACCTACCAAGGCTATGACTACCAGGACTTCCCACAGCAGAAGCAGACCTTCCCAGTCCAGGCCCAGGTTCATTGGGTGCCACAGACGCCAGTCCTCACCCAGCTGCAGACCAGACAGCCCTATTACACTCCTCTCAACCCTTCTTCCATCCCACAGCCAAGCCCATCAACGGACAATCTGTCATCACTATTGGGCCTGACATCTCAAGTCCTTGATGAAGGGCCTCTCAACCTCACAGGACTGAGTCAGCTCTTGGATAGCTTCCTGAACACACCACCACCTGTTGTACCCTTGGGACCAAGCACCCCAATGGTGCCTCAGACCAGCACTCAAGCCACAGCCACTTCCACAGTCCCTGCCCACTTAACAGCTGAGACCATGGACATGACTCAGAGTGACTGAGAATAGTGTCAGAGACTGACTTGTTCACTTGTTAAATTTATCTTTGCTTAAGACACTTAATACAGTTAACTTGGTTCATTTTGCTTATTTAATAAAGTCATAAAGTTTACCTAAGAAAGTTAATAAAGGTTATCTTTGCTTAACACACTTAGTTTACTTGGTTCATTTTGTTTACTTAATAAAGTGTTGGTGAAAACTTTGAAAAAATGGTTAAGCCTTTGCATGCTTGTGGGATAGATAAGGGTAGTTGTGGGATAGATAAACCTCCAGTGCAACCATAGTGGGACTGTATGGTCCACCATCCCAGTGATCCAGATGATTTTCTCCCCCTTTTTATAGAAAATATTGGTTGTCCGCTATGGGGCCTTCTACATACTCTAGACATACTGCAGACATCCTAAATATACGAGATACATCCCAGATACAAACATTTTGTCTGTTTTGAATACTTCATATACGAGATGCATATGCTTACATCCTTTCTATTTCCGTGCTAGTAACACTGTGTAGACGTTCCGTGTACCTTTTGTTTCCTTCCTCTTTCCGTTTTCAGCTGCAGCGGATGTGAGTTGAGGGGATGGCCAGAGGATGCAGAGAGGATACAGCAGACGTTTAATGGATGATAACGGACATAGAACGTTTGTTGCCTGTATATGTTGCAGATATACATCATACATGGCGGAAAGTTCATCCGTTCACAAAGTTTTGTGCAGCTCAAAACTTCTTGCACAGATGAAATCACAGTGGACAGATGCTCGACGGATAGAGTGTATGAAACACGTACACAACGTACACAACGGATGCATAGCATTTTCCAATGGATGGCAAGCTTTTTTTTACGTTTTACATCCTCTTTACATCTGTAAGTGCAGTGGGACCGGGCCTTAAAGTTAATGGCTTGCCTGATAAACAAATATTACTTGTTATGCAAGTCCATGCTCCAATCTATGATTTGCATTAGAACATTTGTTTTTAGTACTAGCTTAGAAACAGCAACAAACTAGCAAAAGATTCCATAAATACTTCAGAAAATCTAAGTTTTAATGAGTATTTATACCTACCATTAATACCTATCATTATAAGGAAGATAATTTATTATGTGTTGGTATTAATAACTTTCAGATAAATACATTTTATTTTACAATTGTGTAGTTTTTAAAGAAATTTTTAAGGAATTAGCATTAGCAGTTTGTTATCTCCAAAAAAGAATGAATGCTTTTCTTTTTAGGTGTATGTTAATAATATATTATCATCTTTTAACATATATTTCAACTGCAAAGATGAGATTAATATTTTTTTCAACTATAAATAGCTCCAAATCAAATTCAGTGCTAATCATTGGTTCAAAGGATAGATTAGTAGAACAGTGAATGCCATTAACCTTTCAAGTGCTGTCATTATAGAGAACTCTGCAGAGATACACTCCAGTGTAGAAATTTGATATATCCACCTAAAATATTGCTGTAATTAAATAATAGATTTTTATGTTTTAACTGACATGAATTTAAGCATACCTCTGGATTTTTGCAAACTGCATATAGAATAGCAATTCTTGTTGTAGTTTCAACCATACTACTACTAGGTATTAATCACTAAGATGGCTCCTTGAGAAGTTTTCCTCTGAGTTTGTTACCACGACACCCCCAGAGCAAACTTCAAAATGATTTAGATCCAAATCTGTAAAAATAAATATGATTGTAAAACATTTCTACTCAGGGATTTGATATTTTGTCTCAAAGTGTTGGTACTTGGTCAACAGACTAGATAAACTATTCTTATTAAAAAAAACCAAAATTGATTCATGGAGTATTTTGCCAAAGTATATAGATTAAATACACACATTTATTTATTTCATCAATTTATATGGATATTCATGTCAACAAGTAACTTTAGGTTGTGGACAATACTAAAAGTAAAAATAAAAAAATGACAACTGCAAAATTAAAATACATAGCAGTCAACAGAAAGGTATCATTAATCAGTAACATACCTGGGAGAGATACACTCATGGTCTCAGGTCCATTGCTAGGTTGCATACCAGAGATGGTATTCAATTGGTTCGCACCGTTTTGGGAAACTGATAGTGGCAATTTGGCATGGGTCACTGAACTGGTAGTGACTTCCGGATGGCCATGCCCCCAATCTGGTTGCCTGGTTACTGCTCACTTGCTTGCCTTGCCTGCCCAATGCTCACTCACACTGGTTTCCCTGCCCACCTGCCTGCTGCTTACCCCGCCCAGTCACTCCTCCCCTCCTATGCAGCACGCCATTCATGGCTTGCCATTCTAGCCTTCCCACATGGTGCCTGCACCCCAACTGATCAGCCCTGATCTTCCTGCTCACAGGTAGGCGTGCAAGTCACACTAGTCCCTCTCACCATCCCCAGAGCTTGCTTGGTCCCCCCCCCCCCATTGTCACCAGACCTTGACGTTCCTTCCCCACCATCCCTGGACCTTGCTGTGCCTTCGCCACCATCCCCGGGCTCAGCTGGCTGGCTAAACTGGCATGGCACTTTCCCAGCTCTCCCTACCATGTGGCGGCTGGAGTGCAGCGAGGGTGGGCAAATGTCCCGGGGCTGCACATGCAGTGTACAATTTTTAGCAGCCCCAGGACATCTGCCCATCCTGACCTCCTGCTGCCACCCACAAGAAAGCAAGTGGCCATGGAGGTGCTTAGGGAGGGTAGGGGGATGCTGCTGCTACTGCCTGCCACCTACATAGGTGCTTTGGGAGGGCAGTGGAATGCTGCCACTGCCACCTGCTTTCTTCCTTTTCCTGTTGCCCGCTGCTCTGGAGTTTGCCGGAAGTAGGAGGGGAGAGAGAGTGGTATGTGTGCATGTGTAAGAGAGAGAGAGAGAGGAAAGAAAGAAAAAGGAAAAAAGAAAGAGGAAAAAAGAAAGAAAGAAAAAAGTAAGAAAGAAAAAAGAAACAAAAAGAAATAGGAAGGGAGAGAGAGAGAAAAAAACTCTGCGTTATTATTTTTAATTGTTCCATTATTTATCATGTGTTAATGTTTTACACTGTCCCTACACCTAGAGTGATTTTACTGCTTTCTTTTGCCCAAGGCAACCACATATTTTTCAGGGATTTACATACATTACATGTCTATAGTCCAGAGCATAAATATGTGTGTGTTTATTTTGTACATCAGGTTGCATGAGTCCAGCTTAATATGCTATTCCTGGTATGTAATGTTTTGTATACATACAGAGAAAGAAGCATAATTATTTGAACAATATGCAGGTTGTATTACATGAATGGCTGTTTTATATGTGAAATTATGAAATAAATCTAACTAGAGGTCCTGGGAAAGGTGTAAGAATAACAGAATAACACTTTGAAGTGACCTTGGAGGAATCCTGTTCCATTTCAGAGGAATGACTGTCCAGTCTTTTCTTAAAAAGTTCCAGTGATTGAGCACTCAGAACTTCTGGAGACAAGCAATTCCAGTGGTTAATTGTTCTTACTGTCAGGAAATTTTTCCTTACTTTTGGGTTGCTTCTCTCCTTGATTAGTTTCCATCCATTGCTTCTTGTTTGCCTTCTGGTGCTTTGGAAAATACATTACACCCCCTTCTTTCTGGCAGTCCTTAAGCCTGTTGCCTATCACAGTCTTGGACAAAGCATGTGAGCCATTTCCTCCTTTCAGTGGTCCATGAAAGTACATCTATAGTATGTAGGTAATAAAGTCAAAAACATGTGAACAACATTTTTACAGAACTATACATATGTTGAAGGTTAATGTGACAAGAAATGGCTGGGAGTAGAGGTACCCTTGACATGAGTGACATTGGGTGACACTGAGTGACATTGAGTTGGCCACACTCACCAGTCACATGATTTTCCCCCAAGCCACTCCCACCCCATCACATGACAAAGCTATGCTCACCAAGTAACATAAGCCACACCCACCCAATCACATGAAGCCATGCCCACTCAGTCACATGACTACCAAGCCCTGCCCACCAAGCAAGCCATGCCCACAGAACAGGTAGTAAAAGAATTTGAATCCCATCAGTGTTGCATATTACATCTCTGAGAAAGTGCCACTTCATCCACAACCAAAGATGGAAGATTGTTGGCACTAGAAGGTCTTATGTAGTGGTCAGTGGTCTTATGTAGAGGTTTCATGTATTCATAACGATGTTTATATTTATACCTGTTATCTTATAATCACTTGACAAAATAAAATAAATAAATAAATAAATAAAAGGTTGTCCCAAAGGTATTTTTTCAGGAGGCAACTGGACTTTCTTGTTTTTTCTTTCAAGAAGTTTCATTTCTCATCCAAGAATCTTCTTCAGTTTTGACAGGAAAGTGGGGAATGAAGAATTTATATTCCTTGCATACAGCTGGTAATTTGCATCCTTTTAGAGGGTAAACCTCCAAGTACTTCTACTACCCTAAAAGGATGCAAATTACCAAGAAATATAAATCCTACCTGCAACTGGTTTAAATCCATGTAATATTTCAATATTAAAATGCATCCAAAATGCTTGTGTACAAGGAAAAAAAACTATTAGTATTAAAACATTATTTTATGACTTCTATGAAAAATGTATAGGCATATTTGCAAGCTCTTGATTCTCAGATATAAATACGTTAAAAGATGAGAAACATAATGCTAGAGTTGGTTATATTGGAGATGCATTTTTATCTAATATATAGTCATGAATATAAATCTTCATACAAATAGAAAAGACTGTGGATAGTAGTTTTGTGCTTTAAAAGAATAAATTTATGTTCATATATTCATAGAAATATATTGGCATCTGATGCCCATGCCAACTCTGGATACCAACCAGTTGACTTTGGCCAGACAACACTTAGATTTCAACAAATTTAATCTATCTTCTTTGGGGATTAAATGAAGGGACAGACTGATATAAGAATTCTTGGGGAAAGTTGAGAAATAAAGAATGAATAATGATTAATAATAAAATATCAGAACTATCATAACACTGATGGCAATTCTTTAATATTTTCCTAGGGTGTGTCAAATTTTTCAACTTTCAATTTCTAAACATACTCAAAATAAATATATGAGTAAAGTCATACAACTTAATTTATTTTTAATGAATTTATCTTTAATTTTTGAAGTGAAGTTGTCATAAATCTGAAATAAAACAGAATTGCTTCAAAGATGGGACCAATTCTTAACCCAGTGAATTAAGAAAAACATTATTAGGTATCAATCAATGTAGATCTCGCAGAATAGGTAAGCTCCAGGTCCCCTTGATCACAAAGTGTGTTCTATTGGGATCTTGAAAATATGCTTTCTCTGTCATAGCCCTGCCCTCTGGAACAGCATACCCTTGAAATCTATGGCATTCACCACAATGATGTGCACTAAATTTTTGGCTTCTCCCCCACTACTTAGGGTAAGGTAGTTGCTGAGCTCTTTTAGACATTCTATTTAATTTTTTTATTTTTTTTTATAAATCTATGTTATTTATTTTATTGTTTCTTATTTTTAAAAGGTCAACTGGTTGGAGTTGATGGTCTCTAAATAGTATAAATACTGTAAATAAAATGCAATATGACTCTGAAAATGTTTTCCAAGATTTCACTAGAAGCATCACAACTACACATTCCCAAATTGAAATACTGAGGTCATATTCTGCAGGAGGAATAAGCTGAATGTTAGACTTTATCTTACAAATTTACCTTGAAAAATGTTGAACATATTTTATTTGCTGTTTTTATTTCTTCTGAAAACTTCTTTTTGAATATTTTAATATTTTAAAAAATCTGAATCTACGAACAATCCCAAGTAAGGCTTTTCTAAGCTTTCTTTTTTTTTTTTAAAGAAAAATGAATTAGCAACTCAACTATTAAAAGTTTTAGGAAAATAATTTCAAAGTAATTAGACTAAACCAAGAGATAGTAGGTCAGCTTCATTTACCATTCATGTTCTTTTTATGAGGTAAAGATGGGAGAGTACTATAATTACTAAAGCCCCTGTCACACTGCACCAACGGATGCAAAGAGGATATAAAACGGACAAAAAAGCTTGCCATCCGTTGGTTAACGCGATGTATCCATTCTGTACTCACTGCCTCCGTTTTGCTTCCTCTCTATCCATCCAGCATATGTTTATGGACGTTTCATCTGCTCAGAAAGTTTTGAGCTGCTCAAAACTTTTGTGTGGAAAATGTATCCAATTCGTCCGTTCTGCATCCTCTACGCATCCTCTAGGCATCCGTTCTGCATCCGTTACGCATCCGCTATATCTGCTAGGCATCCGTTCCACATCCATGCAACTCACATCCGCTCGGACGCAGGGAGGAAGCAGAACGGACATAGAACGGATGCAGAATGGATGCCTAACAGATGCAGCACGGAAACAAAGCATTTAAAACAGAAAAAACGTTCGCAGAGGGGACCTATCTCGGATATTAAGGATGTCTAGAGGATGCCTAGAGGATGCAAAGGGACACCTATACTGCCTATAAAAACGGGGAGCAACTCACCTGCATCTCACTTTCAGCCCAACAGCCCTGCTGTGCAGACCTCTGAACCCTTCATCTGACTCTTGCTCTTCCACAGCATCCAGTCATGTCAACCGTGGATCGTAACACAGTCCTTTTGGGAGCCACCATACTTCTGCAACAGTGCGAAGTCATCTACAGGCTCTGTGAACTCTACTACGGGAAGAAAAAGAGATGGCCAAGAAGGGTCTGGGTCCGAAGATGGATCAGGAGAAGAGAAGAGTACGGACTGTACAACAAGCTGATGGTGGAGCTCAGGAATGAAGACACTCGGGCATTCCAGAATTTCATGAGGATGCCTCCAGCCATGTTTGATGAAGTTGTGCAGCGCCTCACACCCAGGTTGAACAAGGCAAACACCAACTTCCAGCCCAGCCTGGAACCTGGGCTCAAGATGGCACTCACTCTGCACCACCTGGCCTCAGAGACCACTACAGGAGCATGCAGTACAGCTGGAGGGTACCACCCAACATCATCAGCATTGTGGTCAGAGAAGTGGTGCAGGCCATCATCGAAGAATACATGGAGGAGCTCCTCCAGTGCCCCTCCACTGAAGAAGGATGGAAGAAAGTTGCAGAGCAGTGGTATCAGAGGTGGAACTTCCCACACACCGTTGGAGCCATAGATGGAAAGCACGTGGCCTGCAAAGCTCCAGCCAAGTCGGGCTCCACTTTTTTCAACTACAAGGGATTCTTCAGCATCGTCCTCTTTGCCATGGTCGATGCTGACTACAAGTTCATGTACATCGATGCTTCAGGCAATGGCTCATGTTCAGATGCCCAGGTATACAACGCCAGTGACCTCAAGGAGGGGCTGGAAGGCAACCTCATCATGGGCTTTCCAGATCCAGACCCCCTGCCCAATAACACGCAAGATGTGCCCTACTTCATCATGGGGGATGACGCCTTCTCCCTCAGAACCTACCTTATGAAGCCCTACACTTCCAGACTTCTCACCCGTGAAGAGAGGATCTTCAACTACAGGCTGTCCAGGGCAAGGCGGGTGGTGGAGAACGCCTTTGGCATCCTGGCCAACAGGTTCCAGGTACTTCTCACCAACATGCAGCATCGCCCAGAGACTGTGAGGAGGATCGTGGAAGCTTGCTGCATCCTGCACAATCTCATGCGCACCCGCTACCCAGTCTTGCAGAACAGGCTCGTGGACCTCCAACAAGGCAATGGGGACATGGAGCCTGGGGAATGGAGGCAAGGGCGAAACCTGATAGACACTGAGGATGTGCAAGGCCCCAACAGAGCCTCACGTGAAGGGAAGAAGCAGCGCAACCTCCTGAGACACTGGTGCAACTCCCTAGCTGGAGCAGCGGAATGGCAAGACAGGATGATAGATGACTAATGGGTGCTTCCTTCAGCCTGTGTCATCACACTGATGAGATTGGGCCATGTATGTTGGGTGGGCCTACAATGAAAAGGGCGTTTAATAAAGAGTTGTGTTTGTGTTGACATGTGTGGATCAATGATTACATTAGCATTGATAATAAAGGGCCATAGGTGTGGCACCTGGGAGGGTGGACCATACAGTCCCACTATGCTTACACTGGAGGTTTATCAATCCCCACAGCTATTACCCATCCCAAAGGTATCCCTCCCCACCCCACTGCTATCTTAACCCATCCCACAAGCATGCAAAGGCTTAAACCAATTCTAAAAGTTTCCACCAAGACTTTATTAAAAAAAGAAAAGAAGCAAGTGTGTGAATCAATGATAAACTTTATTGAACAACAAGCTGTAAAAGAAAAATGACTCAAGTCAAGTGTCCAAATAAAGTTCACACCCAGTCTCTGGCAGTCTTCATGGTCACTCGGGGGTGTGCCCAGTCTCAGGAGTGAAGGGTCCAGGTGCTGTGGAGGTGGTTGCTGCTGCAGTGCTGGTCTGAAGCACCACTGGGGTGCCTGGCCCTGAGAGGACAACAGGTGACAGTGTGTTGAGAAAGCTCTCGGACAGCTGGCTCAGACCCGTGATGCTCAGAGGTCCTTCCTCCATGCCATGGGTGTCAGCCCCAGTACTGATGACAGATGTACTGAGGCCGGGCTTGGCTGTGGGGTGGAGGAAGGCGTAGTGTAGTGGGGCTGTCTGGTCTGCAGCTGGGTGAGGACTGGCGTGTGTGGCATCGCTGTCGTCGGTGGCATCAATGGCGTGGGTGGCATCGGTGGCATCAGTGGAACCGGTGGCAACGGTGTCACCCGATGACTCTGTGCCTGGACAGGGAAGGGCTGCTGTCTGTGCTGCTGGACCTCCTGGTAGCCATAGCCCTGGGAGGTGAGGGGCTGTGGGAAGCCTTGGAATGGGAGGGACATCACCTGGGGTGGAGGAGCAGACCTGGACTGGGTGGGAGCAGGTTCCTCTGGATCTGGAGGGTTGTGAAGCAGCTCGGTGATCCGGTCCTTCATCACCTGGTACTGGGGTTCTTCCATGTTCTTGAGGGTCTGGTTGACATATGTGAGGAAGGGCTTGCGGTTGGAGGATGAGAACTCGGTGTTGACCAGCTGAGAGAGGAGATCTATGCTGGTGCGGATGGTGTCCCTGATCTCCAGCAGGACAGTGTGGCTCTGCCCCTCCTGCTGTCTGGCTCTCTGCCTCTCTGTGGAGGTGGAGCTTAGGGGGGGTGGATGCAGCTACAGCTGTGGTGGATGCGATGTCTCCTTTCTCTCACCGCACCAGGGAGTCCTCCACGCGCTCCACCACGGTTACAACACCTGTCCGCGGGTTCTCCGCTGTGGCATGCTCTACAGAAACCTGCCTGGAGACAGGGACTGACTCTCGGCTGGAAGAGGACTGGGTCTCAGCAGGCTGCCGGAGAGAGAGGGTCATGAGAGGGGCTGCTGGTGCTCCTCGGTGGCAGATCTCACCCACCAGTAAGCTGCACCTGGCCATGATGTAGGTCTCTCTGTCCGTCAGCTTAACCGTGGCCTGGCCAGATTTCTTCAGGTGCAGCTTCCCGTACCAGGTGTGCATGTGCTTCCACCAGCCGAGGAGCACCTCCAAAGTTTAACCCATACTCTCTGCCCTCTCTCTCCAAGCAGCCTGCTTCCTTTTGGTGTCCCTGTACAGCCGGTGTCCTTTCCACCACAGATAGTCATTTTCTCTCAGCCACCCCAGCACCTCATCCTCGTGTTCCTCCTCAATATAGTATTGCCTCCTCTCCCATTGTCGCATACGCCTCTTTCTCCCTTTGACAGGACCAGATGGGCCCTCATCAGAGGGGCTCCCAGGTAGTAGGGAATGCTCCTCCACACCACCAGCAGCAGCAGCAACAGCAGCAGCAGGATCATCATCATCATCATCATCATCATCATCATCATCATCACCAGCAGGATCATAATCATCATCATCATCATCAGCAGCAGCAGGATCATCATCATCATCATCATCATCGTCATCATCATCAGCAGCAGCAGCACCAGCAGGATCATCATCATCATCATCATCATCAGCAGCAGCAGCAGCAGCAGCACCAGCACCAGCACCAGCACCAGCACCAGCACCAGCACCAGCAGGTCCAGGAGCACAAGCAGGATGAGCAGGACGAGCAAGACCAGGAGCACGAGCAGGACCAGCAGTATGAGCAAGTCCAGGATCATGAGCAGGACCAGCAGGACCAGCAGGACCAGGAGCAGCTTCAGCAGAGTAAGCACCAGCAGAAGCACCACCGCCAGGAGCAGCTTCAGCAGAATCTCCAGCACCAAAAGAGCGAGCCTGAGCAGCAAAAGCCCCAGCAGAAGCAGAGTCAGGGACAGGGGGCGGGAGGGTGGCCCTGTCCCTCTTGCCAGGGATGGCGGCAGGTTGCTGAAGCTTTCGCTTCTTCCCCATGGTTGTGGGGTTGCTGGCTGGCAGGGAGGCTGGCAGGCACCAAGGCTGGCAGGCACCAAGGCTGGCAGGAAGGCTGGCAGGAAGGATGGCAGGAAGGATGGCAGGAAGGCAGGCACCAATGCTGGCAGGCAGACTGGCTGGCAGGGAGGCTGGCAGGCACCAAGGCTGGCAGAAAGGCTGGTACCAAGGCTGGCAGGAAGCCTGGCAGGCAGGCAGGCACCAAGGCTGTCACCAAGGCTTGCAGGCAGGCAGGCAGGCAGGCTGGCAGGCAGGCTGGCAGGAAGCCTGGCAGGAAGGCAGGCAGGCACCAAGGCTTGCAGGCAGACTGGCTGGCAGGCAGACTGGCTGGCAGGGAGGCTGGCAGGCAGGCAGGCACCAAGGCTGGCAGGCAGACTGGCTGGCAGGCAGACTGGCTGGCAGGGAGGCTGGCAGGCACAAAGGCTGGCAGAAAGGCTGGCACCAAGGCTGGCAGGAAGCCTGGCAGGCAGGCAGGCACCAAGGCTGGCACCAAGGCTTGCAGGCAGGCAGGCAGGCAGGCTGGCAGGAAGCCTGGCAGGAAGCCTGGCAGGAAGGCAGGCAGGCAGGCAGGCATCAAGGCTGGCAGGCAGACTGGCTGGTAGGGAGGCTGGAAGGCAGGCTGGCAGCAAGGCTGGCAGTCAGGCATGCAGGCAGGGCAGGCAAGGACTCGATGTATCCAGCAGCAGGTCTTTCCTCCTAATGCTGGCCACATGCGAGCTGCTTCCCTTCATATCCGCGTGGCTTACGCAATGCATCCCCCCGCATGCGCAATTAACGCTCGGCATCCGTTCGGCTTCTGCTCTGCATCCGCTTCATCTGCTGTGCATCCGCTGTGCATCCGCTGTATCCATTCCACGTCCACTTTGCTGAGGTCCCCCGGAAGCCTTGCGGATGTGCCATCCGCTCCCATCTGCTCCCATCCGCTGGGCTTCCGTTCCGCATCCACTTTCCATCCGCTCTGCGTCCTCCCCGCGTCTGTTCCTTTCCGTGTTATCTGCTCCGGTTATGCAAATTTTTGCCCCTTTTGAGAGCGGATAACAACAGATGGAACATTTTGCTCGTCCGTTGTGTCCTTTTTACATACGTTTTGCATCTGTTGGGCAGTGTGACAGGGACTTAAGTAACATTAAAAAATACATTTTTTAAAAAAACTAAAATTGTTCAATATTCTTCCCACTGTGAAAATTTTCAAATTATTAAGAAATGAAAAAGCAATAAAACACAATTCTTTTTTCAATAGCATCTAAATTTATTTTCACTGGGACCTTTTTATACACAGTGAAAGTGTATAAAGAAATTCATTTGGCAATCAAATTCTAATACTTCACCAAACCACTTCAAACTTTGAACTCTTTTCAAATAATCTTACTGCATTTTACAAAATTTACATATATATGGTGTGTGTGTGTGTGTATACATAAATATGTTTTTGCGGATACTTACATGTGTGGTATTCAGCTTTGTTCGGGTATTTTCCCACGTCATTATAGTTGTGCTTTTAGAGTTGTAGCAACGTTTCGGCAGAATCTCATCTGCCATCATCAGGCTTCTGTATTGTATTAGTCTGTGAGTCAGACTTTCACAGCCGTTTCTGTTTGAAACTTTATTTGGAAGGCTTTGCCGTTCTCTTGTTCTCTGTCTTGGCTTTTGATTGGGGTTTGTTTTTGGATTAGGTGGTTAATCTTCTTTCTTTGGAATCCACTGGCTGTTAGTACGTTAGTGAGAGTATGTAGTTCGGTTTTTAGGTGTTGTTCGTCACCTGCAGATGAGTGTCTCAGCTGCGGAATTGATCTGTGCTGGGTGGTGGTGTGAGAGTGAAAGGCACTACAGGCAAAATCAGCAAGATCCTCCAAAAACACAACATTAAGACAGCATTCTGCACAAACAGAAAAATATCCACCATCCTAAGAAACCCTAAAGACAGAATCGAGTAAGAAAACCAAGGAGTATACGAATTCCCATGCAACCAGCCTGGGCTAATCCTGCATCACCCCATTTCCTTTTTCAGAGATGCTGGTTCCTAATCTCCCCGCTTCCTCCCCCATGACCGCCTCTTTCCCATAGCTGTGACTTTACCTTACTCCTGCATCTGGCTGCCAGGGAAGGCAAGCCAGGGCTGAGCCATTGTTGTTGCTAGGCTCCCCACCAGCCCATGTCACCCTTGTCACAAATGCCTGCAGCCACCGTGTGGTTTTTTTAGTGTGGCTGGACTGCAGCTGCACACACACACATAAAAATACATGGCGGCTGGAGGCTTTTTGCAGAGAAAGTTACTGACCACCAGCTTTGCTTGCTCCACTTCTCCAACACGCCACTGCATCTACATTCTAAGCACCGGCCCTGCAGGTCCATCTCATTGAGCCCGCTGCACCAGAGGGTCTTGCCCAAGCAAGTGCAAGCAAAGTGCTGCAGCAGTCAATGGGGTGAGCCTGCATGACTGGTGCCTAGAACACGGCAGTGGTGGTGCATTGGAGAAGCAGAGCAAAGCCGGAGGTCAGTAATTTTCCCTGCAAAAAGCCTCCAGATGCCACATGGGTTTTTTGGTGCAGCCGGAAAAAAAGACATAACGTCTGGATGCTTTTTGGAGTGCAAATTACCGACCTCTGGCTTTGCTTGCTCCACTTCTCCAATGCACCACTGTGGCATCAGCAATTGTCATGCATGCATGCGATGTCACACATGTGCAATAAGGACTGACTGGGCAGGGAACGGAAGACTGCGTGGAGAGGAGTGGGGCCAGCCAGGGGGCCATTTTACCAATTTTCCGAACTACCAGGAATAGTAATGAACTGGTAGAATCCCACCTATGAATTATGCCCTGCAAGGGGCCTACCTCCAGCACTCCTCTGTGGCCACCTTGCTTCTGAATTCCCTTGTAAATCATCCACCACCCCCAGGGGGCAGTACTACCCACCTTGGGAACCACTGCTTTAAAACAAGCAAGTCAATAATCCCACCATAGCAGGAAACATGTTAAGATAAACTAATAATGGCTTGTGAAAGGACTCTTAGTTTCCTGTTTATGATTTAATTGAATGTTCTTTATGAGGGGGCTTTAAAAAGGTCCTTTTCTTGAATCTTGAAAAACAAAACAACAAATTAAAGTGGAACAACAACATAGAACATGTACCGTGATGAGAATATGGGGACAGAATTCTAAAATGCAAACAAAATGAGGAAGGTTTAAGCTTTTGAATCTCTGAAACTGATTGCAGGGAATATCAGGAGCCTATGCTCTTAAAGTTAATTGAAAGAACCTCCAGTTAGCTACAAACGTGACATATAGTTAATAGTTTATTTTAGAGAATTTTCACACCACTCCCATTTTCTCATCTCACAAACACTTTCAGACTAACCTTCAGTTATGCTCATTACAGACAGAAGAGTTTAAAGTACAGAATGTGTTCACTAACACTTCCTCCAGCTGTCTTAAGGGAGTACACAAAAGTTGTTTGTATTTACTCTGTCCAGCATTTATCCTTATGCTTAGTTTTTGCTCCACTTTGTTCAGTGGCTTAAAACACACATGGGCACACAAACAAAACCACAAACTCCCCTAACCAATGATGATACAAGGGAGATTCAAAGCTACTGCTATAGTTAATCAGAAGTTCAATTAGTCAATACTGTATAGTCAATTAATGTATTTAAGTGTTGTGGGGAGGAAAAGAAATAGCAAACCAAGAAACAAATTGGAGTAAGAGTTTCTGTCAATGCAAAATCATAGTATTAAATTATGATAGTTGTATTTACATATATATCTAATTAGTGACATTTATATCTCATTTATATCTTCTATTATTGACTTTTTTTGTTATGTGCCTTATTAATGGAAGCAGTATATTTTAAGTAGCTATGGATCTGTTTTCAGACTAATTATTTTCCTACAGTACTCTGCCTCTCTCTTTTGCAAAAACAGAATACAGATGGAAGAGCACTTGTTCAGTTGCCCTACAAATAAATTAGCAGGATTAATGTGCAACTTAATACCACTGGACATATCTACCATCGCACCACATGACCTTGTAGGTTCTATATAATTACTAGCTGAATGCTAATGCAGTGATGATTGTATTGGTGAAATAATGGAACAGGGGGAAGTGAAAGGCATTCAAATTTCAGTGTATTTTGCAGAGCTCAAAAGAAAAGTGCTGTTTTATATAACTGCAGTATGATTTGTACTTGCATATAACTGAACCTCAGATAAAGCTTTTTAATATTCTACTTGGTGAACAAAAGAGAAAAGTGTTCTATTAAGGCGGCAAAGCAGGATTTAAAAAGAACAGAGAAAATAGTCAGAGATACTTGCACTGACCTGTTTTGTGAAAATAATGTCATTTTTACTAAGCAGGAAAATACACTACACTTTTCACCCCACCTGCCTTTCCATGTTGTTGCATTAGTCTAAATAGATAAAGATGCAGGCAATAGATTTCTAAATTAAGGCTTACATAATTGACAAGCAAAAACTGAGAATTAAGTAGTGCGTGGAAGTGAAGCAAATGGAAGAACTATTCATTCATCTGGTATGCAATGTCAATGGCCTCTCAAAGTAATTTGATGGACATAATTTTTACTTAGGGCACTAGACATCCACCAAGAAGTGTGTTCAAAAACTGAATCTCTGTGCATATTTGAGGGAAGTAATGCTTTAGTTCTGAGAACATCCTCCTTTGATTAGGATGGAATTTATTTCTCAGTAAACATGTAGAACAGGAGCTGGCAATATTTCCAAGCACAACATTCTAAAATAAATTAGTAGGTCTGTAATCTTCTGTGACCATCATCACATCCTGTAAAATATTGATGACATCATTTCTAAAATCTCATAAAAGGCTGGCATTTCTGCCATTCTATTTTTTACATTTAATTTTTATTTTATTTTATGATTTTTTTCAGATATGATTGATAGTGCCAATACAGCTTTGGTACCTGAGGATGCCATCTTGCCAATATCTAAATATACAATATAAATAGTATTCAGAAATAGGACCTATCATTTCTGAGTGAGCAGTCTCTGAATTGCTCTGTCTCCAGCCTACTTGGGTTGGGTCACAGATTCTTTTACATTTGGAAGCAAAGACTACTCACTATGTTTACTTAAGACGTTATTCTAAGGCAGCTTCAGAAACTAGCATAATAACATAATGCAAGACAGCAATCAAAGTGTATTCAAGAAACACAAAGAAAAAAAAGAAAGAAAGCCATCAGTTTAGACTCTGACAAAAGTCTTCTGAATCTTTTAAACCTTTCAAATTCTGTAATCACATGGAACAATGGTTTTACAGGTAGAGAGACCTGGCAAGTATAGGTGTTCTGCCCCTCTTCATCTTTCATCTCTCTCAGGCTGCCCAGACTAGATGAGGTAACAGGTGAAAGGGATAAAAGAAGAGCCTTTTTCATCTGGTGAGCCAGTAAAGTTTTAAACTTTCAGAGTTTTTATATTACATATCAGTGTCTCTTGGATTTTGAAGGGCCACCTTTCCACATCAATTTGCCACCTATAGCTATAAGTAGCCAAAAGCTCATCTAAGAACTGTAAGACACTAGGTTCACCATGTAGTGTAGCATTATCTACTTCACCATTAACTGTCCTTCAACTTTGGCTGGATGAGCAGGTGTTTATTTTATTTTTCAAACTAAAATTAATGTTGTTGCTTTTTTCACCGGGGTTGTAACAAATGGCAAATTATTTTTGTATAGTTCTTCAATTTTTTGTATAGTTCTTCAGTCAACATTTTGGAAGCAATTGTTTATTGTAAGTTGATTTCAATTTTGTATGTTCAATAAAGGGATGGGATTCAAATTTCTTAACAACCAGTTCTGTGGGCATGGCCTAATTTGTGGGTGTGGCTTGGTGATCACGTGACTGGCTGGGCATGACTTGCTGACTGGGCAAGGCTTGGTGGTCATGTGACTGGCTGGGTATGGTTTGTATGTAAATATTGTAAATATTGTAAATATTTATGTAAATATTGATTTTTTTATTAAAAAAGAACAACTTTTATGCAAAATCAGGCAAAGTCTTCTTATTCTGTTATAATAATAAGTCTGTTATTCAAAGTCTTCTACTTAGGAAAGAGAAAGAGAAGGAGACTTTCTGAATCCTCAAACCAAAATGGGACTTGAAAGAACATGGTTCACCCACACTAGTCTGATATGGACAAGATGTGTCGCATGACTCCACTTATTGTCATAGGGTGGTCAGGTATGCAGTCATGTGTCATACAATCTAAAGGCCCTGTCACAGTGCCCAACGGATGCAAAACGTTAGTAAAAAGGACACAACGGACGAGCAAAATGTTCCATCCATTGTTATCCGCTCTCAAAAGGGGCTAAAATTTGCATAACCAGAGTGGATAACACGGAAAGGAACGGACGCGGGGAGGACGCAGAGCGGATGGAAAGCGGATGTGGAACGGAAGCCCAGCGGATGGGAGCAGATGGCACAGCCGCTAGGCTTCCGGGGGGGCTCAGCAAAGCGGACGCGGAACGGATACAGCGGATGCACAGTGGATGAAGCGGATGCACAGCGGAAGCCTAGCGGATGCACACGGAAGCAGAACGGATGCCGAGCATTAATTGCGCATGCGGGGGGGATGCATTGCATAAGCCCCGCGGATATAAAGGGAAGCAGCTCCCAAGCAGGTCACCATTTGGAGGAAAGACCTGCTGCTGGATACATCAAGTCCTTGCCTGCCCTGCCTGCATGCCTGCCTGCCAGCCTTCCTGCCAGCCTGCCTCCAAGCCTGACTCCCAGCCTCCTGGCCGGCCTCCCTGCCAGCCTTGCTCTCTGCCTGCCTGCCAGCCTTGCTGCCAGCCTGCCTTCCAGCCTCCCTGCCAGCCAGTCTGCCTGCCAGCCTTGGTGCCTGCCTGCCTGCCTTCCTGCAAGCCTTCCTGCCAGCCTTGGTGCCTGCCTGCCTGCCAGGCTTCCTGCCAGCCTTGGTGCTAGGCTTCCTGGCAACCTTGGTGCCAGACTTCCTGGCAGCCTTGGTGCCAGGCTTCCTGGCAGCCTTGGTGCCTGCCAGCCTCCCTGCCAGCCTCCTAGCTAGCCAGCAACCCCACAACCATGGGGAAGAAGCAAAAGCTTCAGCAACCTGCCGCCATCCCCGGCAAGAGGGACAGGGCCACCCTCCTGCCCCCTGTCCCTGACTCTGCTTCTGCTGGGGCTACTGCTGCTCGGGCTCGCTCTTCTGGTGCTGGAGCTTCTGCTGGCACTGCTCCTGGTGGTGGTGCTTCTGCTGGTGCTTACTCTGCTGAAGCTGCTCCTGGCAGTGGTGCTTCTGCTGGTGCTTACTCTGCTGAAGATGCTTCTCGTCCTGCTGGTCCTGCTCGTCCTACTTGTGCTCCTGGACTTGCTCATCCTGCTCATCCTGCTCGTGCTTCTGGTCTTGCTTGTCCTGCTCGTCCTGCTGGACCTGCTCGTGCTCCTGGTCCTGCTCGTGCTCCTGGTCCTGCTCGTGCTCCTGGTCTTGCTGGTGCTGCTGGTGCTTACTCTGCTGATGATGATCCTGGTCCTGCTGGTGCTGCTGGTCCTGCTGCTGCACTGATCCTGCTGGTGCTGCTGCTGGTGCTGCTGCTGCTGATGATGATGATCCTGCTGCTGGTACTGCTGCTGCTGCTGATGATGGTTATGATCCTGCTGGTGATGATGATGATGATCCTGCTGGTGCTGCTGCTAATGGTGGTGTGGAGGAGCAGCTCCTGCTACCTGGGAGCCCCTCTGATGAGGATCCATCTGGTCCTGCCAAAGGGAGGAAGAGGCGTATGCAACAACGGGAGAGGAGGCAATACTCCATTGAGGAGGAACACGAGGATGAGGTGCTGGAGTGGCTGAGAGAGAATGATTTTTCTGTGGCGGAAGGGACACCGGCTGTACAGGGAGAACAAGTAGAAGCATGCTGCTTGGAGAGTGAAGGCGGGGAGTATGGGCTACACTTTGGAGGTGCTCCTCGGCTGGTGGAAGCACATGCACACCTGGTACAGGAAGCTGCACCTCAAGAAATCTGGCCAGGCCGCAGTCAAACTGACAGACAGAGAGACCTACATCATGGCCAGGTGCAGCTTACTGGAGGGTGAGATTCACCACCGAGGAGCAGCCCCTCTGTCTACCCTCTCTCTCCGGCACCCTGCTGAGAGCCAGTCCTCTTCCGGCCGAGAATCTGTTCCTGTCTCCAGGCAGGTTTCTGTGGAGTGTGCCACGGTGGAGAACCCGCGGACAGCTGTTGTAACCGTGGTGGAGCGCGTGGAGGACTCCCTAGTGTGGTGGGAGAAAGGAGATGGCACGTCCACCACAGCCATAGCCACATCCACCCATAGCTCCACCTCCACAGAGAGGCAGAGAGGCAGACAGCAGGAGGGGCAGAGCCACACTGTCCTGCTGGAGATCAGGGACACCATCTGGACCAGCATAGATCTCCTCTCTCAGCTGGTCCACACCGACTCCTCATCCTCCAACCACAAGCCCTTCCTAACCTATGTCAACCAGACCCTCACGGACATGGCGGAACCCCAGTACCAGGTGGTGAATGATCGGATCACCGAGCTGCTTCAAAACCCTCCAGACCCAGAGGAACCTGCTCCCACCCAGTCCAGGTCTGCTCCTCCACCCCAGGTGATGTCCCTCCCATTCCAAGGCTTCCCACAGGCCCTCACCTACCAGGGCTATGGCTACCAGGAGGTCCAGCAGCACAGGCAGCAACCCTTCCCAGTCCAGGCACAGAGTCATCGGACGACACCATTGCCACCGGTTCCACTGATGCCACCGATGCCACCCACGCCACTGATGCCACTGATGCCAATGATGCCACCCATGCCACAGATGCCACCCACGCCACCGATGCCAACAATGCCAGTCCTCACCCAGCTGCAGACCAGACAGCCCCACTACACTGCTCCTTCCTCCACCTCACAGCCAAGCCTGGCCTCAGTACATCTGTCATCAGTACTGGGGCTGACACCCCATGGCATGGAGGAAGGAGCTCTCAACATCACGGGGCTGAGCCAGCTGTCCGAGAGCTTTCTCAACACACCGTCACCTGTTGTCCTCTCAGGGCCAGGTACCCCAGTGGGGCTTCAGACCAGCACTCCAGCACCAGCGACCTCCACAGCACCTGGACCCTTCATCCCTGAGACTGGGCACACCTCCGAGTGACCAAGAAGAGTGCCAGAGACTGGGTAGCTGGCTACCTGTGGACTTTATTTGGACACTTGACTTGGGTCATTTTTCTTTTACAGCTTGTTGTTCAATAAAGTTTATCTTTGATTCACACACTTGCTTCATTGCTTTTTTTTTTAATAAAGTCTTGTTGGAAACTTTTAGAATTGGTTTAAGCCTTTGCATGCTTGTGGGATGGGTTAAGATAGCAGTGGGGTGGGCAGGGATACCTGTGGGATGGGTAATAGCTGTGGGATAGATAAACCTCCAGTGCAAGCATAGTGGGACTGTATGGTCCACCCTCCCAGGTGCCACACCTATGGCCCTTTATTATCAATAATAATGTAATAATCATCCACATATGTCAACATAAACACAACTCTTTATTAAATGCCCTGATCATTGTAGGGCCATTCAACATATATGGCCCAATCTCATCCATGTGATGAGACAGGCTGAAGGAATCATCCATTAATCATCTATCATCCTGTCTTGCCACTCCACCGCTCCAGCTGGGGAGTTGCACCAGTATTTCAAGAGGTTGCGCTGCTTCTTCCCTTCATGTGAGGCTCTGTTGGGGCCTTGCACATCCTCAGTGTCTATCAGGTTTTGCTCTTGCCTCCATTCCCCAGGCTCCATGTCCCCATTGCCTTGTTGACGGTCCACGAGCCTGTTCTGCAAGACTGGGTAGTGGGTGTGCATGAGATTGTGCAGAATGCAGCAAGCTTCCACGATCCTCCTCACGGTCTCTGGGCGATGCTGCATGGTGGTGAGAAGTACCTGGAACCTGTTGGCCAGTATGCCAAAGGCGTTCTCCACCACCTGCCTTGCCCTGGACAGCCTGTAGTTGAAGATCCTCTCTTCATGGGTGAGGAGTCTGGAGGTGTAGGGCTTCATGAGGAAGGTTCTGAGGGAGAAGGCGTCATCCCCCACGATGAAGTAGGGCACATCTTGCGTGTCGTTGGGCAGTGGGTCTGGATCTGGGAAGCCCATGATGAGGTTACGTTCCAGCCCCTCCTTGAGGTCACTGGTGTTGTATACCTGGGCATCTGAACATGAGCCGTTGCCTGAAGCATCGATGTCCATGAACTTGTAGTCAGCATTGACCATGGCGAAGAGGACGATGCTGAAGAAGCCCTTGTAGTTGAAATAAGTGGAGCCCGACTTGGCTGGAGCTTTGCAGGCCACGTGCTTGCCATCCATGGCTCCAACAGTGTGGGGGAAGTTCCACTTCTGATACCACTGCTCTGCAACTTTCTTCCATCCTTCTTCAGTGGAGGGGCACTGGAGGAGCTCCTCCATATATTCTTCGATGATGGCCTGCACCACTTCTCTGACCACAATGCTGATGGTGTTGTGTGGCACCCTCCAGCCGTACTGCATGCTCCTGTAGGTGGTCCCTGAGGCCAGGTGGCGCAGAATGAGTGCCACCTTGATCCCAGGTTCCAGGCTGGGGCGGAAGTTGGTGTTTGCCTTGGTCAACCTGGGTGTCAGCCACTGCACAACTTCGTCAAACATGGCTGGAGGCATCCTCATGAATCCATGAGTGTCTTCGGTCCTGAGCTCCACCATCAGCTTGTTGTACAGTCCATACTCTGCTCTTCTCCCGATCCATCTTCGGACCCAGACGCTTCTTGGCCGCCTCTTTTTCTTCCCATAGTAGAGTTCACAGAGCCTGTAGATGGCTTCGCACTTTTGTAGAACGATGGTGGCTGCCAAAAGGACTTTGTTACGATCCACGGTGGACATGACTGGATGCTGTGGAAGAGCAAGAGTCAGATGAAGGCTGCAGAGGTCTGCACACCTGGGCTGCTGGGCTGAAAGTGAGATGCAGGTGAGTTGCTCCCCTTTTTTATAGGCAATATAGGTTTTCCCCTAGGTGTCCCTTTGCATCCTCTAGGCATCCTCTAGACATCCTTAATATCCTATATAGGTCCCCTCTGCAAACGTTTTTTCTGTTTTAAATGCTTTGTTTCCGTGCTGCATCTGCTAGGTATCCGTTCTGCATCCGTTCTGCATCCGTTCTGCTTCCTCCCTGCGTCCCAGTGGGTGCAAGTTGCGCGGATGTGGAACGGATGCCTAGCAGATATAGCGGATGCGTAACGGATGCAGAACGGATGCCTAGCGGATGCCTAGCTGATGCAGAACGGACGCATTGGATACATTTTCCACACAAAAGTTTTGAGCAGTTCAAAATTTTCTGAGCAGATGAAACATCAATAAACGGATTCTGGACAGATAGAGAGGAAGCAAAACGGAGGCAGTGAGTACAGAATGGATACATCGCGTTAACCAACGGATGGCAAGCTTTTTTGTCCGTTTTACATCCTCTTTCCATCCGTTGGTGCAGTGTGACAGGGGCTTAAAGTGCTGCAGTTTTGGTCAGTTTAAGGGAAAGGTTTTACTTTTAACAATGGAAAAGGCAAGGTTGTCTCAGATATGGATCAGGGATGAGATAAAGGCAACATCATAGGAACATGGCAGAAAAAAATGCAAATGGGAAAAAGCCTACTGAAATCTGATTTGACATGTTCAGGAGTGAATGCAATCTGTAATGAGTTTAATCATATTTATTATATCTGGTGAATGAACTGTCAGATCTTGATTAGTACTTAATACCAGAAGTTTTTCATATTTTTTCCACTGAATAAACTGAACTCCAGATATCATAAAATCAAATAGAATCTAGCATCTTATTACACAGATTTAAGTTTCAAATTTTGATAGATCACAACACTCCAGTATGAAACAATATGAACTCTAAGAACTGTTTTGAAATCATGGAATGCTGGCTCTGGTCATAATACTGATAGTCTGTCTTGGTAGAAATCGGCTTTATACTTTCTTCTATACCATGAGATCCTCCACTGACAAATCATGTGAAACTATCAAATCTGTATAACAAATTGTATTGACCAAAAATTGCACATGTATCAGTTCCCAGAGAATCACCTGACTACATTTTACCAAAGGTTATATAGCAAAATGAAATGGAATTATGAAATTATGCAATTATTTACAAGCAGAATGCCACATTGCTTTATAATTTGAGCCTCTGATGAAGTGAGACATTCCTTTAATG
This sequence comes from Laticauda colubrina, assembly GCA_015471245.1. Classification (NCBI taxonomy): domain Eukaryota; kingdom Metazoa; phylum Chordata; class Lepidosauria; order Squamata; family Elapidae; genus Laticauda; species Laticauda colubrina. Next base: position 34,225,811 of record BLBF01000022.1, on the reverse strand, counting down.
ACCCAAATTGTACTAATTGCTGTACTACATTTCTGTCATGGAACAGGACATTAAGCTGAGCACAGATGCAAGAAAGTTGTTCCATGGGTTGTTGCAGTGCTTGCTAAGCATTCAAAGCAATAATATAAGAAATATTGACAGATGCTCATGGGGTTTATGGCCTGTGAGAATAAAAAACAGTGTGTCAACTTGCAGGGATATGCAGATAATTTAGGAAGTTATTGTGATTTGCAACATTAAGCAGACTTTCCATTATTTCCCCAATAACATCAGGTAGAATAAAATACTATTTCATGTATATGCATGTTGGAAAAAAAAAGTTTCAGGACTTGTATAGATATTATAAATCTGATTAAAAGTTGCTAAGGAAGGGAGAGGCATTGCAGTTCAATAGAAATTTTATTTCCTACAACTTCATATCTATTATTGTATAATAGTTTACAAACAGATTTTTTTTAAAAAAAGTTTATTATTGAATATTTTTTTTTTCATATTATACATTTTAATAGTTTATGCAAAAGAGTTTATTTTACTTTAGACATGATTATTTCATGGAAACTTCAGCACTGGTTGATTTTCGTATTTCAATATCACATTAACTGGTGATGTTGCCTCTAACTTAGGAGCCAATTTTCTTAACCAGCTGTCTAGTTTGATTTTGGTCTATCTTAACAGAATAAAATTGAATGGGAACATTTTAGGAAATGTTAATGGATATATCAAGTGGGAAGATTTTTGACAATTAAAATTTATTTATATTAGGATAATAAAAACACTGAGTAATTCTATGTGTATCATGAGATGCATATATTTCTTACATGCATTCATTTTATTATCATTATATTAAAATCCTGAGTAACTGTTGATGCATAACTTACATAGAGGTGGGTGTTAATATAAACTAGGTAGTATTTTTATACAGTGATTAAACTGTATAAGGAAGTGGGGGGAGGAACTATTGTGTAATATTCACCAAAGGGAAGATTTTATCAGATTTTTCATTTGGGAGCTTATGGTAGTATACACAGTGTTTTCTCCTCTTTTCCCCACAAGAGGTAGGTTACACTGAAAGATTGGCTAAGTCAAAGTCACTCAAGACTTCCATTGACTGATGGTGGATTAGAACCTGAAATTTTTGGGTTCTAATCCAACACTTTAATCTTTACCACAGGACTCTCTGTAATGGCTAGAAGAATAACCTTGAGGAACAAGATAAAGAGATGTCACTGAAACAAGGGTCAGATAAAATAAATTTTACTCAAGGGTAGAAATATAATTTGAGAACACAACTAATAGGATATTCTCTTGAAGATAAAGGGAGAAAAGCAGAATCATGTTCACATTTGCAAGATGTTGTCACTCTAATCTTACAATAAAAACAGCATTTGCATGCATAACTCTGGCTTGATCTACTCTGATCTATCTTGAAGGGCATGGTAGTTAATGTGGAACCCTCAAAGAAGAAGTAAGCACTATGGCTTGTCTTTTCTGTTTGACAGTAGCAGATGACAGAAAAGTGGCAATTGATGTTGACTGACTAGAAGTTTTACAGTGTATAGGATGTTTCTTCATATTTCTAACCCATTTTCTAATCTCCTTTTCAAAGAGAAAACCCCATTTCTTTGGTTTGTTCTCTTCTTTGTGCAAAGTTGGTATTCAAAATGTAAACAAAATGACATATAAGGCGATCAGGGCCATATTTTCATAAGGGATGCTTCTATATAGGGTCATGGCTTCCTACTGGTGAATATATTAACATTTTAAAATAATAATAAAGAGATGGATCAATATTTTTAGTTCTTTTCATAGCTACTTTGCATGGCATGACTGTGCTTAAGGGACAATAGAAAACTGTTGGTAGCTCAAAAGTATCAAATGAAAAATAGTTATTAGAAGATAATTCTATTATAATAGCACATACACATACTAATATAAATTTGTTTTATATCTCTGCTGGAATTTGGTACTTCTGGGAGTCCTAATACCATACTTATAGGTCAGTCCAGTGACTCAAGATCATTTTTCCAACAGTTATTAACAATTAGTTTCCATTGCCTTCTCCTGTTCTTATTCTCAGATAAGAGCAAAGTAATGAAATGAGCAATTATGCAATAACATGACCACAGGGAATTAAACTGAACCTCATCAGAAAGGATTTATAAACTTGCTTCTCTATGTGTGCTTTGCATACACAAAGCAAAGAAACAACAAAATGTTGCAAAATCTGTACATGATAGAAATTACATATTAGAAAAAAATAATAATTAATGTCCCAATAAAAATATAGAATAATTTTATACCCTCATTTTCTGTGCTTGAAAGTTTTCTTTGCTAAAAGGTAATCCTGTATTATAAAGCATTCTCAGGATGCTTAAGAACTTTGTTAGAATTTATTTGCATAGTATTGTTCAGCTTCTTTTATTGTTTGAAGGTGCTAAACAGTGCTGTTTCTGTTTGTGTTTTCTTCTCTTATTATGTTCACCACCTTGGAACTCTCAGGGTGTTCATGCTTCCTGATTGGAAAAAGCTGCATGGGAGAGTCACTAATGAAATCCTTTTGGATTTAACTTAACCAGGGAGACTGTGGATTGTAGGAGAAATGATTACATTATGAACACAAGACATACGTGCACAAATTTTATAACTAAGGGAAATGCAAAAAAAAAGCCTGTGCCACACATATGAAAGTTTCATCCCTATAGGAAACAAAATCAAATCCAATGACCTTTTCATTGAAAGAACTAGAGAAACATACAGAAAATATTTTTGTCGTAGCCATGATCATTCATATTAAAGTTTATTCTTAGAATATTTGTTTGTGTTAAAAAAAAACAAACCAAACCCCAAAGTATATTGCTTAAAAAAATACAGAAGTTTTGTGCATAAGAGATTGGTATCATACATGAGATAGCTGAATTAGTATCATATATGAGATAGCTGAATGTATTTTCATTTTAAAAAGCAGCCTAGTGACATTTCTATACATCAGAAAGGAAGGAAAAAAAGAATTCTACAGTTATTTCTTCAGTAATAACTTCTATACTGCCACATTGCTTGTTTACTTGTTTACTAAAGTGCTTTTGCATTGTCAAAGACAGTCTCTCTGGCATTAAAAGCCCTATTTTATTCCATACTGCCTGTATTTTGTGATAAAACAAAGCTCTGTCCATTTTGTTGGTTACATGATCTGATTAAAAAAACTGTTTATATGTATCAAAGTAAACCATTTCTCACCCCTTTTTCTGATATGCCCATTAATGAATGTCTTAATTCTCTTTTCTGGTTTGATTCCATCATATGCATTGATGTGCATTATTTGGTTAAAGTTGTAGTCTAAATGAAAAGCTTACAGTACTTGGCAATAGCTCCAAGTCTGAGCCCTTAATTAATGTTGTATTTCCTATGAGTCCTGACCTATGAAAACCAGATATACATATCACCCAAAATGTATAGTCTTTGCATTCTCACAGACAGGAATTAATCATTTTCTGTAAATGGTTTATACCTTTCTAAATACCGTGCTTTTCCAGATATTAGCCACTAAAGGATGTATCACTAGTTCATTTCCTTTTATCCGCTGAAACCTCCTGCATAATTTTCTTTCTTGGAAATAATCAGGTTATTTAGCTCAGGTGTCAGGCTTCTACTGTCAAATTAGACTAAATTGGGCAATGGCATTGAGGGTGTGGATGTCTGATCTAATTGGAACGAATGCAAGAAGATCTCTTCCTTTCTTCTAACTGTGTTTCTAGCTGATGCCTGCAAAACTATTGCTGCCATTTTGGATCTACTAAAATTGGTTTAGAATAATGTTACAGATAATATTTTGAAATGCTTTGAGCAAAGTTCTTTGAAATGAAAGCCTTTGAAGAGTTTAATTGGTATCTCTGCCAAGTAGGATTTTTTTTTTTTGAGAAATGGAACAATTTAAATAAGGAGTTTTGTTTTCTATTTTCTGTATTATGTTTTCTCCTCATTAAAAGATTTTTTCTGGGCTTCCTGTTTTGAAATACTAAGTTTACTTTTTATGAAAATACTATCTAAACTAAGTTATACTGAAATAAAATACAATCAGTACAAGTTCTACCAACTCAGTTTTCCTTTCCATTACATGGTATATATTTAATAGAAAGTTTAGAAATTATTTTTGTGATTCAGAGAAAGCAATTTTAAGGGGTGGAAGACAGCAGGCTGAGCCTGCAAACTATTTCCCACCCTGCTATCTGTCATAAATAATGATATTTGATATAAACATTTCTTATTTTGTGAACCCTGCCATACTGGATTGATGTTAATATTTCACACCACAAATTTTCTGAATTATAGCCATGATTCAAGTTTTGGTTTCCTAAAATCCTCTATCAGTTAAAGAGATCATAGGTTTCCTTTCCACATGAGTTAGATCAAAAATAAGCAACCACTTAAGTCTTCTGAACTTGTTGTTTGAGCATCTTGGCCTTTCAATACTGGCAGAAGCTTTCCTTGCCATGTTGAACAAGGAAAGCACATGTCACTTTAGCGTATGTTATAGTTAACATAGTTTTATTAAATACACACACATGCACACACACACACACAAACACACGCACACACTGTCTGTCCCTTTCTCCAAGAAAGAAACAAAATAAGCTTTCCCTATCTATGTTATGATGAGGCACTATTATTTCATTCTGTTCAACCTTTACATCATTTGAAAATAAGTTGCTCCCAAAGGTTGCCCACTCCTGAATCAGAGGCTGATTGCCCATAGCAGACAGGGTGATCCAGATGTTAGAGCCATTAATGGGAATTCATTTTCTTGTGACAGTTAAGACTGCTGTCCCTTCTATAACCTCTTGGGTTCAATTTTGGGTCGATCTATCTATCTATCTATCTATCTATCTATCTATCTATCTATCTATCTATCTATCTATCATTTAATATCTATGATGTCCATCTTAGCAAGGTGACTCTAAGCAGCTTACAGTCATTCAATAAAAATACCATTTAGAACTTTAAAACAATAAAGACCATAAATTTAAAATTCAGTTAATACTCATTTGACCAAGATGGAGAGGAAGGGAACAAAGTGCACATGGGGAGAAGGTATGTTTAATCCATTATGTCAGAGTCCCAAGTAATAGACCCATAGCAAGTAAAACTCTGAGGCAAGTGGATAACTTTCCTCAAAGAATAACTTTATTGAATGTCATATTGGCACAGATCTGGTAAAAACTGACTCTGAAAATTCTCCAGTTTTCATCTAATTAAAAGTGAAAATTTCCCTCCCAACCCCAAAGATCAAGACGCCATCAATCAAGACGCCATCTGGTTGCCAAGTGACCTCACTTTCCTTCCTCAGGCCAAGTGTGAGAATGTCCTTGGTTCCCAAGAAAAAGTATTTTATTTTATTTTTATTTATTTATTTACTTATTTTATTTAGTTTAGTTTGTCAAGCATGTATGAGAAAACAAGTATAAGTATAAACATAACTTATAAACATATAAGTATAAACAGGTATAAGTATATACATAATAAATGAGTACAAATAAATGGGAACAGTAGGACAGGGATGGTAGGCACGCTGTTGCGCTTATGCACGTCCCCTTACAGACTTCTTAGGAATAAAATGAGGTTCACAGTAGAGTTTAAGGTCAAAGTTTTGGGGGTTTGAGGATGTAACAACAGAACAAAACTACAGTTTTGGCTACAAAACCCTAGCTATCTCTAATCCCCGCTCCCTATCCCTCAGCTCCAGTGTGGCAAAACTGAAGTTCCAATATGGCTTTGGTCAGGTCAGCTTCAGGGTTGATACATTAATCCATTAACCTGCACCAGAAGCCCAGGTCAGTTGGCAAAGCCAGGTCTTCAAGCCCTTTTGGAAGGCTAAAAGAGGGTGCAGTTCTCATTTTGGGTATCATGATGATACAGAGATTATCATGGCAGAAAACACTGTTCTCCTAGGATCTTCCAGTTGAAATTCCTTAACCAAAGGGTCCACAACATGCTTCTTCTGCCAGCACATGTATGGCAGTCTAATCCCATTGAAGTGAGACAGTTCCTCAGATAACTTGGATCCATGCCAAGATGTCTCTAAAGGCGATAACCACCACCTAGAATTAGACCCGGAAGCAGACTCTTCAAGGATAGTCCCATATAGAGCAGATTGATGCCAAGGGCTTGAGAGACTGACAGCATGCATTCCTAATCCAGGAAACAGCAAAACTGGACCACAACATCACTGTGACCTGCTCATCAAACAGGAGTCATAAATCCAGGAGAACCCATAGTTGTGCACTACTTCCATCTGGGTAATGCAACCTCATCTAGAACTAAAGATGTTAAAGGCCCATAACCCAGAGCTCCACACAACCAAAGCCACTCAGTCTTATTAGATTCAGCACAGGTCTATTGCTTCCCATCAAGATAGTCTCCAGGTACCACCCAGTGGTGGGATTCAAAAATTTTTACTACCAGTTCTGTGGGCATGGCTTGATGGATGTGGCAGGGGAAGGATACTGGAAAATCTCCAGTCAGAAGTGGTATTTGCTGGTTCTCCAAACTACTCAAAATTTCAGCTACTGGTTCTCCAGAACTGAGCAGAACCTGCTAAATTCCACCTCTGCACAAGATAGCAGTGATAGGATCACTTGGGTCACCAGGAATGGAGATTTAAACTTGAGTATCATCTGTGTACTAATGATACCTCATTCCATGGTGGTGAATATTCTTACCCGGTGCTTTCATGTCGATATTAAAAAGGAGTAGAGAAAGTATTGAGCCCTGTGGCACATCACAAAAGCACTATAATGGACTGCACCTGATTGGGACCAATTTTGGAAGAAAGGAGCCCAACCAGCACAAAACTGTGCCACCTATCTCCAAACGCCATAGTCGGCCCAAAAAGATACCATGGTAAATGGTATTGAGACCTACTGAGAGGTTAAGGAGAGAAGGAATGGATGCACTACCCCATCCTGTTCTCACCAGATATTATCAATATGTGCAATCAATATGGTTTCTGTCACATAACTGGGCCTGAAACTTGACTGAAATAGGTCCAGATAACAAATTTCATCCAGGATTCTCTGAAGCTGCCTTGCAACAACCTTCTCTTTCTTCCTGAAAAGGGAAGGTAGGAGACAGAATGGAAATTTTCCAAAAAGGTGAGATCAAAAGATGTTTTTTTCTGAGGAGAAGGGTAAACCAGGGCCTCCTTAAAAGGTCTTGGAAGCATACACTCCTGCAGTGAGGATTTTTCACTGCAGGAGCCAACCTGTTGTCTCCATCCTGGAGGCTTTCACCAACTAGGGGAGACAGGGATCTAATTGACAGACAGTTGCACTGGCAGCACTGATGGCCCTGTCCAATTCATCAGATCCAATAGGTTCAAACTGTTCCCAGATTCATTCAGAAGCTCTTTTATTTGGCATCTCTAATGGTCCTGCACCAGGCATAGTTTTCAGTTGGAGATGAATCCGAACAACTTTGTCCATCAGGTATTCCAAAAATTCCTCTGCATGGATGTGAAGATAATCACCCAAGTCTTCCTGTCCCAGGAGGCTAGGTGATCCTGAACAGGGCCACCAGGTGATAATCTACAGATAAAATATGGGTGAAGAAATTCTTTAGTATTTCTTTAGTAGCAGCTCTAAGTTGTGTCTAGTCAAATTTATCCTTTGTCTTTCCTCCAGCACCACTCTAGGTGTCTCTTAATCATTTTCAGAATTCACAGCTTCTCTATGAACTCCAGGAGTGTCAGAAGCAATAAAATGATGGAGGCTGCACAGCAGAGGTGGCATTCAGCAGGTTCTGACCAGATCTGGAGAACCAGTAGCAGAAATTTTGAGTAGTTCGGAGAATCAGCAAATACCACCTCTGACTGAGATTTTACAGTGTCCTTCCCCTACTACACCCACCAAGCCACACCCACACAACCAATAGTAAAAAAATTTGAATCCCACCACTGCTGCACAGGCATGATCCTGTCCAAGCCTTGGCTTCCCTTTGGTTCCAGGACATAACCAGGACCATGCAGCATCTTTTGCTCCTGTTCCTTAATAGAAATATTGCTTCTCACATTTTAACATGGTTTATACACATTTTTAGCATTTCTGCCTGGGGAAATTCCCCATATCTTTCATGCCATAATTGTGTGCATAGCATAAAGGAGTTTCCATTGTGTTCACCAAAGATGATTCTTGGAAAATTGTGCATAGGATTGCACCTTAAATTAAACTTCCCATGTTCTATATTATAAAGTCAAAATATGTTGTAGATTAAAGGAGACAGATTTAAAACCAATAAACTCCTGTTTATTGGGATTCATTGGAAAAGATGATGCTGTTATGTGACCCCGTCACTTGGGGAAATAAATTGTCAATGACTTTTAATGGTGTTAATGCAAACTGGTGACCCTTTTTATTTACTGTTGTGAGAGCATCATAAAATCAGAAGATGAGGCTTCTGTTCAGCACAGGAAATGGCTAACTACTTTGGCAACTTAATTTGTTTCTCAATGACTCAAGTATTAAATTCTACCCTGATGATACTAAACCTTTTTATTTAAATATTTTAATGGGCCAAAAAATCTATGGAGGTTATTATTTAATTAACATTAAATATTTCTTCAATTCTGAATGCATTATCAGATTTCCTTGTTTATTAAATATACAGTCAATAGTTGCTGAAATAAAATTTCAAAATTTTCAGCAGTGAGAATAAAATTGATTTGTGAATTTATTTTACAGCAACAGAATGTAAAACTAAGTTTAACATGTGGTAATTCATTTTAATATACAGAGATTGTTATACATGGCTCACCTTTTAATACTGCACCCCTCTTGCTCTCCCCTAATCAACTATTAGCAGAGGTGGAATTCTACTGGTTCTGACTAGTTCTATAGAACCCCTTGTTAACTTTCTAAGCAGTTCAGAGAACCTTAGTTAGAAGAAATCTCCTTTTGTTTTTTCCCCTTATTACATTCTTGGCAGTATGCCTAGTCTTACTGTCTCTGAAGCAGGTTTTTTTTAAAACTTTCTTAAAGGGGAAGAGTTATTTCAAGCTTTTTACATTGCTGTTAGGAGGAGATACTCCCTTGGATATACTTCTAGCCACATGCAACAATCAGCACTTAAAAGAAATAATTGAATAACCAACTGGAAAGGAGCTTTTAATGACAAAGAACCAAGATGAGTCACATTCAGCAAGGCTTCTTGGCTAGCTAGAAAGATTGACATTCAAACATTAGTTTACAAACCCTTTCTGAGTTTTGGTCTAAAACTGGTTTAATTCTCTTCTTGATGACATTTAATCCTGTGTTTATTGATGGGATACTTTTCCCTATTCAGCTTTGTTTGGAAGGAAAAAGGTTAATCTCTGTTCCTGAAAATAAACTAGGTTGAGAAATCTGGCTAGTGCCTGTGTCTATTTGTTCTGGTAATTGGTTTAACAAGCAACAGCTACTGTTGTGATTTAATTATTTGTACTGTGTTGTATTTGAATTTATCCCTGCCTCATGGTTTCTTTTTCCATCTAGGGAGGGGGTCTTTCTTCACTGCTTTAGTGGTTCCTGGTACTGTCCTTTTGGGATGTACTTCCAAGGGGCAGGATTCAAGCTTGGCACTTATTTTTTTACTGCCTTTCTGGGGGGCATGTGATCTTTCCTTAAATCTGGATGATTTCCTTAGGATATCTTGTGAGGTGAGTGAGACCAGCTGGTGTCTTTAAGTGGTGCAAATGGATCTAAGGATTGCTTTTCCTGGGTGTGATCTTTCTGGAGAGCTTAAATGACCTCTGGGTTTCACTTTATGAGCAAGAGTTGGCTGCTGATAGTTATCATTGCATTTTAACTATTTTAATTCCTCAAGGTGCTCTGGCACCTTGCCTGATTTGTAACTCTGGCTTGCAGGTATTTTTAATCAAATGATTGGTATTTAGGGCAGCTTTTTGCAAACAAAGAAGCTTTATGTATTTTGTACAGATAATCCTTGATGGTTCATTTAGTGACCATTCAAAGTTACAATGGCACTGAAAAAGTGACTTATGACCATTTTTCACACTTATGACTGTTGTAGCATTCTCACTGTCATGAGAAGCCAGGAGAGGAAAAGTGCCCCTTGACATGAGTGACATCAAGGTGGCCATGCCCACCCAGTCACATGCCCACCAAGCCACACTCACCAACTAAACCATACCCACAGAACCAGTTGTTAAAACATTTGAATCCCACCCCTGGCTATTAGTATCTTTAAGCAATTAGCTTTATCAATGGAAAATTCCTTCTGACAAAAAGAATTTAGAACTGGAGATAATCTAATCCCTCTCAGTGAAAATTTACCTTGTTGTGTTCTATTTCCCTTTTGTGGAAAACAAACCCATCTATTTTATCTGTGGCAATTTTCCATTTAGTTCTGTCATGTATCTATTTAATCAATTTATATATTTAAAAAAGGTAAAATTTCCCCATGTCAGTCAGGTCTGACTCTCGGGGATGGCGCTTAACTCTGATTCATATCCAAAGACATTTCTGTGGTTATGTGGCTATCATGATTATACACAATAGGTACAGAACACTATTATCTTCCCACCAAAGTAATACACATTAATCTACTTGTGTTTATGATCAGTATTTTATGATATATTAAAAAGCTAATTATAGTTCATCTTCACAGAAATGAAAATTTCATACTGATAGAAATGTTTTTGTACAACTGCTTCATAACAACATAATCATCAACAACAACAATAATTTACCTTTCATTTTCTCCTCTAAGGATTTGATAGTAGCTCATGGTTCTTTTCCAAATACTGCTATCCTTGAACCAATGTTTTCCATTCCAGCAAGTATATAGGGATAATGTATTGGACGAAGTTATATATATCACACTTTATTCAGAAACAAAAAACAAACATAATTCCCAGCGAAGTTTATTCAACAGCATTACTGTAGTACAGGGGTATCAAACTTGCGGCCCATGAACCATGCTGGTCCCGCCCTGACCCGGTTTAGCAAAAAAGGAAAAGTCCTAATACATTATATGACACTGCCATGAAGATGCGAGTTTGATACCCCTGGTGTAGTACAAGAAAGTTTTCTGCGGCATTCTAACTTTGTGCCTTTTCCTCAGACCTTAATGTCAAGTTAGAGGATTTTCTGATATTTTTCAAGTACGAATGAGGCCCATTCAACTGATAATTCCTACATTTTAGGATTATCTGAGCTATAGTCAAATATAAATTCTTTGATATTAATTTATTTATGTTATTGGTATCATCAACTCTACTCTACACTTTATGGAAAAGTTATTTTGTTCAGAGAGAAGGGTTGCCTCAGCATTTTCAAAGTAGAGTCTTTTGCAGGGTTAAGGTTCCTCTAAGGGAAGGAACAAACTCCCAGGGTAGGCAGCCACAAGGGATGACAATTTAAGCTGCACTGGAAAGATTAATACAGGTACTCCCTGACTTACAACAGTTCATTTAGTGATCATTCAAACTTATAACAGCACTGAAAAAAGTGACTTATAATCATTTTTCACTTACGACTATTATAGCATCCTCATGGTCATGTGATTAAAATTCAGAGGCTTAGCAACTGATTCATAATTATGACAGTTGCAGTATCCTGGGGTCATGTGATCCTGTATTGCAACCTTCTGACTGACAACAGGGAAGCCAGATTCATTTAACAACTGTGTTACTAAATTAAAAACTGCAGGGATTCACTTAAGAATCATGGTAAGAAAAGTCATAAAATGGGGCAAAAGTCACTTAACAAATGTCTCACTTAGCAACAGAAATTTTGGAGTCAATTATGGTTATACGTTGAGGATTACCTATAATGCAAAATGGGAGGAGCCACATCATTCATGCAAGCATGAATTTGAATGCAGGGTTTGAATGCAGGACTTTTTGGATATTATTTTTGATAATAGTATATCTTTGAGTTTACACTACTTTTTGAAATATATTTTTCAACCAAAAAGTGGCAGGAAGCCCTGCTCACAATTTTCTATATTTATCCCACCAAAATTGACGAGAATGTTCCAATGGACATAAAAAGCTAGATGGAAGCTCCATGTTGTTAGGTGTCTTAGCATCTGAGTTTTATTCAGACACAAAACAATACATTCACTCTGAAGAGGTTTGAAATTATATTAAATGTAAGAGACTGCTATAATGGTGTGGGAGAGATGTGCAAATATAATGAGAAATAAAATTTTAAAATAGGCAGCCAGCAGCACGAGACACTTATTGGCTATTAGAAAAATGTCAGGCCCTGTTTTGTTATCTGAAAAGTTGGAGTGTTCCATTCAGATGGAAATATGGATCCCAGTGGCATGCTTTTTTTAAATATATATATATATATAACTGAAAGAAAGCAACAATGAACTGACTTCTATGCCAGGAGGCACTTTTTGAAAAACTAGATATTTTCCAGTCACATTAGCTTCGATAATGAAAAATAAAATTAAAAAAAAAACAAGAACAAAAAGAAGAAATCTTCATTGGAAATTCTCTCTGTAGCTTCCAAAGAAGTTGCTGAGGCAGTCTGCCATCTAGCTTTTCCACAGCAAAATAGACTTTCAGACTGCAGATGAGAGAGTCAGAAGCAGAGACACAATTTTAACTTAGCCGTCCCTAATTTATCTCCAGCTTTTCCCATTTATCTTCACTTCTGTATGTACCCTGGAATATAGGATGGCTGTCCTGTGGGAAATAGAATGTAACCAGAGCTCCTGAGTGTCACAGCTTAAGAGATATTCAAATTGTGCTGATTTTCTTCCGGGGACTGACTGAAAGGAATAAAACTCTCCTCAAGTCCCTGGTTTGCAGGCGATAGATCAGAGGACGTCGTTAGTTTCCTAATGGATTATTGTTATCAGACAGCTTCTTCCTGAAGGTAAGTAGTTGCTCTTCCATTCATTAGCTATGCCATATATCAGAAAATAATCCCAAGGGCTGGCGATTCAAATACACTAGAGAAAATGTTAAGTAAATAACCCTTTTTTAATTGAATGATGATAGCACTTTATTGCAGCATGGTTGCAGTTAAAATACTCTGAATGATTTATTATTGGTCTGAAGCTGTTACACTATCAAAAGTGCACTGTCAGCAAACATATACACCCACATACATACACCAAGTCTGCAGACACTACTACTCTAAATTCCTATTGGCTGCCCTGGGAATTTTTCTGTGAAATATAAAGTACTAGGTTTGTGTCTGACTGAAGAATGAGCATCTATCCACTGTAGCTAATATCCATGGGTTTAATAAACAGGCAAATGTTTTAAGGTTAAAAAGCTTTCCCTAATACAGTGAATGTTTCAGTATGTTCTTATAAATCAGTACATTTGTGATTTAAATTAATCTTCCTGATAGAAGCTTATGTGGATCAAGGTTGTGTACGACAAACTAGTTGTGGAGGTAGATAATGAGATAGAAAGTTTGGACTGTCAAAAATTTCCAGTGAGTGATGACTTTCATGCTTTGGGTTGGTCACCAGTATACTGGTGACAAATCCACATTATATTTTCCTCTGTGTCAGAGAGCTAGTGTTCAAAATGATCCACTTACAAATGGCTGGAAATCATAATAACTTATTCAAGCTGCAATGAATTCATCTCAAAATTATTCTTGATGTGCTATTTTTGGTTTCAGTATGTGTCTACCTGCTAATTTTTTATTATACCAAATAGATGCTGGATCAAATCTTGAAAGAAGTCCACGTTGCTACTATACTAATGGTGTATATCTATACTATCTATATTAATATTTTTTTAAAGAAAAACTTTAGATAACAGGTAATATTGATGTTTTTCTGATTCAGCACACTACTCTTCTGCCTCTTAAATGCATACTTTGACATGACATTTGCACTGCCAGGAACAGTCATCTTGTGCAAGTTATGCACATGTTCAACCTTAGTAGGTCAACAGAAATATTAGAAAATCATGTATGTTATGTTTATCTTAAATACCTTAATAAAATGAGTGGAAGTACTGAGTGAACCCAAAATTTGAGTTTTCTATTAAACATCTAAGCATATCTTACCATATAGTAGGGTTCTAATACTGTTAGCCTTCTCATCTTTCCTATTATCTACTCCTGTTGGTATGACTATCGCATTTTGTTGGTTGTATCTCATGATTTATTATTATATCTTATAATTATGATTTATGTTATCACTTTGTTGCTTATATATACACTGAGAGTTTATGCACCAAGACAAATTCCTTGTTTGTCAAAACACACCTGGTCAATAAAGAATATTCTATTCCAGTCTATATTTTATATTTAAAACCAAACACGTAATTAAGAAAAGAAAGATTTATTGGCTTCTGGCATATAATAGCTAGAAAACAGCTGAAATTGGCATGTAAAAAAGAATAGGAAAAAAGTCAGGTGGACATATCTCCATTCTGCTCCAATTTTCCAAATATTTGTTTAAAGAACAATCTAAAAAACTGATACCATGGATTGGTAGAAGATTTCAAACTACTGTATTTGCATCATTAGTTCTAAATAGATATTCATCAGTTCCACCACATATCTCTCTCATTTAATCATTCTATGTAGCACTAAGTCATCAAATGTTAGTTATAATACAACACACAGTGTTATACCATTGTATTGGTACTATACAGTGTAGTATAGTACACTGTATTAACTCTATTCTTTACTAGAAAATCAGTGCAGTACTATGTATGAATATATGAATATGTGTATGTAAATTTGATTGATTCATAAAGCTTGCTTCTTAGGTAAAAGATGATAGGATTGCAGAATTAACATATGTAATGTGACAATAGAACATTTGACAAAGAAAGAAAAATGCCATATGTTTTGCTTTATTTTTTTTCCTTTTAAAAACTCAAAATATAAGTTCATAACAAAAACTTTCTTATGTTGCTTTTAAGAATATAGACATAGTATTACTCATTGTTCAATCATTGTTAGAATCATAATTAAACAGAAACCCACCCACCCCTCCCAATTTTTTTGTACTAATGACTATATTTTTATTCCATCACCTGCTTTAAAATGTTTCAGATAAGGTCTACACTTGTGTATCTGTGCCTTATAAAATTACCTTTGGGAGCTTGAATGTGAAATGCTGCCCAGTCCCATTCAGGAGATACATGTAATATATTCTGGACTCACGTGTCAGAACTCAAGTAAGTTTTTTTTTTTTTTAAGTCAAAGTTCCCAAATTCATTTCCTGGCAGATGATAGAAAATTGCTGAAGTTCTGAAGAGCAGTCAGAATAGCCAACACTGGACCAAATGGACAATATAATTTAAAGCATCTTCATTTGTTATTCTGCAATTATAAGAAATATTTTCCCAACTAGATAAATTTTCCATTTGTCAGGAGACTTTTAAACCACAAATATAGTCAAATGATTATTTAAATTATTTACAGTCTTGCCCAATATCTGTGGTATCTTACTGAGCATTTGAATTATGTTTGCCTCTGATGCTCTCACAAGTATATTAACAAGGCAAGGATATTGTAAGGGATGAAATTTATATTGTAAAGTTGTAATATAAACACTAATCCAAACCCTTTTGTACTTGTATGTAGCATCAATATGCCAATACAAAAAAGTGGAGCTTGGGTTGTGATGACATGACAGAATTTCACCATTTTGGCATCATTGTAATTCGTCACAAACACTTAATGATGTTCTTAAGATTAAGAATACTTAAAGCTTTTGGAAGAATTATCTGCAGCAACTTAGCCAGTGTCTCCTTTTTATATGAAATTCAAGAAAGTTGTTGACATCCATCTGTTATAGATAGTTGTTGACCTGTGATCTCAACTGGGACTGGAAGTTCTGTCATTAAATAAAATGTTCAGTAGGCACATTTTATGATTATTTTTGCTATAGATAAGTGATTCATCATGGTCATTAAGTGAATGATGTAGTCATTGAACATGATTGGCTTCCTCTTTTGACTTTGCTTGCTGGAAACCATCTAGGGAGATCATAAAATGACAATTATTTAACCAGATGTTGCAACTCTTGTAAATGTATGCTGATTGCCTGAATTTTGTTCGTGTGACTGTGGGGAATACTGTGATGGTCATACTTGTGAGGCCTGGTTGTAAATCATTTTTTTTCACCACCGTCATAACTTTGAATGGTTGTTAAATCAATGGTCATATCTCAAGGACTGTGCATACAGATTTATCTGTAGTAAAGAGTGGGAACATCCTGTCCTAATAAGTAGTGGACATTTGCATTTAAAAATGTAGAAGGAATTCCTTTGATCTTAAAATGATCTTAAAAACTTTGTTTGGGGAATATGGGATATCTCAGAAAATGTTTGTAAATATTAGCTACAATGTCCCTGCTCCTGTGGAAATGTAACACATGAATATGATTTAGTCTAGTTCTATTGTTACTGCAATTTGGGCTGACATCAATGTTAGTGAAATGACTCTGGATTTATCACATTATCTTAAAGACATATATGTTCTTCTTGGCTTTATCACCAAAGCTTTAAGTCTATGAAATACTGCATTAAAAATTATGAACTTTTCAGACCAGGGCATCCATTAAAAGAATTACTATACAATAAATACTGGAAAGAAAAAAGTACATCTGATTTTCAAAAAGGGATTATTGTCTGTCAATAATGGAATGCATTTGTGGGTTTCTTTGATTCTGATCAAGGAGCAGGAAAAAATAATTTTAATTAATGTACTAAAATTGTTTGGAGGTCCTCTTGATTTCAACTTGTTCACTATTATTGGGATTTCAGTGTTCCATTATAGGTTTCATGTGTACATGTAGCTCTTGTCTTATGACCACAATGGAGTTCAAAATTTTAGTCCTAAGTCATTGTGACCATAAGTGGAAGCACTATGTGACCAGACTCAATTTTCTGACCTTAAAGCAAGTTACTGTGAACATAAATCAAATGATGTCATTTAACCAAATCCAATCTTCCATTCAGAGGTGGGATTCTACTGGTTTGGACCAGTTCTATAGAACCGGTTGTTATGATTCTGCACAGTTCGGAGAATCAGCAAATCATGCCCCTGGCTGGCCCAAACCCTCTCCGCCCTTTCCTCTCCTCTCCTCCCCTCCCCTCCCCACCCAGTCAGTCCTTATTATGTATGTGCAACATTGCCCACATGCCCGACATAGCTCACTGAGTTCTTTCCCACTCAGTCACTCCTGAAAACATTTCTCCCCCCCCCCTTGATGATCAGCTGTGCCTAGGATCAGTTGTGCCAGGATTCCCCTTGCTTACTTACTGCTTCATCCAGGAGGCTTCCCTGAGGCCCAGAGGGCCCCAAAACAGTGCACAGAGGGAGTGCTGCGAGCCCCCCATGCTGTTTTTTTCCTTTCTGAGCCCCAGGGAAGCCTTCTGGGAGCAAAGGCCTAGAAGGGCCAAAAAATGGGGGGTTTGCCCAAAAAAGAAGCCACATCCTCCCAGTCACATGGCCACACCCACATAGCCACACCCAACTAACCATGCCCGCAGAACCAGTTGTTACAAAATTTGAATCCCACTCCTACTTCCATTCCAATCCATTTTTCCAAATGTTTTTTTTTTAAGTTTAAATGACAGTCACATGATCATGAGATTTTTGATTTGGTTTGATTTTTTTTAAAACCTTGGTTTTCTTAGAAAAGTAGAGTTTGATTTGTGTTGCTAAGCAAATTCAACATGAAAAAAAGTATATGAAGCTTACTGATGAAGGACATACAAAATTCATATTGAATCTCAAAAAAGCCCAAACGTGAAAAATATTTCTAGTAATTACTTTTCTCTGACAACTGTTAGATCAATGGTCCCATAATGCTCACCAGGCATAATTCATCACTCTAACTAGGAATGATGGAAGATGTACTCTTTCTTATGTTTATGAAAATTCTCAGTCATCCAGGTCATGGTTGTCCCAAAGGTGTTTTTTTCAAAAGGCAACTGGACTTTGTTTTTACTTGAAGACATTTTGCTTCTCATACAAGAAATTTCTTCAGTTGATGGAATGATAGAAGATGGATGGATTATATTCCTTACAGTCATCTGGTCATTGCTAATGCTAAAGACCAGATGACTGCAAGGAATATAAATCCTTCCATTCCTAACTATTCAGTCAGAACTGAGGAAGCAAGGATGAGAAGCAAAATGTCTTCAGGGAAAAACAAAATCCAATTATCTTTGGGACTATCCTTTTCTATCATGAAGATAAACTATTCTTATGAGGTCAGAAGCATTCTCACCCTCTCCAAGAAAAGAAAGTATGCCAGATAAAATCACCCATGATATTCTTCTGAGACTCTGTAATTTTGACTTTCATTTCTTCTTTGTATGCATAATTGAACAAAATAAGGTTTACAATTACCAGATTATAATTGCTATTGGAATATTCCTATGCTGCCCCACTATAATGAGAACTACACACATTAGTATTATAAGGAATTCTTGATTACTATATTAAACACATAAGATTCATGACTTTGTACATCAATATTGTAGAACCTTTTTTTTTCTCAAATACTTGAAAGAAAGTTTTGCAAACCTGATCTTTTTTGTCTTCTACTTAAGTGAAAAGTTCAGAAGTAAAGTGGCATAGATTAACAACATTTAAATAATGAGCTGCTAAATTTTATATTGGAATCATTTGTCTGCATTAAATTGTGTCAAATTTACATTTTTATATGAAAGTTGTTGTAATGAAGATTAAGTATTAATATAAATTGAAGAGTGATTGTGACTTTACTTAAATTATAGCATAAGAAAATGTAATTTCTTCCTTGGTGTATGATATATTGCATGTAAACCTGTATAAATAATGAAATCCAAGCAAGACAGTTTTCCAGCTTTTAAACTTAAAAATTCTGATTATTTGTCATAATACTGCTTTGGAATATAATAATAAAATGCAATAGATAAGGAAGTAAAATTTTTCAAATTGACAGTTTTAAATTTCATTTTGTAGATGGGAAAAAAAAGAAACCAAGAATTCATTGTGTCTGCAATCTTATGGCTATTAAATCAGCATCGCCATGCAATGAAATACTAAGATTTCCCCCTTGGATTTAGATGGATTTCTGTTCATTAGGGAGAAAACCAATACTAGGCTCCCATCCCCCCAACTGGCTTTGAAGTTGATTATTACAGTTATTTGGAAATATTGAAACTCTTAAAAGGGAATGAACCTAATGGGAGGTTAGGGTGAAATAAAGTTTATATAGTTTATAAATCAGTATAGTTAAGCCTAGACTAATTTAACATTTTAAAAAAATCTTTAATTGATGTAAAACATTCCTGGCATTAGCAAATTTGTCAGGGATGCAATTTGGAGTTCTTGTATTTATATAATGGTTGAAGTATGGATGTAAAACAGTCTTATAAATCTGAGAATAACCATCTCTCTAGTGACATTTTATTTTCATCTTTCAATGTTTCAAGAAAATTGCAATAGAAAACATAATTATGAAAACTTTGTGTATTTCTTCATAATGTTCCAAGGTGGTCAAGAAAAAGAGATGCCAGGAAGCCTATAGAGTTATGAAGAAATATGTTACAAAACTGAACAATTTATACAGCAGAAAAGCAGAAAAATTGTGAAAGCAGTTTTAAAACATTTTGAGAATAATATAGAAAAAAATGAAACACAAATCTCTTTCTCAGAAGAAAACTTTTGAGAGATTTGTTTTGTGCATAATGTGAATATATGAACAAAAAGCTTGCTAATGGCAGATGAAGCACCTAAAAATTGCTGAGGAACTAAACAGACCATTTTCTTTCCTCTCAGGGTCAAGAATAGAGCTTTTTTCAATAATTTTCTAAGGATTATATTAAAGAATAATACAAAAATCCAATACAGAAATAAAATGTCCATGTATATATCACAATATCTCTCTACACATCTACATTATCTGTTCCTCTACCTCTATCTCTAGTTCTACTGACAGAATCTGAGGGAGACAGTCCAACATATGGTGTCATGTTGTAAGATGCTGGCAGAAAGAGCATATTCTGAATGGCAGAACAAATTGGCTGATATTGTGCATAGGAACATCTGCACAGTGGATGGGCTATATACCATCCTGAGTTCAGATGGGAGGTTCCAGTGAAGAACATGGAGAATACAAGGGCTAAGATCCTGTGGGATTTCCAGATCCAGACAGACAGGCAGATACTGGCCAATCAACGAAACATTGCGGTAGTACACAAGTACCAGAAGACAGGAAATACATACACACACCCAAAATAAAACAATAAATATAAAATGTAAATATAAGGGAATACAACAATATAAATTAAAGGAAACTTTCACTTTTCACTTTTATCCTGAAAAAATTAGTCAACACTGACATTTTATCACTGCTTCTTAAAATTTCATTCTATATCTCATCCCATTTTCTTTAACCTGGATTCACTAAGACACCTGAAAATAGCAATATTAGAGAAAGATGGACTTGCTTGGAGTAGGGTAGCACATAAATTTAATAAATTATTATTGTCACAATAGTTCACATAAGTGAATTTTCAGAATATATTCAACCTTCCAGAATATCCGAAACAATTCACAATCTTAAATTCAAATATTTAATCACCAGCATGTCTTTTACATAATCATTTCTGGGCTTTTTTTAATTTAAGACTCGGAAAGCAATGAAACATTAGTAATATTCATTTTTAATTAATCCAAATAGTCCATTGCAGAAATAAATATATTTCAATAATATCTAAGCTATTAAAAACATCAGGAAAAAAATCTATTTAGTTTGTAGTCTAGAATGTAGTTTTTTATGTTGATCAGTTTGTTCATTTTTAATGCCACCAATCATTATTTCATGCTTTACTTCTAGTTTCATTAATAACATAAGACAAGTTTCCCAGTTGTTTTAAAGTCATAGTGCCTTCCTCCTCCTATGCCCTCCCTTTTAGCAGGATTACTTTTCAAAACCTCTCCCCCACTCTGTGGCTTAAGAACTTGGGGCATTTGTTGGCATCTGTATCAAATAACATTCTAGCAGTGAATTGTTGACCTCAGCCTTTTTAGAATATAAAAAATGAATGACTGAATGAGAGAGAGAGAGAGTAATCATGTTTCTGAAATAAAGCTTATAGCCTGAAAGATACATTTGCCATTTCAAAAATTAAGTGTCCACAAAATTTCTGGTGCATATTTAGGCCAGAAAGATAAATGGGTCAGTGACTGGAAACACTAATTCCAGAAATAGAAAAATAGTGCTGCTTGTCCAATTTAAATCCAAAATTAAATGCATACACATCCACTTTCTATGTAACATTTCTTCTTTGTGCATATACACTGGCTTCACTATATGTGAAGGAAATAATAACAGTTATATAATTACAGTTATATAATTACAGTTCTATGGGAATTGGAGCACACCTTGATAAAAATCTCTTCTTAGTTTTAGACCTTAGTTACAGTCACTCATGCTTTGGTCACCTCCCAGTTGGACTATTGCAATATACCTCTGAAGAGTATCCAGAAACTTCTGCTAGTGAAAAATGCAGCAGTGTACACATATCAATACAGTTATATGTATTTATGTAGGTGCATCCCACACCTCTGCTACATGAACTGCATTGGTTACCATTTGATTTCTAGGTCCAATTGAAGGTGCTGGTGTTGATCTTAAGGCTAGGTCACACTGGCCGACGGATGCAAAACGTATGCAAAAAGGACATAACGGATGAGCAAATTTTCCATCCGTTGTTATCTACTCTCAAAAGTGCCCCAAATTTGCATAAACAGAGTGGACAACAACAGAAAGGAACAGACGTGGGAAGGATGTAGCGGAGATGTAAAGCGGATGTTCGTAGGAAGCCTAGCAGATGGAAGCGGATGACACATCCGCAGGGCTTCCAGGGAAGAACAGCAAAGCGGATGTGCAGCGGAAGGACCGGATACGTAGCGGATGATGCGGATGCATCATGGATGCCTATAGGGTGCATAGTGGATGCCTAGCGGATGCAAAGCGTTCACTGTGCATGTGGGGAGGATGAATTGCGTAAGCTCCACGGATATAAAAGGATGCAGCTCGCAAGCAGTCAGCATTCAGAGGAAAGACCTGCTGCGAGAGCCATCTTGAGGGAACACCATGGGGAAGAAGAGGAAGCCTATGTCTTCTCCTGCAAGCCCTGGCAAGAAGGACAGAACCACCATCCCACCCCTTGGTGCTGACTCTGAAGCTGCTGGTGCTTCTGCTGCTGCTGGTGGTGCTCCTGGTGTTGCTGCTGGTGGTGCTTCTCCTGCTGGTGCTGCTGGTGCTTCTCCTGCTGGTGCTGCTGGTGCTTCTCCTGCTGCTGGTGGTGGTGGTGCTTCTCCTGCTGGTGCTGCTGGTGCTGCTGGTGCTGCTGGTGCTTCTCCTATTGTTGCTGGTGCTTCTCCTGCTGCTGCTGGTGCTTCTCCTGCTGCTGCTGTTGTGGTGGACCAGTCCCAAGGCCCTCAAAGCCCTGCTGCTGAAGACCCTGAAGGCCCTGCCAGAGGGAGGAAGAGGCAAGGCAAGGAGAAGGGGGAGAGGAAACAATACTCAATTTCCGAAGACCATGAGGAGGAGGTGCTGGAATGGCTGAGGGAGAACGAGTACCTGTGGAGGAAGGGTCACAGGCTCTATCGCAACACCAAGAGGAAGCAGGCAGCATAGAGAGAGAAGGCGGAGAGTCTGGGCTACACTTCAGATGTACTCCTTGAGTGTTGGAAGCATATGCACACCTGGTGTGGCAAGCTGCACCTGGAGAAATCTGGGCAGGCCACTGTCAAACTCACTGACCGGGAGACCTATGTCATGGCCAGGTGCAGCTTCCTGGAGGATGAGATCCACCACCAAGGAGCAGCACCTCTGTTAACCCTCTCCCTCAGACAGCCCACAGAGAGCCACTCCTCTTCCAGCCAGGAGACAGCTACCATGTCCAGGCAGGTGTCTTTGGAGGGCCCCACGATAGAGACCCCCCCGACAGCTGCACTCCCCATGCCGGAGGATGTGAAGGATCCCCTGTCTCAGATGGAGGAAGAAGAAGCAGCCATCAGAGACTTACCCACACCCACACCCAGCTCCACCTCCACAGAAAGCAGGCAGAGAGGCAGACCGGAGGGAAAGAGCCACACTGTCCTCTTGGAGATCAGGGACACCAATAAAAGCCAGCACAGATCTCCTCTCCCAGCTAGTTCACTTTGACATACCATCCTCGAACCACAAGCCCTTCATCACATACGTGAGCCAGACCCTCATGGACATGCCCGAGGCCCAGTACCAGGCGATGAAGGAGAGGATCACAGCTCTTCTGCACCACCCTCCAGGCCCACCTGAACCTGCTCCTACCCACTCCAGGTCTGCTCCTCCACCCCAGGCGATGTCACAGCCCTTCCACGAATTTCAACAGCCCCTCTCCTACCAAGGCTACAGCTACCAGGACTTCCCTCAACAGAGGCAGCCCTTCCCAGTCCAGACCCAGGTTCCTCAGACACCACAGATGCCTCACCTGACCCAGCTGCAGACCAGACAGCCCCACTACACTCCTCCTTACTCCACCCCACAGCCAAGCCCTTCCTCAGAACATCTGTCATCAGTCTTGGGCCTCACATCTCAGATATTTGATGAAGGGCCTCTCAACCTCACAGGACTGAGTCAGCTCTCTGAGAGCTTCCTGCACACACCATCTCCTGTTGTACTCTCGGGGCCAGGCACCCCAATGGCGCCTCAGACCACCAGTCAAGCAATAGCCACCTCCACAGTCCCTGGCCCCTTTACATCTGAGACCATGGGCACGCCTCAGAGTGACTGAAAAGAGTGCCAGAGACTGAGTTCTTACCTGTTCACCTTATCTTTGCTTAAAGACACTTAACTTGGGTCATTTTGCTTTTTAATAAAGTCATACAGTTTGTTATTAATAAAGGTTATCTTTGCTTCACACACTTAGTTCATTTTTTTTTACTTAATAAAGTGTTGGGGAAAACTTTGAAAAAAGGGTTAAGCCTTTGCATGCTTGCGGGATTGGTAAGAATAGCTGTGGGATGGATAGCTGTGGGATTGGTAAGGATAGCTGTGGGATGGATAGCTGTGGGATGGGTAAGGATAGATGTGGGATTGGTAAGGATAGCTGTGGGTTTGGTAAGGATAGCTGTGGGATAAGGATATTTGTGGGATAGGTAAGGATAGTTGTGGGATAGATTAACCTCCAGTGCAAGCATAGTGGGACTGGATGGTCCACCCTCCCAGGTGCCAGACCTATGGCCCTTTATTATCAATAACAATTTAATCATTGATCAATACATTTCAACATAAACAAAACTCTCTATTAATGCCCTGTTCATTGTAGGGCCACTCAACATACATGACACAATGTCATCAGTGTGATGAGACATGCTGAAGGAAGCATCCATTCAGCATCTACCATCCTGTCTTGCCACTCCACTGCTCCAGCTGGGGAGTTGCACCAGTGTTTCAGGAGGTTGCGCTGCTTCTTCCCTTCACGTGAAGCTCTGTTGGGGCCTTGCACATCCACAGTGTCTATCAGGTTTTGTCCTTGCCTCCATTCCCCAGGCTCCATGTCCCCATTGCCTTGTTGACGGTCCACAAGCCTGTTCTGCAACACGGGGTAGTGGGTGCGCATGAGATTCTGCAGGATGCAGCAAGCCTCGACGATGCTGCTCAGAGTCTGTGGGCAATGATGCATGGTGGTGAGAAGTACCTGTAACCTGTTGGCCAGGATGCCAAAGACGTTCCCCACCACCCATCTTGCCCTGGACAGCCTGTAGTTGAATATCCTCTCTTCACGGGTGAGGTATCTGGAAGTTTAGGGCTTTATGAGGTAGGTTGTGAGGGAGAAGGCATCATCCCCCACGATGAAGTAGGGCATATCTTGTGTGTCGTTGGGTAGGGGGTCTGGATCTGGGAAACCCATGATGAGGTTGAGTTCCAGCCCACCCTTGAGGTCACTGGCGTTGTATACCTGGGCATCTGAAGCTGACCCATTGCCTGAAGCATCAATGTACATGAACTTGTAGTCAGCATCAACCATGGCAAAGAGGATGATGCTGAAGAAGCCCTTGTTGTTGAAATAATTGGACCCTGAGTTGGGTGGAGCTTTGCAGGGCACGTGCTTCCAATCTATGGCTCCAACGGTATGGGGAAAGTTCCACCTCTGATACCACTGCTCTGCAACTTTTCTCCAGCCTTCTTCAGTGGTGGGACACTGGAGGAGCTGCTCCATGTATTCTTCGATGATGGCCTGCACCACTTCTCTGACCACAATGCTGATGGTGTTGTGTGGCACCCTCCAGGCATACTGCATGTTTCTGTACGTGGTTCCAGAGGCCAGGTGGCGCAGAGTCAGTGCCACCTTCAGTCCAGGGTCTAGGCTGGGATGGAAGTTGGTGCTCTGCTTGGGTCAACCTGGGTCAACCTGGGTCTCAGACGCTCCACAACTTCGTCAAACATGCTGGTGGCATCCTCATGAAGTGCTGGAATGCATGAGTGTCTTCATTCCTCAGCTCCACCATCAGCTTGTCATACAGTCCAAACTCCACTCTTCTCCCGATCTATCTTCAGACCCAGACAGCTCTTGGATGTCTCCTTCTCCCTTCATAGAAAAGGTGAAACAGTCTGAAGAGGGCTTGGTTCTGGTGTTGAATGATGGCGGCTACCAAAAGGAGTGTGCGATGATCCATGGTGGACATCAATGGATGATGTGGAAGAGCAAAAGCAAGGCTGAAGAGGTCTGCACACCAGGGCTGCTGGACTGATAGTGAGATCCAGGTGATTTCCTTCCCCTTTTTATAGGAAATGTCAGTTTTCCGCTAGGTGTCCTTCCACATGCTCTAGGCATCCTCCAGACATCCTAAATATCCGAGATACTTGCCATATATGAACGTTTTGTCCGTTTTAATGCTTTATATCCGAGCTGCATCTGTTTTCATCCTTTCCATGTCCGTGCTTCTGACGATGTGTGGACGTTCCGTGTACCTTTCGCTTCCTCCCTCTTTCCGCTGGAGCAGATTTGAGTTGCGCGGATGCCCAGAGGATGCCCAGAGGATACAGCAGATGTGTAACGGATGACAACGGACGTAGAACGTTTGTTGCCCGTATGTGTTGCAGATGTAGATCATATGCGGCAGAAAGTTCATCCGCTCAAAAGTTTCGTGCAGCTCAAAACTTTTTGAGCGGATGAAATAGCAGTAGATGGATGTTTGACGGATAGAGCATATTAAAGACGTACGCAATGAGTACACAACGGATGCATCGCATTTTCCAACAGATGGCAAGCTTTTTTGTCCGTTTTACATCCTCTTTGCATCCGTTGGTGCAGTGTGACATGGACTTTATATAGCGTGGGACTAGGTTATTCCCGATTTTATTGCCTGTCCCACCAAATCCAATAAAATGGGTATGTTACAGATTCCATTGTTTAGGAAATTGCATTTGGTGATATATATGCATCCAGGCATCTAAGGAATATAAAGTGCGTGTGTGTTGTGGCTTTTCTGCTGTGGTGCCTGCATTGTGGAATTTTATCTTTCCAGAGATGAGGTCAGTCTCATCATTCCTGAACTTTCAAAGATCCTTCAAGACTTGGTTATGCCAGAAAGTTTGAAAGTTCAGGAAATCCCTCCATTTATTATTCTCTTTCCCTGTTTGAGTTCAGTTTTTATAGTTTTAATGTTCTTTTAATAACTATTATGTAATGGTTTTAGGTAATTATTGTTTTATTTATTCACTGTCTTATTGGGTTGTTGTATACTGCCCAGTCACTTTCCGTGAGATGGTTGATCATATACATTTGTTTAATAAATACAATAAATAAATAATATAAAATATTGTGTGACAAATAATATAACTGAACTGAATAGCTGAATAGCTCTCATACAACAAAGCTAAAAAGTTGTATCATTTTTTGTTTGTTTGTTCAAATGGAAACAATGACTATAGGGTCTGAAGGACACCATAAAAATAAGAATAAAACTAAGTCAATGAATAAATAATAAATAAAATACCAGGAAACTATGAGCTTGTTTTAAATATGAGATAGGCAACATTTAATATGCATATATCCAAATCAATAGAACACTGGAAAAATAATTTAAATGTAAATTCCATTTTAAATAAATATATTTTTAAAAAAGAAAGTGTTATCCTTATTTAGAAATTAACACGAAGGAAATGCATATACCTGAAAGCAATTCTCTAAGAACATACCTGCAACAGATTATTTAGGTTTCATCTATATGCATACACACATGGTCAAATATCAAATCAAAATGTTTGCAGTATTCAACATATCAAAATTATACACTGTAAGATTCATATAAAAACAAATATTATCTTAGCTCTAATATAAAATGAGCACTATTATTAACATTCTAAATTGCTTGAGGAGTTAAAATTATATGAAGGTATGAAAAGCCAAGTAATAATTATAGCAAGTATAGCATCCAGAAATATTGGAAGAAGAGATCTAGAGAAATATCTTGATTTTTAAAAATTGTATTAAAACCTGAAGCAAAGCAAAGTGAAGTGCAAAACAATAATCTCCATGGGCTCTTTAATTCTACATATTCCCCCATTACATTATCCCCCATTCCATGTCCCAATCCAGTTGAGCCTGAAAATCAAGTACACATGAATTAATTTCAAATAAATGTTGTGTCCAATTATTTATATAACTTTAATAGATAGCAATGGAAGAAATATTTGTCTTGTTCTGTGTAGAAAAAATCCAAACTGTAATTTTCTTTGTTTATACTATTTACATATATTTATGAAGATGGCTTAATTAAGCAGGTCATCTCTCTTGCAGAATGCAAAATTGATGCTCCAGTTTAAATTATAACTCAGAGCAGATGGCTGATATTATTTTTATATAGATGAGGAAGAAATATGTAGATACAGAAGAAGTATATGGAACAATGGATGAAACAAAATTATAATTTATTTTAGCACATATATTATCTACCATAATGATAATGTTGCTGGTCTCCCTCTGTGCTTTATTTACATAACTGTAAATCACGAAATTAAGTAAAAACATCCTAAATGCCAAAAAGAGTTACTTTAACCCATAGTCACA
The DNA here is from genome assembly GCA_015471245.1 of Laticauda colubrina. NCBI lineage: Eukaryota > Metazoa > Chordata > Lepidosauria > Squamata > Elapidae > Laticauda > Laticauda colubrina. The sequence continues at coordinate 34,197,760 of BLBF01000022.1, read as the reverse complement.
AGTCTTAAAACTTCCAAATGTAAGAAGAAGAGTTAAAAGTGTGCAGCAGTACCATTGTACATAAAGATTAAAGCCCCTGTCACACTGCACCAACGGATGGAAAGAGGATGTAAAATGGAGAAAAACACTTGCCATCCGTTGGTTAACATGATACTTCCGTTCTGTACTCACTGCCTCCGTTTTGCTTCCTCTCTATCCGTCCAGCATCCGTCTATTGACATTTCATCCGCTCAAAAGGTTTTGAGCTGCTCAAAACTTTTGAGCGGAAAATGTATCCAACGCGTCCATTCTGCATCCGCTAGGCAAACGGGGGACATCCGTTCTGTATCCGTCGGCATCCGTTACGCGTCCGCTACATCTGCTAGGCATCCGCTGCACATCCGCACAATTCAAATCTGCTCCAGCAGTAAACGGACACAGGGAGGAAGTGGAACGGACGTGGAACGGATGCGCAGCATTAGTAGCACGGACGGAGAAAGGATGAAAGCGGAGGCAGCACGCAAAGAAAGCATTTAAAATGGAAAAAATGTTCGCAGAGGGCACCTATCTCAGATATTAAGGATGTCTAGAGGATGCCTAGAGGATGCAAAAGGACACATAGGGGAAAAACTATATTGCCTATCAAAAGGGGGAGCAACTCACCTGGATCTCACTTTCAGAACAGCAGCCCTGCTGTGCAGACCTCTGCAGCCTTCATCTGCCTCTTGCTCTTCCACAGCATACAGTCATGTCCACCCTGGATCGTAACAAACCCCATGGCCACCATCGTTCTGCAGCAGTGTGAAGCCATCTACAGGCTCTGTGAACTCTACTACGGAAAGAAAAGGAGGCGGCCAAGAAGCGTCTGGGTCCGAAGATGAATCGCCAGAAGAGCAGAGTACGGACTGTACAACAAGCTGATGGTGGAGCTGAGGAACGAAGACACTCGTACATTCCAGAACTTCATGAGGATGCCTCCAGCCATGTTTGATGAAGTTGTGCAGCGGCTGACACCCAGGTTGACCAAGGCAAACACCAACTTCTGGCCCAGCCTGGAACCTGGGCTCAAGGTGGCACTCACTCTGCGCCACCTGGCCTCAGTGACCACCTACAGGAGCATGCAGTACGGCTGGAGGGTGCCACACAACACCATCAGCATTGTGGTCAGAGAAGTGGTGCAGGCCATCATCGAAGAATACATGGAGGAGCTCCTCCAGTGCCCCTCCACTGAAGAAGGCTGGAAGAAAGTTGCAGAGCAGTGGTATCAGAGGTGGAACTTCCCCCACACCATGGGAGCCATAGATGGCAAGCACGTGGCCTGCAAAGCACCAGCCAAGTCGGGGTCCACTTATTTCAACTACAAGGGCTTCTTCAGTGTCGTCCTCTTAGCCATGGTCGATGCTGACTACAATTTCATGTACATCGATGCTTCAGGCAATGGCTCATGTTCAGATGCCCAGGTATACAACGCGAGTCATCTCAAGGAGGGGCTAGAACGCAACCTCATCATGGGCTTCCCAGATCCAGACCCCCTGCCCAACGACACGTAAGATATGTCCTACTTCATTGTGCATGATGACACCTTCTCCCTCAGAACCTACCTCATGAAGCCCTACACTTCCAGACTCCTCACCCGTGAAGAGAGGATATTCAACTATAGGCTGTCCAGGGCAAGGCGGGTGGTGGAGAACGCCTTTGGCATCCTGGCCAACAGGTTCCAGGTACTTCTCACCACCATGCAGCATCGCCCAGAGACCATGAGGAGGATCGTGGAAGCTTGCTGCATCCTGCACAATATCATGCGCACCTGCTACCCAGTCTTGCAGAACAGGCTTGTGGACCTCCAACAAGGCAATGGGGACATGGAGCCTGGGGAATGGAGGCAAGGGCAAAACCTGATAGACACTGAGGATGTGCAAAGCCCCAACAGAGCTTCACATGAAGGGAAGAAGCAACACAACCTCCTTAAACACTGGCGGAACTCCCCAGCTGGAGCAGTGGAGTGGCAAGACAGGATGGTAGATGATTAATGGATGCTTCCTTCAGCCTGTCTCATCACATGGATGAGATTGGGCCATGTATGTTGAATGGCCCTATAATGATCAGGGCATTTAATAAAGAGTTGTGTTTATGTTGACATGTGTGGATGATTGATTACATTATTATTGATAATAAAAAGCCATAGGTGTGGCACCTGGGAGGGTGGACCATACAGTCCCACTATGCTTGCACTGGAGGTTTATCTATCCCCACAGCTATCTCAACCCATCCCACAGCTATTTTAACCCATCCCACAGATATCCTAACCCATCCCACAGGTATCCCTGCCCATCCCACAGCTATTACCCATCCCAAAGTTATCCCTGCCCACCCCACTGCTATCCTTACCCATCCCACAAGCATGCAAAGGCTTAAACCATTTCTAAAAGTTTCCACCAAGACTTTATTTAATAAAATAAATGAGGCAAGTGTGTGAAGCAAAGATAATTTTTATTAATATCAAGCTGTAAAAGAAAAATGACCCAAGTCAAGTGTCCAAATAAAGTCTACAGGTAGCCACTCAGTCTCTGGCACTCCTCTTGGTCACTCAGAGGTGTGCCCAGTCTCAGGGGTGAAGGGTCCAGGTGCTATGGAGCTGGCTGGTGCTGGAGTGCTGGTCTGAAGCCCCACTGGGGTGCCCGGCCCTGAGAGGACAACAGGTGACGGTGTGTTGAGGAAGCTCTCGGACAGCTGGCTCAGCCCCGTGATGTTGAGAGGTCCTTCCTCCATGCCAAGAGGTGTCAGTCCCAATACCGACGACAGATGTTCTGAGGCCGGGCTTGGCTGTGGGGTGGAGGAAGGAGCAGTGTAGTGGGGCTGTCTGGTCTGCAGCTGTGTGAGGACTGGCGTGGGTGGCATCATTGGCGTGGGTGGCATCGGTGGCATCAGTGGAACCGGTGGCAACGGTGTTGCCTGATGAGCCTGTGCCTGGACTGGAAAGGGCTGCTGCCTGTGCTGCTGGACCTCCTGGTAGCCGTAGCCCTGGTAGGTGAGGGCCTGTGGAAAGCCTTGGAATGGGAGTGACATCACCTGGGGTGGAGGAGCAGACCTGGACTGGGTGGGAGCAGGTTCCTCTGGGTCTGGAGGGTTGTGAAGCAGCTCGGTGATCCAGTCCTTCACCACCTGGTACTGGGGTTCCGCCATGTCCCTGAGGGTCTGGTTGACATAGGTGAGAAAGGGCTTGCGGTTGGAGGATGAGGAGTCGGTGTGGACCAGCTGAGAGAGGAGATCTATGCTGGTCCAGATGGTGTCCCTGATCTCCAGCAGGACAGTGTGGCTCTGCCCCTCCTGTCTGGCTCTCTGCCTTTCTGTGGAGGTGGAGCTGGGGGTGGATGCGGGTAGGACTGTGGTGGAAGTGCCGTCTCCTTTCTCCCACTGCGCCGGGGAGTCCTCCACGCGCTCCGCCATGGTTAAAAGAACTGTCCACAGGTTCTCCGCCGTGGGACGCTCCACAGAAACCTTCCTGGAGACATGAGCTGACTCTCGGCTGGAAGAGGACTGGCTCTCAGCAGGCTGCCAGAGAGAGAGGGTCGTGAGAGGGGCTGCTCCTCAGTGGCGGATCTCACCCTCCAGGAAGCTGCACCTGGCATGACGTAGGTCTCTCTGTCTGTCAGCTTGACCGTGGCCTGGCCAGATCTCTTGAGGTGCAGCCTCCGGTACCCGGTGTGCATGTGCTTCCACCAGCCGAGGAGCACCTCCAAAGTGTAGCCCAGACTCTCCGCCTTCTCTCTCCAAGCAGCCTGCTTCCTTTTGGTGTCCCTGTAGAGCCTGTGTCCCTTCCGCCATTGATATTCATTCTCTCTCAGCCACTCCAGCACCTCATCCTCGTGTTCCTCCTCAATGGAGTATTGCCTCATCTCCCATTCTCGCATATGCCTCTTCCTCCCTTTGGCAGGACCAGATGGGTCCTCATCAGAGGGGCTTCCAGGTTGTAGGGGCTGCTCCTCCACACCACCACCAGCAGCAGCACCAGCAGGATCATCATCATCATCATCATCAGAAGCAGCAGCAGCAGCAGGATCCTCATCCTCATCATTATCATCAGCAGCAGCAGCACCAGCAGGACAGGATCAGCAGCAGTAGAGTAAGCACCAGCAGTGCCAGCAGCACCAGGAGCACCAGCAGGACCAGGAGCATGAGCAGGACCAGGAGCACAAGCAGGACCAGCAGGACGAGCAGGATGAACAAGACCAGGAGCACAAGCAGGACCAGCAGGACGAGCAAGACCAGGAGCACGCGCAGGACCAGCAGGACCAGTAGGACAAGCAGGACCAGCAGGACGAGGATCAGCTACAGCAGAGTAAGCATGAGCAGAAGCACCACTGCCAGAAGCAGCATCATCAGCTCCTCCAGAAGAAGCATCAGCAGAAGCCCCAGCACCAGAAGCAGTGCCAGCAGAGTAAGCACCAGCAGAAGCACTAGCACCAGAAGCAGCATCAGCAGAGTAAGCATGAGCAGAAGCACCACCGCCAGAAGCAGCATCAGCAGAGTAAGCATGAGCAGAAGCACCACCGCCATAAGCATCATAATCAGCTCCTCCAGAAGCAGAAGCAGAAGCAGAAGAAGCCCCAGCCCCAGAAGAGTGAGCCCGTGCTGCAGAAGCCCCAGCAGAAGCAGAGTGAGGGCCAGGGGGCAGGAGGGTGGCCCTGTCCCTCTTGCCAGGGCTGGCAGCAGATGGCTGAGGCTTTCTCTTCTTCCCCATGGTTGTGGGGTTGCTGGCTGGCAGCAAAGCTGGCAGGCAGGCAGGCAGGAAGGCTGGCAGGAAGGCAAGCACCAAGGCTGGCAGGCAGGCTGGCAGGAAGGCTTGCAGGAAGGCTGGCAGGAAGGCTGGCAGGAAGGCAGGCACCAAGGCTGGCAGGCAGACTGGCAGGCAGGCTGTCAGGCAGGCAGGCAGGCAGAAAGGCTGGCAGGCAGGCTGGCAGGCAGGCTTGCAGGGAGGCTGGCAGGGAGGCTGACAGGGAGGATGGCAGGATGGCAGGCAGCAAGGCTGGCAGCAAGGCTGGCAGGCAGGCATGCAGGGTAGGTTGGCAAGGCACTCGATGTGTCTGGAAGCAGGTCTTTCCTCTGAATGGTGACCTGCTTGGGAGCTGCTTCCCTTTATATCTGCGGGCTGACGCAATGCATCCTCCCCGCATGCGCAGTGAACGCTAGGCATCCGCTAGGTTTCCACTAGGCATCCGCTACGCATCTGCTTCATCCGCTCGGCATCCGCTGTGCATCTGCTTCATCCGCTCGGCGTCCGTTCTACATCCGCTGTATCCGTTCTGTGTCCGCTTTGCTGCGGCCCCCCGGAAGCCTTGCGGATATGCCATCCGCTCCCATCTGCTTTCATCCACTAGGCTTCCGTTCCGCATCCGCTTTCCATCCGCCCTGCGTCCTCTCCCCGTCCGATCCTTTCCGTGTTATCAGCTCTGGTTATGCAAATTTTTGCCCCTTTTGAGAGAGGATAACAACGGATGGAACATTTTTCTCGTCCGCTGTGTCCTTTTTACTAAAATTTTGCATCCGTCGGCCAGTGTGACAGGGCCTTAAAATACTTTGTTAATTTATTGCACTCTCCTCAATATTTAGGTGAGCAACTATCATGGCAATTATTTCTTTTAAGGCAAAAAAGATTTGTATCTATTGCCTGAAAAGTATATTATCTTAAGTATGCTCTGGTGAATAATTTAAATTGCATCATGCTGATAATATGCATATTCTTTTTTCACAGTAACTAATCATGAATCTGGGTATATAATTAGTTGAATGAATTTGACTTATTTTCAGATTTGTTTTTATGTAAATTCAAAAATTTGAAAAACCTCATTGTTTTTTCCACTGATTGTAAGATACATAATTTTCATATATTGCATGCCCTTTTCCCTCCCCTCCCTTCCCTGTTCTTTTCCTGTTTTGTCTCGTATTTATTGAGAAATATATTTGATCAAAAGTCTTAAACAAAGGGTGAGACTCTGCATCCTTGGCATACTTCTATGTAAAATGAGAAAAGTATGAAAAGGAATATAGTAATTTTACTTCATTTTTATGAGGTCCGCATGAGCAGAAAAGAAATCTTCCAGATAAAGTAATAGAAAATTGTGTTATATTGTTATTTCAAGCAATCTCTGCAGAAATTACTTTGTTGAGCCATAGATATATGAAATAATACAATCTAAGAGCCATGCTGAGCTTTCAGGCAATAATCTTTGTGGACTTTTTACATTCCATATCTACATAATGGCCCATCAAATAAAACCGTGGAAATAATGTCAAATAGAACTAATGCAAAGGAAAGCTCTATTTTTGAAACCCATTTTCTAGTAAAGATTTGATATGTGGAGCTTTTGAGATATTTCCATTGCCAAGCATTTGTCAAGGTACAAGATTACTACTCCCAAGACATCTCTGCAGGTATGGAAATAGGTATGAAATCAGCTGTGAGCATATTCTTTTACTGATTATCAATGCTTTCTCCAAAATCATGTGTGGCCTTAAATTTCCTATTCAAGGACATCAACAATTTTGTTTTCATCATTTTGATCTTGTCACTTATTCAGCTTATATGGGGTCACTATCTGAATAGAATTTCCAGTTTTCACTTTCTAATCATACTTTAATTTGTCCATATAATTTGTCTCTCCTCTTTCTTGCTCTCGCTTCATTTCCCTCACCTTTATTGCATGAGAGGTACCACATCTCTTTCATTCAAAGGAGCAGCAGAAGTAACTTGATTCAAATTGGGACAGTCAGGACACCTCATTTAGAATTCAGCATTTAGCACTGCAGAAAGTCGAAGTTGCAACACGTGCTAGGTTCAGATTTCATTTCACTTCATTTCATGAAGAATACATCAGAGGACTGAAAAGACTAAATTGCAATAGCAATAACATTTATATATTGCTTCACAATGCTTTAAAGCCCTCTCTAAGCGGTTTACAGAGTCAGCATATTGCCTCCAACAATCTGGGTTCTCATTTTGCCCACTTCAGAAGGATGGAAGGCCGAGTCAACCTTGAGCCTGTCGAGATTCACTGGAAGTGAGTCATAAGTGATTTTCCAAGCTCCATTTATTTTATTTTTTATTTATTTTATTTGTTTGTCAAACATTAGTACAAGATAACAAGTATAAGTATGAACATAAACAGGAACAAAAGAAGTAAATACAGATAAATGGGGACAGTAAGACAGTGACAGTAGGCACTCTGGTGTGCTTATGCACGCCCTCTTTACCTCTTAAGAATGGGATGAGGTCTAAGATGTTTTACAGGTGGCTACCCCCGGCAAGAATAGCAAAGATGTTTAAGGATAAATTGGTGAAATATTGGAAATGTAATCAGATACCTGGATCATATTACCATATGTGGTAGACATGTGCGGAAGCCAAAAGATACTGGATTAAAATACACACATCCTTGAAAAAAGGGATAAAACAACATATAGATTTAAAACCAGAGACATTTTTATTAGGGATTTTGCCTGAAGATTATAGGAAAGAAATAACACATTTGATTATGAATGTAATAACAGCAGCTAGAATTGTATTTGCACAAAATTGAAAAAAATGAGAAAATTCCAATGGAGGAGAAAATGATTAAAAAAATAATGGAATGTGCAGAAATGAGTAGATTAACATTAGAAATTAGAGAGCAACAAGAAAAGGAGTATTATAAGATCTGGGGTTTATTTTATGAATGGCTAGATAGAAAAGTAAGAAATTGAAGTATATTGTAATAGTAATTATATATTATAATTGATTATTTTTGAATAAGTTGGAATATGAATATAATTTAGTAAGAGTTGAGATTTGCTTTTAAAGATAGCCTGGAATTGAAATTAAAACTTTAATGATAGCATAATGATGATACAATATGATATAGAATGTTGATTAGAATATAATTAGATTGTCTACTTAAACTGTCTACTATTGACCTCACCCCTTTCCTAAGAGGTCTGTAAGGGGCATACATAAGTGCTTACTGTTCCTGTCCTATTGTTTCTTTTTTTTTTTTTCTTATTCGTATCCATTTCATTTAGTCATAACTATGTTTATACTTATACCTGTTATCTTATAATCGTTTGACAAAAGAAAGAAAGAAAGAAAGAAAGAAAAAATGAAAGAAAGAAAGAAAGAAAGAATGAAAGAAAGAAATAATATGGATGTGAACCTAAGAGGAAAGGATTATAAGTATTGTGCACACAATATATGCACCAAACCGACACATCGTACAATTGAAAGAAGGATTTATTTGTTGTCTTGTTTGTTATAAAAAAAAAAAAATGGGGTGAGGTCCAGAGTAGATAGTTTGAGGTTGAAGCTAAGCACAGAGTTGCAGGAGGCCATCATAGCTGAAAACAGAGCTTGGGAGACTGATTTTGCTGGCAGAGTGTTCGGGCACCCACAGGAACTTCCAACATAAGTGACATTGAGCTGGCCATGCCTCCCACCACCCAAAGTCAAACAAAACCCTGATGCAGCACTCAATGAAATCAAATTTGACAACCCTGGCTTAGTGCATCCTCAATTTCCTTCTGGACATTGAAATTTTCTTTCAGTGTCCATTTTTTCCTTGCGTTAGAGAAAAGATTGGACTTATGGCCACAGAGGCATCTCCCTGCATAATACTTGCTGTTGCATTTTAAAGCAATTGTTTGGAATACGTGAAGTTCTTATAAATGTAAGTTTACCAGTCTTTTTGCAAAAGAATGGTAACATTTTGTTTAAAAATGGAAATTGACATAACACTCTTGATAGAAAGTTAATTCTTGGATGTGTATATACAGGTAGTTCTCAACTTACAACCAATCATTTAGTGACTGTTTAAAATTATAACAGCACAAAACAAGTGACTTATGACCATTTTTCACACTTATGACTGTTGCTGCATCCCCATGGTCATGTGATCAGAATTGAAATCCTTAGAAATTTGTACATATTTATGATGGTGAGATCATTTGTTCACCTTTTCGACCCACTGATAACCAAAGACAAAGGGACAGCCAGATTCACTTAACAACCTTATTACAGTTAATACACTTAACAACCTTTAACAGCTACAGTGAGTCACTTAACAAATATGGCAAGAAAGGTCATAAAATGGGGCAAAACTCACTTAACAACTGTCTCTTAATTGAGGACTACCAGTATTTGTCTCTTGTTTGGCCTTTGGGGAGTTGAAGGTTCTTAATTATTCCCATATTGTCTTAATTCCCTTCTCTCCTTCTCTTGGTATGTAGTTGAATGTGTGCATGGATATATTGTATGTGTCATTTCATCACTGAATAGATGAAGGTAAGTGCTTGAGTTAGGCTGTTAGAGGGGTTAGAAGAATTCTATAGAATAGATAGTTTCTTCTCCTTTTCCTTCCCTCTCTTCTGCTGATATCTGTCTTCTCCTTTTCCTCCAGAAATTAGAAGGAGCCTCCAAGCCAACAATATCTTTCAGATTTCACATATCTACACACAAGTACCTGCTTTATTAGCAGGAATCATTGCTTCTTTAATCTCTCTTTCCTATACTCGATGACTCTGTTTTGACACTAGCCCTCTGAAGGATAAAGGTGACCCAAAAATACAACTCCAAAATAGCATAAAATCTGTGTGACTACTTTTCAATGCATTTGAATAAAACACTTGAATGAAAACAAAACAAGATTTAATGGATGAAGAAACCTGCCAGTGCAGTCATTTGTCTGAACTTATTGCTCCTCCCAGCATGATCCCATATTAAAAAGGAGTTTTTTAACCAAGTAGTGTCAAAGTCAGAAGGCTTCACCTGTAAAATTCTATAATTTGTCCTGTGTTAAATCTGTAGGCTTTTTCACAAACAAAACTTACTTAAAATGGCAAGAAAGATATTTAAAAGAAATTCCAGCTCTTATTCTATGCATCTTTTAAACATTTTTCACATACTGTTACAGAAAAAATAGAGACTACACTGAAAGTTCTCTAGCAACTTTGGGACATTTTTCTCCAAAGCATTCCAATTAGTCACATCCCAGTTTCTATAAGATTGTAATGGCAAAAATGGTGGGCATACATTGACAGATCAGCTTACTCCTTAAAAGTAAATTGTAAAAACAAACACACACACACACACACACACACACAACACACACACACACACATTTACTTATTTTGTTAAGCAATTATAAGAGAACAGTATAATTATAAACATAGTTATGAATTCATGAGATGGATACAAAGAAGAAAAATAAAAAGAAACAGGGACAATAGGCATGTTGGTGCACTTATGCACATCTCCAGCAGACCTCTTAGAAAAGGGGTGAGGTCAATAACAGACAGTCTAAGGTTAAAATTTGTGAGGTTTGGGGAAGAAACCACAGAGCCAGGTAGAGTATTCCAGACATTCACCACTTTGTTGCTGAAGTCATATTTCCTGCAATCAAATTTGGTGTGATTAACCTCGAGTTTGTATCTCTTGTTTGTTCTTGTGTTGTTATGGTTGAAGCTGAAGTATTCATTGTCTGGTGGGACATTGCAATGTATAATTTTACATACTATATTTAGATCAGACCGAAGGCGGCATAGTTCTATGTTTTCTAGGTCTAGAATTTCAAGTCTGGTGGCAAAAGGTATTCTGCAATGAGGAGAGGAGCGGAGAACTCTTGTTTTGAAATATTTCTGGACTTTCTCAACTGTATTAATATCAGATACGTAATGCAGGTTCTAGACTGATGAGCTGTATTTAAGTATTGGTCTAGCAAATGTTTTGTATACTAAAGTTAGTAGTGTGACATTACCAGAGAAAAAGGTACGTAGGATTAGGTTAACAACTCTTAATGCCTTTTTAGCTATGTTGTTACAGTGGGCTCTAGCACTTAAGCCCCTGAAACACTGCACCAACGGATGGAAAGAGGATGTAAAATGGAGAAAAACACTTGCCATCTGTTGGTTAACGCGATGCTTCCGTTCTGTACTCACTGCCTCCGTTTTGCTTTCTCTCTATCCGTCCAGCATCCGTCTATTGACATTTCATCCGCTCAGAAGATTTTGAGCTGCTCAAAACTTTTGAGCGGAAAATGTATCCAATGCGTCCGTTCTGCATCCGCTAGGCATATGGGGGACATCCGTTCTGCATCTGTTACGCATCCGCTATATTCGCGAGGCATCCGCTGCGCATCTGCGCAACTCAATCCGCTCCAGCAGTACACAGACACAGGGAGCAAGCGGAACAGACGCGGAACGGACACGCAGTGTTAGTAGCACGGATGGAGAAAGGATGAAAGAAGATGCAGCATGCAAAGAAAGCATTTAAAATGTAAAAAACGTTCGCAGAGGGGACCTATCTTGGATATTAAGGATGTCTAGAGGATGCCTAGAGGATGCAAAGGGACACATAGTGGAAAACCTATATTGCCCATAAAAAGGGGGAGCAACTCACCTGGATCTCACTTTCAGACCAGCAGCCCAGCTGTGCAGACCTCTGAAGCCTTCATCTACCTCTTCCTCTTCCACAACATCCAGTCATGTCCACCCTGGATCGTAACAAACTCCTTTTGGTAGCCACCATCGTTCTGCAACAGTGTGAAGCCATCTACAGGCTCTGTGAACTCTACTACGGAAAGAAAAGGAGGCGGCCAAGAAGCGTCTGGGTCCGAAGATGGATTGGGAGAAGAGCACAGTATGGACTGTACAACAAGCTGATGGTAGAGCTCAGGAACAAAGACACTCATGCATTCTAGAACTTCATGAGGATGCCTCCAGCCATGTTTGACGAAGTTGTGCAGCGGCTGACACCCAGAAGTTGTGCAGAGCACCAACTTCCGGCCCAGCCTGGACCCTGGGCTCAAGGTGGCACTGACTCTGTGCCACCTGGCCTCAGGGACCACCTACAGAAGCATGCAGTACGGCTGGAGGGTGCCACACAACACCATCAGCATTGTGGTCAGAGAAGTGGTGCAGGCCATCATCGAAGAATACATGGAGGAGCTCCTCCAGTGCCCCACCACTGAACAAGGCTGGAAGAAAGTTGCAGAGCAGTGGTATCAGAGGTGGAACTTCCCCCACACCGTTGGAGCCATAGATGGCAAGCACGTGGCCTGCAAAGCTCCAGCCAAGTCGGGGTCCATTTATTTCAACTACAAGGGCTTCTTCAGCATCGTCCTCTTCGCCATGGTCGATGCTGACTACAAGTTCATGTACATCGATGCTTCAGGCAACGGCTCATCTTCAGATGCCCAGGTATACAACGCCAGTGACCTCAAGGAGGGGCTGGAACGCAACCTCATCATGGGCTTCCCAGATCCAGACCCCCTGCCCAACGACACGCAAGATGTGCCCTATTTCATCGTAGGGGATGACGCCTTCTCCCTCACAACCTACCTCATGAAGCCCTACACTTCCAGACTCCTCACCCTTGAAGACAGGATCTTCAACTACAGGCTGTCCAGGGCAGGGCGGGTAGTGGAGAACGCCTTTGGCATCCTGGCCAACAGGTTCCAGGTACTTCTCACCACCATGCAGCATCACTCAGAGACCATGGGGAGGATCGTGGAAGCTTGCTGCATCCTGCACAATATCATGCGCACCTGCTACCCAGTCTTGCAGAACAGGCTCGTGGACCTCCAACAAGGCAATGGGGACATGGAGCCTGGGGAATGGAGGCAAGGGCAAAACCTGATAGACACTGAAGATGTGCAAGGCCCCAACAGAGCCTCATGTGAAGAGAAGAAGCAGTGCAACCTCCTGAAATACTGGTGAAACTCCCCAGCTGGAGCAGTGGAGTGGCAAGACAGGATGGTAGATGATTAATGGATGCTTCCTTCAGCCTGTCTCATCACACGGATGAGATTGGGCCATGTATGTTGGGGGAGCCTACAATGAACAGGGCATTTAATAAAGAGTTGTGTTTATGTTGAAATGTGTGGCTCAATGAATAAATTGTTATTGATAATAAAGGGCCATATGTGTGGCACCTGGGAGGGTGGACCATACAGTCCCACTATGCTTGCACTGGAGGTTTATCTATCCCACAGCTATCTTAACCCATCCCACAACTATCTTAACCCATCCCAAAGGTATCCCTGCCCATTCCACAGATATTACCCATCCCAAAGGTATCCCTGCCCATCCCAAAGGTATCCCTGTCCGTCCCACTGCTATCCTTACCCATCCCAAATGTATCCCTGCCCATCCCATTGCTATCCCTACCCATCCCACAAGCATGCAAAGGCTTAAACCATTTCTAAAAGTTTCCACCAAGACTTTATTAAAAAAAATAAATGAAGCAAGTGTGTGAAGCAAAGATAAACTTTATTAATAACAAGCTGTAAAAGAAAATTTACCCAAGTCAAGTGTCCAAATAAAGTCCACAGGTAGCCAGCTCCCAGTCTCTGGCACTCTTCTTGGTCACTCGGAGGTGTGCCCAGTCTCAGGAGTGAAGGGTCCAAGTGCTGTGGAGGTGGCTGGTGCTGGAGTGCTGGTCTGAAGCCCCACTGGAGTGCCTGGCCCCGAGAGCACAACAGGTGACGGTGTGTTGAGGAAGCTCTCGGACAGCTGGCTCAGCCCCGTGATGTTGAGAGCTCCTTCCTCCATGCCATGGGGTGTCAGCCCCAGTACCGAGGACAGATGTATTGAGGCCGGGCTTGGCTGTGGGGTGGAGGAAGGAGCAGTGTAGTGGGGCTGTCTGGTCTGCAGCTGGGTGAGGACTGGCATGGGTGGCATCTGTGGCGTGGGTGGCATCGGTGGCGTCGGTGGCATCAGTGTCGTGGGTGGCATCAGTGGCATCAGTGGAACAGGTGGCAACGGTGTCGTCCAATGACTCTGTACCTGGACTGGGAAGGGCTGCTGCCTGTGCTGCTGGACCTCCTGGTAGCCGTAGCCCTGGTAGGTGAGGGCCTGTGGAAAGCCTTGGAATGGGAGGGACATCACCTGGGGTGGAGGAGCAGACTTGGACTGGGTGGGAGCAGGTTCCTCTGGGTCTAGAGGGTTGTGAAGCAGCTCGGTGATCCAGTCCTTCACCACCTGGTACTGGGGTTCCGCCATGTCCATGAGGGTCTGGTTCACATAGGTGAGAAAGGGCTTGCGGTTGGCGGATGAGGAGGCTGGCAGGCAGGCTGGCAGGAAGGCTGGTAGGAAGGCTGGCAGGCAGGCAGCAACCAAGGCTGGCAGACAGCAAGGCTGGCAGGGAGGCTGGCAGGGAGGCTGGCAGGGAGGCTGGCAGGGTAGCAGGCAGCAAAGCAGGCAGCAAGTCTGGCAGGCAGGCATGCAGGCAGGGCAGGCTGGCAAGGCACTCGATGTGTCTGGATGCAGGTCTTTCCTCTGAATGGTGATCTGCTTCTGAGCTGCTTCCCTTTATATCCGCAGGGCTGACGCAATAAATCCCCCCCGCATGCGCAGTGAACGCTCCGCATCCGCTAGGCTTCCGCTACGCATCCGCTTCATCCGCTGTGAATCCGCTTCATCTGCTAGGCTTCCGCTGTGCATCCGCTTCATCCGCTGTGCATCCGCTTCATCCGCTCGGCGTCTGCTCTGCATCCACTCTATCCATTCCGCGTCCACTTTGCTGAGGTCCCCCAGAAGCCTCGAGGATGTGCCATCCACTCCCATCCACTTCCATCCACTAGGCTTCCGCTCTGCATCCGTTTTCCATCCGCTCTGCGTCCTCCCCCCATCCATTCCTTTCCATGTTATCCGCTCTGGTTATGCAAATTTTTGCCCCTTTTGAGAGCGGATAACAACAGATGGAACAGTTTTCTCGTCCGCTGTGTCCTTTTTACAAATGTTTTGCATCCGTTGGGCAGTGTGACAGGGCCTATTAGAGATGAGTATTTCAAGGTCCTTGACAGAGTTTGGATCATCAACAAGGTTTTGACTATTCAGCTTGTATTTTATTTTCTGGTTTTTTTTTTATTGCCAATATGTAAGACAGAGCATTTATTTATTGAGATTTGAAATTGGCATTTGTTTGACCATTCTGATACATAGTTGGGGTCTTTTTGAAGGGTAGCAGTATTGTCTGTGGTGTTGAATAGATTTACATCATCAGCGAAGAGAATGCAGTTGCTCTTAATATGATCATAGAGGTCATTTATGTAGAAGATGAAGAGAGTTGGTCCTAGAACACTGTTTTATATATATAGACACATTCCTTCTTGACATCACCTAGAGCCTCTCCTTAAGGGTGAGGAGTGGCTTAGAAACATGAAATATAAACAAACAAACAAACGAATGAATGAATGAATGAATGAATAAAAATATATAAAGCTTAAAAATGGATTATGTAAATTCATACAGAAGGGTTGGAAAAGATTTTGGAGATTATGCAGTCTAATCCCATGCATCACTAAAGCATTTCTCATAGTCTTCTCATATCTATAAATACTTCCAGCAAAGAATCATCTATTTCCACAGCAATGTGTACCATTGTTAAATAGTCTTAGCATAAGGAACCTCAAAGGTGTTTTTTAAAATGCAACTGGATTGTTTGTTTTGTTTGTTTTATTTTTTTGTTTGCATTTTTGTTGCATTTATTTTTGTTTGTTTTATCACTGGCAAGAGAGAGATAGCTGCAGCTCAGCCTGGGTGCTTGGAATGCACTGGTTGTGCACTGGTTGTACATTGGTTGTGCACTGGGACTTTTGCAAACTTGCAGAGCCCAAGGCTGGAGTACCAAGAGTAGTAGCAGCAGAGATGCTTACTCGGCTATTCTCATGCCCACTCAGCCACTCGGGATTAAACCAAAATGTAGCGCTTGGCTCTCTCAAGTACCTCAAAATCTTTTTTTTTTCTGTTGTTATGGGGATGGGGGAAAAACGGGAGTGATTCAGATGCTGTTGTTGGAGATGGCGCTGGCGAGAGAGGTGCCAGCACTGGTGGGAACTGTGGAAGCTACGGAAGCCTTAGAAGCAGCTGAAATGCTGCTGGACATGCATGCCGATGCCACCCATCTGCTGACCCAGGTAAGGGAGGGGTAAGGGAGTTCCACCATGATTGGCTGTTAGGAGCGGCTGACAGTGAGGCATAGCTGCCTGCGGGCCATTCCTAATGGCAAGTTTCCCCCCCCCATTTCCCCCCCCCATTTCTCATGTTCTAAACTAGGCCTAAATTTGGGGGGAGGGGCTCAATTTCATTTTATGCCTAGAAAACATACTGGGTCTTCCTATTGGGGGAGGCGTATTATTGGAGAAACATGGTACCTCTTACAATACTAGACAACCCTGTATCACCAGTAGAGACCTTCAAATTTCTAGGTTCTACTATAACACATGACTTAAAATGGACACCTAACATCAAAAACATCATCAAAAAAGCACAACAAAGAATGTTCAAATTGCCCAAGAAGCTGCTGATACAGTTCTACAGAGGAATTATTAAGTCTATCATCTGCACCTCTATAACTGTCTGGTTTGGTTCTGCAATCCAACAGGACAGAAACAGACTTCAGAGAGTAATTAGGACTGCAGAAAAAAAATTACTACCCATCTACCTTCAACTGAGGACCTGTATATTGTACAAGTAAAAAATATTTACAGCCCCTCACATCCTGGATATAAATTGTTTCGACTCCTTCCCTCAAAACAACACTATAGAGCACTGCACATCAGAAAAACTAGACACAAGAACAGTTTTTCCCCAAAAGCCATCACTCTGCCAAACAAATAATTCCTTCAACACTGTTCAACTGTTACAAAGTGTACACTATTATTACTGTTAATCTTCTCACCACTCCTTATCACCCATCCCTTGATTGTTGATTGTATCCCATGACTATCATTAAGTGTTGTATGTTATGATTCTTGATTCTTAATGAATGTATCTTTTCTTTATGTATGCTGAGAGTATTTACACCAAGACAAATTCCTTGAGTGTCCAATCACACTTGGCCAATAAAGCTATTCTATTCTATTCTATTCTATTCTATTCTATTCTATTCTGTTCTGTTCTGTTCTGTTCTGTTCTGTTCTGTTCTATTCTATTCCAATAAATTTGCAGAGGTTATGGAGATTATGGTAAAAGTCAAAACAATGATCTCCAAATTACCTGTAAAAGAATATGTACCTGTGTGTATGTCTAATCTCATTTAATGCTGAAATTTTTGCTTTTCTCATGCAAAAGTATAATTTTTAAAAAAATGGTTTTAAAAATAAGCTCTATTTTTCCTTTTCCCTATGTCTCTCTTTCTCCAGTTACAATGCTGGTAGTTGACAAGTTTGAGACAATCTGGTAAGGATCTCCTTAGTACAGACTCTAGTCAAGTAACATGCTAGGCAGGGTAAACCATGTTCTGAGAGGACTTGGAAGAATAACTACTGACTTGTTCTTGTGAGTTATTATAATTTTGATCACTGGGATGCTAGGAGGGTTAGCATAATTGATTGGCAAGCTTGGTCCTTCCTGGAAAGGGCCCACTTATCACTGGCAGGACTCAATTGCATCTGGAGTCCCTCTTGCTGCCAATACTCTATGTTAATTCGCTCAAAGAGGCAGCAGAAGTGGATGGCACAGTGAGATAGGCAAGCCAAGAGAAAAAAAAACCTGGCAATGAGAAAATAGCATTTGTAGCATTGCACTCCAGTCCTGTTTCTGTGTTATCCTGGCATTCATTCTGTAATTGTCAAGAGTTTTCATCTTGGCCCAAATTGTAAAAAATGCAAAAGTAAAGGAAGCCCTGAGCTCATCATTAGAATGCTGAGAGCTGAGCTCCAGCTTGTGTTGCAAGATCAGCCTAGAAATGCAACAATCTGTAAGCAAAAAGAAAGCAAAGTCAAAGCTTGTGACTGGCCCCATTTCAAGATGGAAAAAGTGAACAAAGCCCAAAATAACATTAGTATTTCCACCCCAAAAGAGTTTAATAGACATAGAACCTAATGAGATATTACACCATTTGGTTGGTGGCTCATAACAATGTCAGAGAGATCATCCCATCACTCAATCCTATTTTAGCTGGAAATGAGATTGAAACAGAGCATAGTATCTGGAAAAACCCTAGCCACAGTGAAAAAAAAATGAACTAGTTCAAAAGTTTGTTAAGTATTTTAAAGACATCTATTTGATTTCCTGCATCAAGCCAGTTCTCTGCTTCAGTTGGCAAATCTACTTCAATTGGGTGATTTGACCAAAGTTCATCAAACTGAAACACTCTTTCAAATTTTTGCACTAGTCTACTGATTATAATTCAGGCTACACATATTACATACTTTATCAAGCTGATCAAAATGTTTTGACCACCAAGTAGATGCATAGTGCAGTTTTTAAAATATCAAGAAAATCCCTTGCAAAGTTGTAACCACAACACAGAATGCACCAGGAACTACACAGAGATAAAAATTCTGTAATGTAAAATATACCTCTAGGAAATATGCTCAATTTGTCAGTCTGCATGTATAAATGAGCAATCTGAACTGTTTCTAGTCAAGTTTCAGGCAAACCATTATTGACAGAGCAAGCAGATGTATTTAAGTCTTATGGACAATTTATTTCAATTTATGCTAATTAGTTTGATAGAATCTGGTTTCTATCTCTTGATTTTATACCCCTTTCATTTATTTGTAAAATGTCCTACTTTCTCTACCATACTTTATTATAGTGCACTTATACCAACATAAATAATTTTGATAAGTGTTTGTGTGGCAACAGAGTACCAAATTGTGCTAAGTATGAGAACAAATCCCTTTTTATTGTTGATTGGCATATAAGTAGGCAATTTCTTATGTTGACTTTTATATCTCCCCCAACATGCAGCAGAATAATGCATTTTTGTATATTTTACTATATCCATACAATTTTAGCTATTTCTAACATTCACTTACTCATTAAAGATATCCCAAAAGTAATCAATTATTTTGATTGATGTCTATAGATGTAACTTGGTGTTATGTTTCATGAACCTGGAGTCATGGCTTCATTTTGCTTTTCAAAGCCACATAAATTTTCAAAAAGTTCTAGAAGCTGATAACCTTTCCACTATTGAAACTTACCTAGTAAAGTGGTATCTCATACACAACATGCTATCAATGATATCATTTTCTGTTGTGCTTCAGAAAATCATTAGCTATTCACTCCTCTTGAATAAGGCACTGGGGAAGAGTCCAATTGCTGTGCCAGAATGAAGCTAGACTTTAACACAAGCATTTGGAAAAAATGGTTTTTCAATATCTTCGTATGAAGAAAACACAGCTTCACTGACTTTTCATTTAGAAGCAAAAATAATATCAAATGACAGTGTGATATTAAAGAGGGAAAAGAAAAAGGAATGAATATCTCAAGCTATGAAGATTCATGGAAATAGGTTAATTATAGCAGCTCATTTTTAATTAGTCAGTACAACTGTATCAACCATAAGTGAATATGTCTATGTTATAATAAAACAATAATTTTCTGTTTGAATGAGCAGTGGTTGTGCAGGAAATACAATAATTTAGCTTCTCTGTTTACATATGTATTCCTGGCAGTTATTGTTGCCTCATATTCTAGCAAATCAGGAATAAGGAATACTTGTTTTCTAGCAGTAATTAAAAACAGATAAGGTTTCCCTAAAATGTTTACTTGAAGATGTAGAGATTGGAATTCACTTGGTAGAAATTTACCACTATCATATTGCTACAGAATAATCTACTATAATGCAAATGTTGCATGGAGTGGAAATCTTTCAAAACAGCCAGAATGTAATGAATATATAGTTTGCACTCAAAGCTCCACACAAGCTTAATAATTTTAGACTGGCACCCAAGCTCAATTTGATGTATTTCTTAAATAAGCCATCAGCATACTCAACTGTATTGGACAGTTTTATCTTGTTTCCAATCTCTCCTTTTTAGGAAAGATCGTTGAGAAGATGATCCAAGATGATTGTTGAGAAGATGATCCAAGTTCAGCCAACCATAGATAAAGTTGTATTACCATGATGCCTTACATATTTCAAGTTTAAGTATGTTGCACCATTGATCAGACTTATGGATCACTTGTGGATGGAGTGGGATAGGGGTAAGATGTTGATGCCAGCTCTTCTTGATCTTTCAGTGGTTTTCAATATAAAGATGATGATATCCTTGTAGATCAGCTTTGCTGGTTAGTGGGGGGGGGGTGTTGGACACAATATATACGAGTTTCTTCTCCTTTTTCTGGGGTTGCTTCCAGATGATGCAGACCTGTGACCCCTTCTCTATGCAGCGACCTCAGAACTCAATCCACTCCCCAATCATAGTTGATTGATTTTACATAGCTGCCATATTGCAAATTAAGTTATTCCAAGCAGTGTATAAGAAAGCTAAAAAATGAACTTCTGGTGATGATGTCTGGATGTTGCAGAGCGAAGAGGACTACCTCTGTCCTTTAACTCTGATTTTTCCATGATCGGGGACCCTTCAAAGGCACAGGAAGCTTGGAAAGCAATGTGAAGCAAGGGGACCCCAAAGGTGCAGTGGGGAGGGAGCCAGTCTCCAGCTGCACTGAAGGATTTCCCTCAATCCTGGAGCAGAGAGTGTCCTGCCTTGTCATTTTGATACGGTGGACCTGAAAACGTGACTAGTCACAACTGAAGAGGAAGAAACAACCATAAAGAATGGACTGTGACATTTCAGAAAAAAAATCCATATCACAGGAGATCAAATTGAATTGTTAAAGTAAGTAATTCCTCGAGATTTTCAGCAAAAGAGGAAGGTCCAAGGGGAGGGTGTTAACCCTGAAAAGCGGCATCCTGAAAGAAAGAGCTAAAATTCAGAAGACTTAAAGCCAGGGAGAGAAAACAGAAGATCCTAGACAGCAGGGGTGTTGGAGAGGAGAGTGAGGGGGAAAAAAAGGGGGGGAGGAGGAAAGACTATGATGAAAATCAAAGAGAGAGAATAGAAAACATTAAAATTGAGAGAGAGGAAAGAGAGACTCATGTGAACTGGTTTGACTGGCACAGAAAACAACAAAGTATCCACTGAATGGAATGAGTCGAGATAAATCAAAACTGTGAAGAAGAAAGAGGAGCTAAGAAGAGTGTTCCGGAGGTGACTATGGATTTGTTAGAAAAAAGCCCTGAGAACGGAGAACAAAAATTGGACATTTTTGGTGGCTTAGAGAGCAACAAAGCAACTGAAGAAGAGTTGGGAAAACAGTTAATGACTGGAGGAATGAACTCTAGAACCATAGAACTTAATAACTGAACAAGTAGGAGAATTATAGAAAATCTAAAATTAACAATGAAAGGACATTGGACTATCAGCTGAAACAGAACCGTGAAAGAATACTCGAACATCAAGTAATTTTTTCACGAATTGGAGATGAAGCTAATTAGAGAATTAACTATATAGTAACTAGTTTAATATATTAAATATGTTGTAATATTGAATATAATATTTATGTATATTTACATATTTATATATAATTTATAATATTTGTATGAATTTGAAGGATTGAAATACTTTTGGAAAGAATTAAAATGGACACATTTTATTATATTTATAGGATTAATTTTAATATTATATTTATAGGATTAATATTAGTTAATATATATGCTGAATACCAAATATTAATTGCAGTTATGCATATGTACCATAGATTATTTAATAGATTATATATCTGTGTGTGTGTGTGTGTGTGTGTGTGTGTGTGTGTGTGTGTGTGTGTATATATATATATATATATATATATATATATATAT
>BLBF01000022.1:34143404-34172799 GCA_015471245.1 Laticauda colubrina | reverse complement strand
TTTTTCAATCTCTATGGCTTCTCTGATGATTCTGTGGCTGGGGTTTTTTATAGTGGCCAGGGTTTTAGTGCCATTGAAGTTGATGTTGTGACCTGTGGTTTTCATGTGTTGGACTTATGAAGAAGTGTGTTCCAGCTTTTTTACTGCATGTTTGTGTTCATCTAGGTGGGTACTTATTCTTCTATTGGTCTGTCCAATGTATGTAGCCAGGCATGATGCACAGGGAACTTCGTATATGCCTTAGTTTTCCAGGTCAGTTTTATCTTTGGGGTTTCTAAGGATGTTTGCTATTTTTCTGTCTGTTTTGAAGGCAGTCTTGATGTGATGCCTGTGTAGTATCTTAATGATTTTGTCTGTAGTACCTCTTATGTAGGGCAGGACAGCTGTTTCATAGGTCTGTTGATCTTCTAGGTCTCTATTATGTCTTAGTGTGTTTTTGTGGATCAAACTGTTGATTTTGTTATTGTGGAAGCCATTGGCTGTCAGTACTTTAGTCAGGGTGCATAGCTCAGTCTTTATATGTGTCTTGTCTGCCAGGCGTTTGGTTCTGGTAATTAGTGTTTTGGCCATGGAGTTTATCTGTGCTGCATGGTGGTGAGATTGGGCGTTGAGGTAGCGGTTGCTGTCTGTTTTCTTCTGGTATACGGTGTGTCCTAGTGTGCCATCTGTTCTTTTGTAGATTAGTACATCTAGGAATGGTAGTTGTTTGTTAGTTTCTGTTTCCATTGTGAACTTGATTTTGGGGTGTGTGCTTTTTAGGTGTGTTAGGAAATTGTTTAGGTTTTCTTTTCCATGGGGCCAAATCACAAATGTGTCATCCATGTATCTTAGCCATAATTTGTCAGAACCAGAGTTGACCACGTTGTGGGATTTTATTGACAAGAACCTCTGGAAAAGGTTTATCTGGCCTTCTACCTCCCCATTGGCTGTACCAGTGCTTTTTGTAAAAGAGAAATCAGTGTAGCTACATTTGTGTTGTGATTACTGCAAGTTGAATGCAATCACAGTGAGGAATCGGTACCTGCTTCACCTCATCCCTGAACTTATTGAGCGCCTTCGTCAAGCTAAGATCTTTATGAAGTTGGACTTGTGTGGGGCCTACAATCTGGTTCTCATTCGTGCAGGGGACAAGTGGAAAACAGCTTTCCAGATGGGCATTTTGAATATAACATGATGCCTTTTGGATTAACCAATGCCCCAGCTGTGTTCATGCATTTCATGCACTATGTTTTCCATGATTTGTTGGATCAATTCGTGGTCATTTGTTTAGATAACATTTTAATTTACTCAGACTCCCTGCAGCAAGATTGGCAACCTGTGGGGCTGGTGTTGCAATGTTTGCATGATAACCACCTGTTTGCTAAGCGTGAAAAATTTCAGTTTGCACAAATCATGATTGACTTCTTGGAACATCATATTTCACCTGCTGGGGTGGAAATGGACCCGGAAAAAGTACAATCGTTGCAGCCGTGGAAACCTCCATAGCAGGTTAAAGATGTGCAATGACTGTTGGGGTTTGCGAAGTACTACCACACATTTATTCCTCACTTTGCTGCCTTTACTGCTCCCCTTTCTAATCTGCTCAAGAAGGGGAGAAGTTCCATTGGGGTGCTGAGGAGCAGACAGCTTTCGAGGTGTTGAAAGTCACCTTTGCTTCTGAGCCTATCCTCAAACACCCTGATCCAGGCCAGCCATTTGTGGTGGAAACAAATGCTTCTGATGTGGCTTGTTGGTTTCAGTACTCTTCCAGGCCTATGCTCCCACAGGCACCTTGTTCCCATGCACTTATTATTCCCGGAAGTTGTTGGCTCCAGAGTGCAACTATACAATTTGGGACAAGGAGCTGTTGGTGGTTAATGTCACTTTTGAGAATGGCGGTACCACCTGGAGGGGGCTTGTCACCAAATCAAGGTTCAGATGGATCATCGCAATTTAGAACACCTATGTACAGCTCAGACATTGAACCAGGGTCAGGTGAGATGGTCCTTATTCTTTGCTCAATTTGATTTCCGGGTGAGCTATGTTCCGAGTGGAGGGAATCAATGTGCCAGCGCCCTATCTCAGGAGCCCGAGTATACCTGAAGGGAGGATAAAATTTTGCCCCAGGCAGTGATTCCATTGGAGCGGTTTGTGGCCACCGAGGAACCTGTGGACCTCCGAGTGAGGATTCAGGAGGTGCAGCAGCAGGAACCATTTGTGGCAGCTCGATATCAATTGGATGAGAATGGGAGACAAGAGATTCCTTGGGTGTATATCGGAGAGCTATTGCGGTTCTGTGATCACATTTACGTGCCTGGAGGTCCTCTTCGTGGCCTTATCCTACATCAATATCATGATAGTCCAGCGGCAAGACACTTTGGGGTGTTCAAAACACTGCACTTTATTTCTAGGACATTTTGGTGGCTGAGACTTAAACATGATGTGTCGAGATATGTGGCGTCCTGTGGGATCTGTTGCCAAGCCAAGTATGCTCCTGGTGCGCCCCCTGGTCTCTCGCAGTCCTTGCTCATACCAGAATGACCATGGGGGGTTAGTTTCATTGGATTTCATCATTGAGTTACACCATCGAATGGTGCCACAATCATTTTGGTGGTGGTGGATACATTGACAAAAATGGCCCACTTTATTCCATGTGCAGGTCTTCCATCAACCAAGACAATGGCTCAATTGTTTATCTGCCATATTTTCCAATTGCATGGGTTACCAGACCTCATGGTATCAGATCAGGGGTACAATTTACAGCACGCTTCTGGCCCTACTCATGAAACTGCAGGTTCAGGTGTGTCTGTTGTCTGCTTTTCACCCGGAAACTGATGGGAGGACAGAGAGAGTGAATGCTATTTTGGAGCAGTACCTCCGCTGTTTCAGCAATACTCAACAAGATAATTGGGTGGAAGTGCTGCCAGTGGCAGAATTTGCTTATAACAATGCTCAACATGCATCCACCCGTGTGTCCCCTTTCTTTGCTAACTATGGGTTTCATCCACGACTTTTCCCTTTAGCCCCGTCTGATTCCCCAGTTCTGGCAGTAGATATGTTTTTGCAGGAGTTAAAAGCCATGCACCACATGGTCCGTGATCAACTAGAGTGAGCCAAGGAAGACTATGAATGGTTTGCAGACCAACATCGTCATGATGTTCTGCCTTTAGCAGTAGGCAATTGAGTTTGGCTCTCTACTTGATACTTATCAACGACGTGACCATCAAAAAAGTTCGATCACCATTACTTGGGACCTTTTCCAGTCAGGGCAGTGATCAGTCCTGTGGCTTATCATTTATTCCTGCCATGGACCATGTGTATCCATCCTGTTTTTCATCGTTCCCTATTAGTCCCTGCCTTGGCCGACAATCCGCACAGACCGGCTCCATCACAGCCAGCTCCAGTAGCCCCTCTGGGAGAGGAGGAATACGAAATGGATAGCATCCAAGATTCATGCCAGTTGCAAGGCCAATTTCAGTATTTGGTGGCATGGAAAGGTTATGGACCAGAGGGTTTCACCTGGGTTGATGCCACTGATGTTCATGCTCCTCGTTTGATCCAGGACTTTCACGCTCAGTTTCCTCAACGTCCTCATCCACCTGATCCTGGGTGAGGGGGCCCTGCAGGGGGGGACAGTGTCATGCCCCTGGTGGAGACTGTCTCTGAGGAAGAGGAGGAACAGCCAACAGGGAGTGGGAGTGTGGCTCAAGAGGTGGTGGAGGAGGGTGGGGAAGGGCAGAGGCTGGCTGAGCAGTCAGAAGAGGATCCAAGCCCATCCCCTACCCATCCTAGGTCACGCAGGGAGGAGGGGATCAGGAAAAAGTGAGGTCTACTCAAGAGGAGATTACCATGATCCTCCTCATGGCTTGCAACTGGGAGCTATGTATATAAGATTGTAACTACACAGTTGGAATTGCTGGAGTGAAAGTTTAGTGTTTACTTTGAAAGAGGTTTATCTTTGCTGGCGTTCTTCCCATGGACTGTCCTCGGTTATTTTCCTGGAGTTTATGATTAGTTATCTTGGCTTGCTTCAGAACTCTTGTCAATGTGGTTTGTTTTGGTTTTCTTTTTGCCTCATTATTTACTATTTTGACTTTAAACTGTGCCTAATAAAACAGTGAAGCTAAGTTGAAGGCCTTACTGGACTTTAATGTATGTTTTGGGTTTTCGGTTATTTTGAGAGACTACGGGTCATCACACCATCTTTCATTTTGTACATACAGTTTGTCAGTTGGTTTAGAATATTTTGTGTGATCCTTTCATAATCATTGTTCACAATTTATATCAATCTCACATTGTCAAACTAACATATGCTTATCAATTTATCAATTATTAATTATCCTGCTATTTATTTCATCAATATTATATTATGCTGTCATCCAATGGTTATATATGTCTACATTATATTTTGTAGTCAGTCTATTAAACTTCTATAACAAAATTATCTATTCTGTTACCTTACCATGTCTTTTTATCCAACCATTGATAAAACAAATCCCATATCATATGAAATAGCTTGTCTTCTTGTTCTCTAATTTCAAATGTCAGTTTACTCATTTCAGCACATTCCTTTATTTTTTTAATAACTTCCTCCTGCATAGGTATTTTGGCATTTTTCTCATTCTTTGCAAGTACAATTCTAGCTGCTGTTAAAACATTTACAATCAAATATTTCAATTCTTTATTGTATATGTCCGGTATGACTCCCAATAAAAAGATATCTGGTTTAAAGTCTATATGTTGTTTTATTATTTTTTCCAACCATGTGTGGATTTTAGTCCAATATTTCTTTGTGTTCGAACATGTCCACCACATATGGTAATATGAACCAGGTATCTTATGACATTTCCAGCATTTATCCGATTTATTCTTAAATATTCTCACAAGTCTTGTCGGGGGTAGGTGTCACCTGTAAAACATCTTATACAAATTTTCTTTATATGCAGTTGACATTGTTATTTTATCATTTTGAGATCACAATTTTTGCCATTTTTCTAAATCAATCTCATATCCAAAATTTTTCCCCCAAGCAGTCATCATTTCTTTAACTTGTTCCTCCTCCAATTTAAATTCTAATAGATGTCCATTAAGTTTTTTAATTACCTTTTTATCAGTACCTATCAAAATTTTATCTAAATCAGTCAACTTATCATAAATACCTTCTGCTGTAGAGTCTTTGTCAAACCTAGACTGTATTTGCAAATATGAAAACCAATTCATTTTTATACCATGTTCTTCCAATGCTTGCATAGATTTAAGTTCACCTTTTTCATTCAATATCTCACCCTATCTAACTGTTTGTTCCTTTTTATATATTATTGGATAAGAAAAAGCTTCAATAGTTGATATCCATGTTGGAATATTTAAGTAATATTGTCTTTTTGTCTTCTCCCAGTTCAAAACGATGCCTCCTCGAATATAATTTCTTCTAAAATACCCCTGTGTTTTAGTTCCCTTATAACAGAGAAGGGCATATTATCCCAACAGCAAGTCATGGCCTTCTAAAGTCAATAATCTACTGTTCCTTAGTGTTGTCCATTCCTTTTCCCACATCAAATTTTCCTCCCAATTGGACAAGGCAAACCCTCCTCTTATTCTTGCATGTTGAAAATTTTTTAATTTTATTCTTGCTTTTTTACCCTGCCGAATATATTTCAACAAAATTCTGTTTAAATCTTCAAAACACTCTTTCCCTAGTTGAATAGGAATTGTCTGGAATAAATATAAAACTCTAGGCAATATATTCATCTTAATTGTAGATATTCTCCCAATCAATGATAGTTGCAGTTTTTCCCATTTTATCAAATATGTCACAATCTGCTGTTGGAGTTTAACATAGTTTATCTTCTTGCAGTGTACTACATCTTGGTGTAATATATATCCCTAAATATTTCACCTTGTTGATGACCTGTATTTTAAAAATTTCTTCCAACTCTTCCTTTAATCTTGCTAACATATTCTTTGTTAATATCTTTGTTTTGTCTTTATTTATTCTCAAACCTGCTACTTTTCCATATTCTTCTATTTTTTCTATTAATTGAGTGCTGCTTCCAATGGGTCTAATATAATATAAATACACAAGGTCATCTGCAAAAGCTTGCAATTTATATTCCTCCTTTTAAATTTTCATTCCTTTTATTTCTCTTTCTTCTCTAATATTCCTGTTCAACACTTCCAATGTTAACACAAACAGCAGAGGTGGCAATGGACAGCCTTGGCTTGTCCCTTTTCTTATATCTATGGATTCTGTTAATTCCACATTCACCATTACCTTTGCAGTTTGTTCATGGAATATTATTTCAAAGGATAATTTTTTTTTACCAAAGCCCATTTGTATCAATGGCAGTAAAATAAATTGTCAACTCACATTGTCAAAGGTGTGCTTCATAGTATTCTAGAGTATCCAAAATAATTCTCACATTGGCTTTGATTTGTCTCTTTGGCAGAAATCCATTTTGATCAGTATGAATAAAATTATTTAAGTATCTTTTTAGTCTTTCTGCCAAAACTGAAACAATTTTTTTGTAGTCTGAGTTTAATAGAGATATAGGTCTATAATTTTTAACTTGCTGTAGGTCTGTACCTTCCTTCAGTATAAGCATAATGTATGCTTCTGACCATGTTTTTGGTATTCTTTTCTTCAACATAACTTCATTCAAAACTTCTAAAAGATGAAGATTTAATATTTCCTGTAAAGTCTTATAAAATTCCACTGGCAAACTATATGGACCTGGTGCTTTCCCAACATTCTGTTTTTTTAAGGCTTCTGTTAATTCCATCATTGTTATATTTCCTTCTAACATTGTTTCAATATTTTTAGGTATCTGAGGTAGGTTCACTTTCTGTAGATATTGCTTTTTTTTTTTTTCTTGAATATTCTCTTGAAAATACAGTTTTCCATAGTAGTCTTGTATAATTTTTTTCTTCTCATTTCCATAGCAAACCTGTCCTTCTTTATTTATTAATTGATTTATCCTTCTTGATTCTCTTTCTTTCTTGGTTTATAAGCTAGCCATCTGCCTGGTTTGTTTGTATCTTCAAAGTAATTCTCTTTGGCATTTTTAATTTTTTGTGCTAATTTCTCTTTTTCCATTAGTCCCGTTTTATGTTTAATTATATCCATTTTGTTTTTAATATATTTTTTTTGTGGGGACTTCTGTAAATCTTTTTCCAATCTTTTATAGTCATCCTCTAATGTCTTAAATGTATTTTTCTGTTTTCTGTTTCTTCTCCTAGTATAATCTATTATCAAGCCTCTTGTGTAGGCCTTCATCGTGTCCCAGAGATTCTGTAAGGATGTATCCTCTTTTCTATTTTCTTTGAAGAAGAAAACAAATTCTTTCTCTATTTCTGTTTAAAGTTTTTTTCTTTTAATATCATATTAAAGTCCATGTAGATCTCCTTTTGTATCCTTTCCAAATAACTGACACCTGATTATGATCTGCCCAAGTGCTCATTTCTATTTCAATCTGTCATACATTAGTCAATAATTCTGCTGACATCCATATCATATCTATTTTAGACCAGGATGTATGGCTGTTTGAATAAAAAGTATATTGCTTACTTTCCACATTTCTCTCTCTCCATGCATCATTTAAGTTAAATTCTTCTATTATTCAAAGGAAGGATTTTGGTAGTAACTTTCTAACTTTCTTTGTTGTTTCCTGTGTTTTATAATCCAACCGGTCATTAATTATTCCATTAAAATCTCCCTTCATACAAATATTAACATCGTCCAATTCCATTATTTCCGTATGTAATTTTCTGTAGAATTCTTCTTGTTTATCATTCGGGGCATAAATTGCAATTAGAAGTGTTTTAACGCTGTTATCCATTATTTCCACCATCAGAATCCTTCCATCATCATCTGTGTAGATTAGTTCTGCCAAAATTGTTTCTTTAATATATAATACCAAACTTCTTTTTTTGGATTGTGCCAGCGACGTAAATAATTTCCCTAGTTTTCCTTGTTTTAGTATATATTCATGTTGTTTTTTAATACGTACTTCTTGTAAGCCGATTATGTCAAATTTTAATTTTTCTAATTTGTGAAATACTTTCCTTCTTTTAATATCCAAATTGAATCCATTTATGTTAATCAAAATCAATTTTCCTTCATCCATGTTAAGCTTTATAAGAAGGTTTTATTGCTTTAATAGAGCAATGTTGTTCTCTGGGTTCACCGCCTACTGCACCTTCTTCTTTTTCTTTTTCAGTTACTGCTATATACTCCTCTTGAAATTCAATTAGTGTCTCTTCCTTTCTTTCTCCTTCCTCCTTTCCCTTAAAGTATTCTAAGTAGAATAGCTCAGCTTTTTCAACTGTGTCAATTCTGTGTCTTTGTTCCTACCAATTGAACAAGGGGCCTTCTGGCATCAGCCATCTATAGTTTAGTCCTCTTTTAAGTAACTCTTTAGTCAATAATAAATATTCTCTTCTCATCTCTCTTACTCTTCTGGGTATCTGTTTCAGCACCACAATTTCTTTGTCTTTATATTTTAGTGTTTTCTCTCTCACCACCTGGTGTAAATCTAATGTGAACTTCTTTTGGTAGTCTATTCCTTGTTGTGTATCTTGTATTAACATGAAAGACTTCATCCATCCCATCCATCATCTTTTCTTTGGTTATTTCCAGTGCTTCTACCAATATTTCTGCTTAAACTCTTTTCTCTTCACTTTTAGTCCACTTTAATTTTTTCAGGGTGTTCTCTCCAAGAAATAATGAGTAAAAGTTCATCTCACTAAATTGACACACTTTCTTCCAATCTCTTCTGTTCCGGAGCTACCCCAGCTTCAGCAGCTTGAAAGGCTGCCTTTCCGCCACCATCAAAAAGGACATTCCCTGGATCAACCAGGGACTTTGTGATGTCCCTGGGATCAACAGAACATGCCCTTGTCAATCACCCTCTCTATGGGACACCACTGTGATGCCAGTTCTGCCCTGTTCATGAATGAATATTGATGTATATTGATAGATGTATATAGATAGTTTTGGCTAATATATTTTGTCTCTTGTCATAATCTATTTAAGCTGAACATAGTTGTGCAAGGATTAATAAAACACAGGCTACAACAATCTATGCCTAAGGAGACTTTGTGAGGTTCTTTAGCAAAAATTCTAAATTTCTCAGATATTCAACAGATATGAGTGGATTTCTCCAAGGCCATGCTTGGCTTAAGGTTCTCAGAGTCACAATACAACACAGATAAAGAAGAATATATTTCAAAAAGCTGATTTGTTCTTTGTCAAGAAAGCAATTCTTTTTTAACACTACAGACCTATAGTTTGAGCTGAATGCCAGTTTCTCCTATATTTTCCATAGTTCAATTTTTTTCATTATGTACTTTGTGGTTTTGAAATTAGGCAACTGTTGGTTGTCAAATAACTGACATTTGTGCCTTAAGAAATGTCTGTTCTTCGTTTACTTCTTATGCTAACGTACTCTCCATTCTGTCTTCTCCCCCATTCCCAGCTTTTGCAATGAATGAAATATTAAAATCACATTTTTCTGCATTGAGACTAGATTATGCTCTGTTTCAAACACATACACACATACACACAAACACACACACAAACACACAACATATACACATACAAATATTAGAAGGACCAGTCCAATTGGAATGAGAAAAAAACACAAAGGATGGTAAGGATATCAGCCATAAATAAATAAAAAATTAGAGGCATTAAGTTCTTATAAGTGAATTATCTCAAGAGTAGACTTAGTTTTGCTGGTACTTAACATAAAAGGAACAGATATCAGTGATACAGAATTCAAAATATAACTCCTATCTTTTGCATGGTTAAGATTTTTTTTTTAATTGTGCAAAGTTAACCAGTTCTATAAAAATAAAAAGTAGAAAATACTAGAGTTCTAAGCAAAGAAAAGATTTTCCCAGATCAGAAACTACCAGCAGTTTAGAATGTTTAAGCTTCCTGAACTTAATTAAATCTTATTCTGTCCCTCTGAAAAATAATTAGTGGCTTCTATTGAAGTATTGAAAGAAGATTTGCATGCTGAAAATTGAATCTGGTGCCCAAAGCTTCAGTTGCAGTGCTCAACAGTTGATAATTTTTAATGTGACAAAATAAAAGTATTGAATACATGAGAAATAAAGCATTTCATATATTTAATTAATCTTAATGCTAATTAAATATTCTTTATTTGCAATATTTTAATGTGCAAATTTTATCTAAGGAATGCATTTTGTTATTTATTTTCTCTCACCATAGTAGGAAAGTTGTGAATGACACTGCAAAATTCTGAAAAATATACATGGGGGTGGGTATTTCATCTTCACCTATAATTATAGCATTAAATAGAAATGTTTAATGAGAAAAATGACTTAATCCATCCTTGCTGATACCTTTATATATGTATGCATATATCTAAGTTATAAATGAGAAATAATACTATATGTCCTGGTCAAGAAGAATGAGTTTTCTCCTCCTAAAAATTCTTCTTTGAGTTAAGCTCATTTAATGGTGATTATGTAGACATGTCCATGTTGTTTTCTTCACAACAAAGTGAAAGTGGCTTGCCCTTTTCTACATGCAAACTAATTGTACTGTGCTTGTCTAGTTAATATTATAAAGTCATCAGCGCATGATGTAATGAGGCTTTAGCTCTTCAGATGGCTTATTACAGAGCCCAACGCTGAGAGGAATGGAAAAGAGTGAGAAGCTCAGGGTCCTGCAGCTAACTTTTTTTCCTCAACTGTACACTAGATAGTATCTTTCTTGTTATTTGTCCAAATATTTTTTTTCCTACAAATCTTCTTTTCTTTCATAATTCTACCAAGAATTTTTCTTACATAGTATATCCCAGTTCAGCAATTCATCAATGCATATGTTTCTCTGTTCTTCAAATGTTACTCAAGAACAAAATTATTGTATCATTTTTTTCAATCTCTGAAATGAGAACAGCAAAATGTCCTTCAGCTTGTTAAGTCACTGCATCAATAAATAAGTAATTTCATCGTGTGTTGGCATCAAAAAGAATCTAGGGCTGCTCATCCAAACAAGCAAGAAATCCCATAAAAATGTTACATGAAAAAAAAAAAACTCCCAACAGATAGAATGGAAGAAAAAAAAGACATAGAAAGGGGGTATGGAAGCTGCTTAGAATATAATTAACACATAGATCTTCATTTCAAAAAGGTGCTATAATAATATAAAAAATCATAATTCTTCTCTATTTGTATATACATTTATGTATGACTAATATCATTTGGAAATACTGCATGGGAAGATTTTCAGTATTTTTAATGAATATGACAGATTGAAATTACCAATTCAGATGGACTGTTTTAAATGCTTAGCTTTGAAAATATTCTGATTTTGTTTGTTTTCTTTTAATTTCCTTTTTACCAAATTTGGGGTGTTAAATTAGCATTCTACTTTTCCTTCCTCTTCTTTTCAATAAGATCCTCATCAACATAAACCATGTAGAACTCCACAATCTCCATGTTTAGTAAAACTAATTGTGCTGAATCTGGCTTGATCATATGATAACAATCTATTTCAGTACATTTTTGG
Source organism: Laticauda colubrina (assembly GCA_015471245.1). Lineage (NCBI taxonomy): Eukaryota > Metazoa > Chordata > Lepidosauria > Squamata > Elapidae > Laticauda > Laticauda colubrina. The sequence goes on along the minus strand of BLBF01000022.1, from coordinate 34,161,281 downwards.
ATCATTTAAATGTTCTTTCAGAAACAGGACAAAAACTAATTTTTAAAAAATGTGGAAAATTAGAAATTCTCTGACCTGTGGAAATATTGCATTTATAAAACTATTGGCATTCCTATATTAATAATGAGAGTTGCAACCAATAAACATTTTTCCAATATTCACTTGGACATCAGAGTAGAAATGACTTCTCTTCTGAAAGCTAGCTCCTCAATTTCTTGACAGGAGTAAAAAAAAAAGAGTGTCAAGATAGTGTGTACAATCATGGTCAAAGCCAATGATCCTTTTTAATGTAACACATATGGAGTAAATGGAATAAACATAAACTCGGGTTGCACCCAGAAATACCTTAAAAGCAAAAAATACCTTAAAAGTAAAAAAAAAGCAGGCAAAGACAAATGGTTAACATATCAATATTTTTAAATACAGGAAGATGGAGAGCTTAAGATGAAGTTAAGAAAGAATTAATTCACAGAAAGATTTAGTTTTCAATGGTCTTCATATGGACAATTAAGAAAAAGATAAAAAGATAATGGGGATTAAACAACATAAGATGGAATCTCAAAATTAAGTGTATACAAATATGAACAGGTGATTGCAAAAATGTATAAAGATATGTTGCAATTTGAAACAGAAGTTGAACAAGTTAAAGATGTAATGTATGCATAAATGTAGTCTAGTCAATGTTAGAAATGTGAGAAAACATGAAGGAATATTTTGTCATGCAGAGGAAAAAATACCTATGATAATACAAATAATTCTGAAGATACTTATTGAGATGGAACCATTTTTTATTCGGATTTATGGATAACCAGATAACTAGAAAGTTTATAATAGGCACAAAGATGGAGAGATACTGAAATAACCACAATGAAGGAATGGATTGTGAAGATGGCAGAACTAGCAGAGAGGGCAAAGCTGACCTTTTTGTTCAGGCACAAATCAATAAGTATTTTTTTTTAATAAAAGACTGGAAACCATGCATGGGCTTTCTGCTAAAAAGTGGTAAAAAGTTAAACCCATGTCAAACTGGCCAAGGGATGCAAAACGGACACAACGGATGAGAAAAATGTTCCATCCGTTGTTATCCGTTCTCAAAAGGGGCAAAAATTTGCATAACCAGAGCGGATAACACGGACGCGGGGAGGACGCAGGGCGGATACAAAGCGGATGCAGACCGGAAACCCAGCGGATGGAAGCAGATGGGAGTGGATGGCGCAACCGCAGGGCTTCCGGGGGGCCTCAGCGAAGTGGACGCGGAATGGATACAGCGGATGCAGAGCGGATGCACAGCGAATAAAGCGGATGCACAGCGGATGCACAGCAGATGAAGCGGATGCAGAGCAGAAGCCCAGCAGATGCACAGCGGAAGCGGAACGGATGTAGCGTGTTAATTGCGCATGCGGGGGGGAGTATTACGTAAGCCCCCCGGATATAAAGGGAAGCAGCTTGCACGTGGCCAGCATTCCGAGGAAAGACCTGCTGCTGGACACTTCGAGTTCCTTGCCTGCCCTGCCAGCCTGCCTTCCAGCCAGCCTTGGTGCCTGCCTGCCTGCCTGCCTTCTTGCCAGCCTTTCTGCCAGCCTTCCTGCCAGCCTTCCTGCCAGCCTTGGTGCCTGCCAGCCTCCCTGGCAGCCAGCAACCCCACAACCATGGGGAGGAAGAGAAAGCCTCAGCAACCTGCCGCCATCCCTGGCAAGAGGGACAGGGCCAACCTCCCGCCCCCTGCCCCTGACTCTGCTGGTGCTGGGGCTTCTGCTGAAGCTGCTCCAGGTGGTGGTGCTTCTGCTGGTGCTGGGGCTTCTGCTGTTGCTTACTCTGTTGAAGCTGCTCCTGGTCCTGCTCGATCTGCTCGACCTGCTCGTGCTCCTGGACTTGCTTGTCCTGCTCATGCTCCTGGTCCTGCTCGTGCTCCTGGACTTGCTGGCCCTGCTGGTGCTTACTCTCCTGCTGCTGATCATGGTCCTGGTGTTCCTGCTGCTGCTGCTGATGATGATGACGATGATGATGATGATTATGATCCTGCTGGTGAGGATGCTGATGCTGATTATGATCCTGCTGGTGAGGATGATGATGATGATGATGATCCTGCTGGTGCTGCTGCTGCTGGTGGTGTGGAGGAGCAGCCCCTACTACCTGGGAGCCCCTCTGATGAGGGCCCATCTGGTCCTGCCAAAGGGAGGAAGAGGCGTATACAACAACGGGAGAGGAGGCAATACTCCATTGCGGAGATGCACGAGGATGAGGTGCTGGAGTGGCTGAGAGAGAACGACTATCTGTGGCGGAAATGACACTGGCTGTACAGGGACACCAAGCGGAAGCAGGCTGCTTGGAGAGAGAGGGCGGAGAGCATGGGTTACACTTCGGAGGTGCTCCTCGGCTGGTGGAAGCACATGCACACCTGGTATGGGAAGCTGCACCTGAAGAAATCTGGTCAGGCCACTGTGAAGCTGATAGACAGAGAGACCTACGTCATGGCCAGGTGCAGCTTTCTGGAGGGTGAGATCCACCACTGAGGAGCCCCAGCAGCCCCTCTCACTACCCTCTCTCTCCGGCAGCCTGCTGCCACCCAGTCTCTTCCGGCCGAGAGTCAGTCCCTGTCTCCAGGCAGGTTTCTGTGGAGCGTGCCACGGCGGAGAACCCGCGGACAGGTGTGGTAAGCGTGGTGGGGTGCGTAGAGGATTCCCTGGTGCGATGGGAGAAAGGAGACATTGACTCCACCACAGTCCTAGCCGCATCCACAACCTCCAGCTCCGCCTCCGCAGAAAGGCAGAGAGCCGGACAGCTGGAGGGGCAGAGCCACAATTTCCTGCTGGAGATCAGGGACACCATCCGGAGCAGCATAGATCTCCTCTCTCAGCTGGTCCACACTGACTCCTCATCCTCCAACCGCAAGCCCTTCCTCACCTATGTCAACCAGACCCTCAAGGAAATGGCGGATCCACAGTACCAGCAGGTGAAGGACTGGATCACCAAGCTGCTTCACAACCCTCCAGACGCAGAGGAACCTGCTCCCACACAGTTCAGGCCTGCTCCTCCACCCCAGGTGATGTCCCTCCCATTCCAAGGCTTCCCACAGCCCCTCACCTACCAGGGCTACGGCTACCAGGAGGTTCAGCAGCACAGGCAGCAGCCCTTCCCAGTCCAGGCACAGAGTCATTGGGCGACACCATTGTCACCTGTTTCACTGATGCCACCGATGCCACCCACGCCAATGATGCCACTGACGACAGCGATGCCACCCACGGCAATGATGCCACCCACGGCAATGATGCCACCCACGACAGCGATGCTACCCATGCCAGTCCTCACCCAGCTGCAGAGCAGACAGCCCCACTACACTACTCCTTCCTCCACTCCACAGCCAAGCCCGGCCTCAGTACATCTGTCATCAGTACTGGGGCTGACACCCCAGGGCATGGAGGAAGGACCTCTCAGCATCGCGGGGCTGAGCCAGCTGTCCGAGACCTTTCTCAACACCGTCCCCAGTTGTCCTCTCGAGGCCAGGCACTCCAGCACCACCCACCACCACAGCACCTGGACCCTTCACCCCTGAGACTGGGCACACCTCTGAGTGACCAAGAAGAGTGCCAGAGACCGGCTAGCTGGCTACCTGTGGAATTTATTTGGACACTTGACTTGGGTCAATCTTTTTTTACAACTTGTTGTTCAATAAAGTTTATCTTTGATTCACACACTTGCTTCATTGCTTTTTTTTCAATAAAGTCTTGGTGGAAACTTTTAGAATTGGCTTAAGCCTTTGCAAGCTTGTGGGATGGGTTAAGATAGTAGTGGGGTGGGCAGGGATACCTGTGGAATGAGCAGGGATACCTTTGGGATGGCTAATAGCTGTGGGATAGATAAACCTCCAGTGCAAGCATATTGGGACTGTATGGTCCACCCTCCCAGGTGCCACACCTATGGCCCTTTATTATCAATAATAATGTAATCAATCATCCACACATGTCAACACAAACACAACTCTTTATTAAATGCCCTGTTCATTGTAGGCCCACCCAACATACATGGCCCAATCTCATCCGTGTGATGAGACAGGCTGAAGGAAGCATCCATTAAGCATCTACCATCCTGTCTTGCCACTCCACCGCTCCAGCTGGGGAGTTGCACCAGTGTTTCAGGAGGTTGCGCTGCTTCTTCCCTTCACGTGAGGCTCAGTTATGGCCTTGCACATCCTGAGTGTCGATCAGGTTACGCCCTTGCCTCCATTCCCCAGGCTCCATGTCCCCATTGCCTTGTTGACGGTCCACGAGCCTGTTCTGCAAGACTGTGTAGCGGGTGCGCATGAGATTGTGCAGAATGCAGCAAGCTTTCATGATCCTCCTCACAGTCTCTGGGTGATGCTGCATGGTGGTGAGAACCTGGAACCTGTTGGCCAGGATGCCAAAGGCGTTCTCCACTACCCTCCCTGCCCTGGACAGCCTGTAGTTGAAGATCCTCTCTTCACGGGTCAGGAGTCTGGAAGTGTATGGCTTCATGAGGTAGGTTCTGAGGGAGAAGGCATCATCCCCCACGATGAAGTAGGGCACATCTTGCGTGTCTGTATACCTGGGCATCTGAAGATGAGCTGTAGCCTGAAGCATCTATGTACATGAACTTGTAGTCAGCATCGACCATGGCGAAGAGGATGATGCTGAAGAAACCCTTGTAGTTGAAATAAGTGGACCCCGACTTGGCTGGAGATTTGCAGGCCACGTGCTTGCCATCTATGGCTCCAACGGTGTGTGGGAAGTTCCACCTCTGATACCACTGCTCTGCAACTTTCTTCCATCCTTGTTCAGTGGAGTGGCACTGGAGGAGCTCCTCCTTGTATTCTTTGATGATGGCCTGCACCACTTCTCTGACCACAATGCTGATGGTGTTGTGTGGCACCCTCCAGCCGTACTGCATGCTCCTGTAGGTGGTGCCTGAGGCCAGGTGGCGCAGAGTGAGTGCCATCTTGAGCCCAGGTTCCAGGCTGGGGCAGAAGTTGGTGTTTGCCTTGGTCAACCTGGGTGTCAGGCGCTGCACAACTTCGTCAAACATGGCTGGAGGCATCCTCATGAAGTTCTGGAACACCCGAGTGTCTTCGTTCCTGAGCTCCACCATCAGCTTGTTGTACAGTCCGTACTCTGCTCTTCTCCCGATCCATTTTCGTACCCAGACGCTTCTTGGCCGCCTCTTTTTCTTCCCATAGTAGAGTTCACAGAGCCTGTAGATGGCTTCGTACTGTTGCAGAAGGATGGTGGCTGCCAAAAGGACTGTGGTACGATCCCCAGTGGACATGACTGGATGCTGTGGAAGAGCAAGCGTCAGATGAAGGCTGCAGAAGTCTGCACAGGTGGGCTGCTGGTCTGAAAGTGAGATGCAGACGAGTTGCTCCCCCTTTTTATAGGCAGTGTAGGTGTCCCTTTGCATCCTCTAGGCATCCTCTCGGCATCCTCTAGACATCCTTATTATCCGAGATAGATCCCCTCTGCGAACGTTTTTTCCGCTTTAAACGCTTTGTTTCCGTGCTGTATCCATTCTGCATCCATTCTGCATCTGTTCCATGTCCGTTCCGCTTCCTCCCTGCGTCCGGGCGGATGCGAGTTCCGTGGATTTGCAGCGGATGCCTAGCAGATACAGCGGATGCGTAGCGGATGCATAGCGGATACAGAACGGACGAACTGGATACATTTTCCGCGCAAAAGTTTTAGGCAGCCCAAAACTTTTGGAGCGGATTAAACATCCATAAACGGATGCTGGATGGATAGAGAGGATGAAAAATGGAGGCAGTGAGTACAGAACGGATACATCGCGTTAACCAACGGATGGCAAGGCTTTTTGTCCGTTTTACATCCTCTTTGCATCAGTTGGTTCAGTGGGATATGGGCTTTAAATGGTGATTTCTGGACTTGATGATTGAAAAATAGATTACACAAAGAACTTGAAGGGATTATTGTCATGTTCAAAGAGGAAAAAGAATAATGAGTTTCTTTTAATTGTTGTAAAACATGGCAAAGTAACTTTTCAAATATTTTTTCTTTTAATTGTGTTTATGTTGCAATTATGTTTTTGTCTATACCCCAGTGGCTCCATATTATGATGATTTTATTATGGTTTTATCTTAATTTAATATATTATCTCCCATACTGTATTGTCCACATCTTACACACAAACACACTCACACACACACCACACACACATACACATTCAGGCAGTATTTAAATTAAATGTGTATATCAATGATTACATGACCTCTGTAATACACTAAATGAATAAATAAAATTCTGTATTGTTTATTTCAGTTTTTCTTTTTTCTACTTTTATATATTTCTATTATATATACACATACATGTACATGTACATATACATAAAATGATTGACCCTGACATCAAACCATTTTAATGACCCCACAGATTTCCCTATTCAACTATATTATACTGTAGTATTCTCTTTTTCATTAATCTGGGTGAGAATAATTTTTAAAAATGCAACTAAAGATTTTGGGAAGGGCTCAGGACTAATAAGAATAGAAATAAATGTTTCAATGAGACAGTGAATATGAATGAATACATATGAAATTATATATCCATAATCCAATCTAGTTGATGCAACTGATTAAATAAAATTTTTAATTTAGCTTTTATTTTTTAATATAATCTCAGTGATGAGGCTCAATCAAAAATATTAGAGATGAATGACAATAATATTAAGTAGATTTCTTCTTCCAAGTCTGTGAATCTATTATTTTGTTTTGGTGATGACATAAAGGATATTGTATGACTAAAAATTAAGTTTATGGCCCATTAATATTAAACCAATGAGCTTTAATAACAAATTTGGCTTGCAAGTTAACCAAAATATTCATCTTATTCTGAGTTAACTCATATGCAGCTGAAAGTCATAAAACACAGTCCTTGGGAAATCTACTTAAAAATTAATCAACAAAGATTACTTTTCCAATAATTGTTAAAATAATAGACTAAATTTTTTAAAGTTTTGCTGACTAAGGTCTATGCTTTCTGCTCCAAAAGTTTGTTGCTTAATATTCACATTGATCATTGAAAATTGCACCTGACATGCATATTTGGTGGAGACTTCTTAGTGTCAATTTAGTACCACCAGGATTCTCAGCACAGGAATTGCTCCAAGAAGTATAGCAATTTAATGAGTTGTATAATTAGCATTATTCTTCCAAGGAGATTGCACAGGAATCATTTAAATGTCATGCCATACTTGAGAATGAATTAAAGTTTATATTTTATATCAATTTTAGCATTCAAGGATATAAAGACATTCACACCTAAATTATATTTAAATATTGGTTCTATATTATATTATCTTAAAAATTGTCTCAGTTCTTAAAATTCCAGCTTTTATTAAACTAAAGGAGCACTAGTAACTACCAAAGGAACAAATAAAACTGTTGTGCTAATGTTATAACTATCTGATATTTTCTATGAAATTGTATAAAGAACCAATGTTAAAACAGGCCTGGGGGAAAAAGAATCAATGTTGCACTCAAGTATAAATTTGGTCATCACCTGCTCCCTACTCAGAGTGACCTTTATGGCAAAACTTCCTTTGTTACATTAGTTACAACTTGACTAGTTAAAGAGATAAAGCCCATGTCACAGTGTACCAACGGATGGAAAGAGGATGTAAAACAGAGAAAAACGCTTGCCATCCATTGGTTAACGCGATGCATCCATTCTGTACTCACTGGTGCGTGATTCATACATTCTATCCATCCAGTATCCGTCTACTGAGATTTCATCCACTCAAAAAGTTTTAAGCTGCACAAAACTTTTTGAGTGGATGAACTTTCCGCCGTGTCCATTCTACATCCGCTAGACATATGGGGAACAAACGTTCTACATCCATTACACGTCCGCTGTATCCGCTAGGCATCCGCTGTGCATCCGCGCAACTCAAATCTGCTTCAGAGGAAAATGGAAAGAAGGAGGAAGCGAAACAGACACGGAACGTCCATGCAGCGTTAGTAGCACGGACATAGAAAGGATGAAAGCAGATGCAGCTCGCATATAAAGCATTAAAACAGAAAAAACGTTTGCATAGGGGATGTATCTCGGATATTTAGGAAGTCTGGAGGATGTCTAGAGTATGCGGAAGGACACCTGGTGGAAAACCGATATTTCCTATAAAAAGGGGGAGGAAATCACCTGGATCTCACTTTCAGTCCAGCAGCCCTGGTGTGCAGACCTCTTCAGCCTTGCTCTTGCTCTTGCTCTTCCACATCATCCAATCATCTCCACCATGGATCATCACACACTCCTTTTGGTATCTGCCATCATTCTACAGCAGTGCCAAGTCCTCTTCAGGCTCTTTCACCTGTTCTATGCAAGGAAAAGGAGGCATCCAAGAAGTGTGTGGGTCTGAAGATGGATCGAGAGAAGAGCGGAGTACGGAGTGTTGACCAAGGCAAACACCAACTTCCATCCCAGCCTGGACCCTGGGCTCAAGGTGGCACTGACTCTGCGCCACCTGGCCTCCAGGACCACATACAGGAACATGCAGTACATCTGGAGGGTGCCACACAACACCATCAGCATTGTGGTCAGAGAAGTGGTGCAGGCCATCATCGAAGAATACCTGGAGGAACTCCTCCAGTGCCCCTCCACTGAAGAAGGCTGGAAGAAAGTTGCAGAGCAGTGGTATCAGAAGTGGAACTTCCCCCACACCGTTGGAGCCATAGATGGGAAGCACGTGGCCTGCAAAGCTCCAGTCAAGTCGGGGTCCAATTATTTCAACTACAATGGCTTCTTTAGCATCATCCTCTTTGCCATGGTTGATGCTGACTACAAGTTCATGTACATCGATGCTTCAGGCAACGGGTCATCTTCAGATGCCCAGGTATACAATGCCAGTGACCTCAAGGAGGGGCTGGAATGCAACTTCATCATGGGCTTCCCAGATCCAGACCCCTGCCCAACAACACACAAGATGTGCCCTACTTCATCGTGGGGGATGACACCTTCTCCCAGATACCTCACCCGTGAAGAGAGGATCTTCAACTACAGGCTGTCCAGGGCAAGACGGGTGGTGGAGAACGCCTTTGGCATCCTGGCCAACAGGTTCCAGGTACTTCTCACCACCATGCAGCATCGCCCAGAGACTGTGAGGAACATCGTGAAAGCTTGCTGCATCCTGCACAATCTCATGCGCACCCAGTCTTGTAGAACAGGCTTGTGGACCACCAACAAGGCAATGGGGACATGGAGGCAAGGACTAAACCTGATAGACACTGTGGATGTGCCAGTCCCCAACAGAGCTTCACGTGAAGGGAAGAAGCAGCGCAACCTCCTGAAACACTGGTGAAAATCCCCAGCTGGAGCAGTGGAGTGGCAAGACAGGATGGTAGATGCTTAATGGATGCTTCCTTCAGCCTGTCTCATCACACTGATGAGATTGTGCCATGTATGTTGAGTGGCCCTACAATGAACAGGGCATTTAATAAAGAGTTGTGTTTATGTTAAAATGTGTTGATGAATGATTAAATTGTTATTGATAATAAAGGGCCATAGGTGTGGCACCTGGGAGGGTGGACCATACAGTCCCACTATGCTTGCACTGGAGGCTTATCTATCCCACAGGTATTACCCATCCCACAGGTATTCCTGCCCATCCCACAGGTATTACCCATCCCACAGCTATCCATCCCACAGCTATCCTTATCCATCCCACAAGCATGCAAAGGCTTAAACCATTTCTAAAAGTTTCCACCTAGACTTTATTTAGTAAAAGAATTGAACCAAGTGTGTGAAGCAAAGATAATCTTTATTAATAACAAACTGTAGGACTTTATTAAAAAAGCAAACTGAACCAAGAAAAGTGTCCCAAGCAAAGATAAAGTCAACAGGTAACAACCCAGTCTCTGGCACTCTTCTCAGTCACTTTGAGGCGTGCCCATGGTCTCAGGGGTGAAGGCTCCATGGGCTTTGGAGGTGGCAGTGTCTGGAGTACTGGTCTGAGGCGCCTTGGGGTGCCTGGCCCTGAGAGGACAACAGGGGATGGTGTGTGCAGGAAGCTCTCAGAGAGCTGGCTCAGTCACGTGAACTTGAGAGGCCCTTCCTTCAGGACATGGGATGTCAGTCCCAAGACCGATGACAGATGTTCTAAGGCCGGGCTTAGCTGTGGGGTGGAGGAAGGAGGAGTGTAGTGGGGCTGTCTGGTCTGCAGGTGAGTGAGGTGAAGCATCGGTGGCATCTGTGCCATCGGTGGCATCTGTGGCGTCGGTGGCATCGGTGGTATCGGTGGCATTTGTGGCACCTGTGGTGTGCTATGTACCTGTGCCTGGACTGGGAAGGGCTGCCTGTGCTGCTGGAACTCCTGGTAGCCATAGCCTTGGTAGGTGAGGGGCTGTTGAAAGCCTTGGAAGGGCTGTGACATCGCCTGGGGTGGAAGAGCAGACCTGTAATGAGTCAGAGCAGGTTCAGCTGGGCCGGGAGGGTGGTGCAGAAGACCTGTGATCCTCTCCTTGATCACCTGATACTGGGCTTCGGGCATTTCCATGAGGGTCTGGTTCACATAGGTGAGGAAGGGCTTTCTGTTAGAGGATGGAATCTCGAAGTGTACCAGCTGAGAGAGGAGATCTACGCTACTCTTGATGGTGTCCCTGATCTCCAAGAGGACAGTGTGGCTCTGTCCCTCTGGTCTGCCTCTCTGCCTGCTTTCTGTGGAGGTGGAGCTGGGGATGGGTGTGGGTTGGTCTCTGGTGGCCACGGCCTCTTCTTGCTCCATCTGCATCAGGGGATCTTCCATGTGCTCCAGCATGGGGTGTGAAGCTGTTGGGGGGCTCTCCGTCGTGGGGTGCTCCAAAGATACCTGCCTGGACACAGGAGGTGACTCTTGGCCAGAAGAGGACTGGCTCTCTGTGGGCTGCCTGAGAGAGAGGATTGACAGACAGAGGGGCTGCTCCTCGGTGGCGGATCTCACCCTCCAAGAAGCTGCATTTGGCTATCATGTAGGTCTCCCGGTCAGTGAGCTTGACTGCGGCCTGGCCAGACTTCTTCAGGTGCAGCTTCCCGTACCAGGTGTGCATGTGCTTCCACCACCCCAGGAAGATATCCGAAGTGTAGCCCAGGCTCTCTGCCTTCTCTCTCCAAGCCACCTGCTTCCGCTTGGTGTCTCGATAGAGCCTGTGTCTCTTTCTCCAGAGGTACCCGTTCTCCCTCAGCCATTCAAGCACCTCCTCCTCATGTTCCTCTGCAATGGAGTACTGTCTCCTCTCCCCCTTATCTCGCGATTGCCTCTTCCTCCCTCTGGTAGGGCCTTCTGGGCCCTCATCAGCAGGGCTTTGAGGTTCTAGGGGCTAGTCCACCACCACACCACCACCAGCAGCAGCAGCAGCAGTAGCACCACCACCACCAGCAGCAGAGTCAGCACCAGCAGAAGCACCAGCAGCACCACGAGCAGCAGCAGCACCAGCAGGACCAGGAGCAGCACCAGCAGAGTCAGCACCAGCAGAAGCACCAGCACCAGGAGCAGCACCAGCAGAAGCACCAGCACCAGCAGAGTCAGCACCAGCAGCAGAAGAAGCAGCAGCAGCAACACCAGCAGCAGAAGCCTCAGCAGAAGCAGAGTCAGTGCCAGGGGGTGGGGTGGTGGTCCTGTCCTCCTTGCCAGGGCTGGCAGGAGTAGGCACAGGCTTCCTCTTCTTCCCCCTGGTTGTTGGCTGAAGATGTGTCTGGCAGCAGGTCTTTCCTCTGAATGGTGACCTGCTTGCGAGCTGCTTCCTTTTATATCCATGGGGCTGATGCAATGCATCCTCCCCGCATGCGCAGTGAATGCTTTGCACCCGCTAGGCATCCACTAGGCATCCGCTAGGCATCTGCTAGGCATCCGTGATGCATCCGCACCATCTGCTTGGCATCCGCTACGCATCCGCTCCTTCCGCTGCGCGTCTGCTTCACTGTTCTCCCACGGAAGCCCTGCAGATGTGTCATCCACTTCCATCCGCTTCCATCCACTAGGCTTCCATTGAGCATCCGCTTAACATCTTCGCTACGTCCTCCCCACGTCCGTTCCTTTCCGTTGTTGTCTGTTCTCTTTATGCAAATTTGGGGCACTTTTGAGAGCGGATAACAACGGATGGAAAATTTGCTCATCCGCTGTGTCCTTTTTACATACGTTTTGCATCCATTGGCCGATGTGACCTAGCCTTAATGAAAACAGGGCTTCTTGGGAAGCACAGCTTAGAAAAATGGGCAGGTTTACTGTGAAGTAGTTTTAGCAAATAGTTGCTGTATAAAAAAACGTGAGGGATTTTTGATGGATGTTGGTTCATGCAAGGTAAAAGCTATAATTGGTTTAGAATACACATTCAAGACACTGTTGCCAAAATTAACAACCTGGAGAACATCAAAATGAGACTTTGAAGACAGGATGTAACTGTTGTTCTATTTATATAAATAGTCTTGCTATGTCTATGTCTTGCTAGAAACTTGGAATACTTGGGCTTATTTAGCCTCTGGCTTGAATCTGTGTAGATTTTCTCTGAGGAATTTTGGATAGTTGGTTGCTCAGGATGGATGATATAAAACTTAATTGAATCAGCATCTGGGCTCTAACCACTTTTTAAAGTAAAGAACATAAAAAACAATATTCCCCAAAGAATGGGGGTTCTGATTATATAAGAACAGAATCTCTTATAAATAGTAACAAGTTTTAAAAGATTGTTCACAGTTCAAATATTTCTGGAATCATATTTGGCCTTAAAAATGCATTAGGTAGTTTCTGCAGTCTTAGTATTAATCCTAACAAAACAAACATTCATATCTATTCCATCTCTGAACTTTTTATATGCTTCTTTTTTTCCCTCCACCATATTTAAATGATCAGTAAAAATGAAACAAGTGCAAACATAAATTTATTAAGAATGAAAAGTGTTCTCTGAACAATACTTCACAATAAATTGTTCTACAAGGAAGGTGTTTATTGAAGTCGGGTGTAAATTCATAAAGATTTCTTTATTCTAGTGAATTTGATGGAACTGTTTTAAATAAAAATGTCAGACAGCTGATAGAACATATTGTCAGGTGCAAAGCAAAAATTAGATGACAATTGACCAAAAGCTTTCAATTATTACAGGAACTTTTGTATATATTCTCCATATTCTTTTTGTATGGAAATGATAAAACAAACATTAACACATTCTGCAAACAATAAAAATATTACATCAAAGTTCTTTCCCACAGGATAAAATTTTTGTTAAATATTATAATTCTAAGTTATTAAAATGCTTATTCTAAAATATTGGTTGAATATATAATGCATTTATTTGCTCATAAGCAAATACTTTTTCCCATTATGCTTGTTCCAAATGATGATCAAAAATACACAATTCTGTATCTCCAAGTTCAGCAAAAAGAACCCACTTCAATTAAATTATTCTGTTTAGTGGCCTTTTGAGTTGATTTTATTCATAACCTTATATTCTATTTTTACTTAATAAAACTTTTAGAGTGTATAACTGAAAATATCTGGGTGTCTGTATTTCAAAATTATGGCTTCTAGAGCTTTATTCCAGTAAGAAAAGTATCTGAGATGAGACACACTTTCTGGAATGACATACCACTGGCTTGTTTCTGTATACTCAGTTTTATCTTGTTTTGATATCTCCATTACTAAGCAGTTTTATTTTTTTCAAGGATAGAAAAAAGTTTTTTCTAAAAAGTATTTGCCAGTGTTTTCTTTCATGTAGAGCAGAGGAAGGTGATCTGTATGACATTTATTATAAAAAATAAAAGCTTATATATTTGAGGTTTCAAATTTGGCTAAAATAGAGAATAGAAAATAGAGAAATTGTGACAGATTTTCATTTCCCCTGGTTAGAACAAATCTGGATAGATGCATCTCTATTCCAGAGTTGGACATATAGTTCTGACCTGTTACTTTGTTGTTCCACAGTGCTACAATATCTTCAAAAGAAGAATTTATTTCAATTTTCCAAAATGCCATTATGAGCCAGGAAAGATAACTGTTGGATTCCTGATGGACAGATCTGCCCCTCTCCCAATCAATTTGGTGCTTATGATCAGGTCCTTATCAGATTACCCTGTAACTGTTGATGTGGGAAATCCTGACACAATATTCTGAATGTTTTCATTTGTTTGACATTGTAGCTTTAATTTCAACAATCTACTGAGTGATGGTTTGTTTTAAACTTCATTTTTAATTACCTGGACTAGGGGCTGTTTGTGTGATAAAAATGACCAGTAGTTAACCATGGAGGTGGGAAACTGAAAGTGATTCTTACTGCCCAATAGTACAAATTCTACTATAATATCTGATTACAACAAGAGTTTGGGGCATTGTTGTCCAGCCATTCTCTTCACATTGCCAAAATAATCAATTAGATATTAAAGGACCAAGTCAATGTAGCATAGTTGCTGGAGATCAGATTATTACTGAAATGAACTGAGCTCAAATATTTAAGGTTAGGGCCAAATCTCCTAGGTAATATGCTTAGCATTGTTAAGAAGATAAATGAGGGAAGAGTAGATTTGCATTTTATTCATGCATGGAAGGATAGGATAAACTTATAATCGTTGATTAGATGATGAGAATTATAATAATCCATACTGAATTGAGTATCTAAACAAAAATAAGATGCTGTAAAATGTCTATTGAGGATTAGCACCTTGCAACTATTATTTAATAAAAGAGAAAAAGTCAGTGATAACTTTGGTATTACTCATTACTTTCTATTACTTTCAATTGGCAAGAACTTCCACATTACAATTGTGCAATACACTATTAAGCCAATTTTAACTAATTGTATTCTTGATGCTTTTTAGCCAGGTAATAAAAATGGTTGACTTTTGTGAATGTGTTATTATGAGATTAAAGTTATAGCTATCATCATGGTGAAAAATTATCCTGTATTTTTGCTACGAGTTTTGCTTTAGTTTGAAGAAAAAAGCTGCTTTTAACATTTATTTCAAATAAGTAAAATAATGGTGAAATTATTTTCTTTATTTAGTTATAAGATGACCAAAGATGGAAGGAGTGACTGTCATGTCTTTCATTCTATTATTTTTCAAAAATTTAATAACCATCTAACTTCTCACACTTTAGGGACATCACAAGAGAACTTCTTCCCTGACTTTTTTGGATTTTGAAAGTAACTAATCAGGGAAGTTACAAATGGACAAACAGAGTTGTAATGGCAAAGAACAATACAGTATCAGCACTTTTTGCAACATACATCAATAATATTTATAGGTTGGAAACATGCAGAAGAGGTCTTCTTCCTACAGTGGATAGACAATGGCTAAAATGATGGTGATGTTGTTGTTGATGATGATATCAATAAAGCTCAAAACTGCCACCCAAAGAAATTCTTCAAAAACTTCAAAGACATAAGATACAAAAACAGAGTTGTTGTTGTTTTGAAACAGAAGACAACTTTTGAAAAACTGCCCCAACATTAATTTCAATCTCAATACTATTTGCTTCCACAGTCTCTACTTTTAAATTTGTTTAAGCAAGGATATCCTAATTTTATTGGTTTGATTGCATCTTAAATACTTGGAGAGAAAAGATTCAAGGAAAATTTGAGACTTTGTCACGATGAGAGGTAAATAAAATGCTATCATTATTAAAAATATGAGTCAAATTGAAGAAAGCATTCATCCAGCCTTAATGGTAAAGAAATAGCCTTTTTGTATTATTTTTTACACAATTGCAACCTGGGTTCAGAAATGTGAAGAATCCTTGTTCCTTTGGAGCAGCATTTCCAAAGTAAGTCTTAGCTTTATATAATTTTATATATTGAAGTCATCTGTAGCACATCATATGTACTCTGGAGAAAGCATACTGAATAGAGTAGAAATGCCCATTGCTTCAAACACTCCTGTATCTGCAGTCATTAAAATTGCAGTACTGATAATTTTTTATTTAAGTTTATTACCCACTACATTCATTTTTAATTTTTTAATGTGAGTAACCGTAGCTACTGTTACTTACATTTTTTTTGTTTAAATGCAAAATTTAAAGGCCCTGTCACACTGCCCAACGGATGCAAAACGTTAGTAAAAAGGACACAACGGATGAGAAAAATGTTCCATCCGTTGTTATCTGCTCTCAAAAGGGGCAAAAATTTGCATAACCAGAGCGGATAACACGGAAAGGAACGGACGCAGGGAGAATGCAGAGTGGATGGAAAGCGGATGTGGAACGGAAGCCCAGCGGATGGAAGCAGATGGGAGCGGATGGCACATCTGCTAATCTTCCGGGGGACCTCAGCAAAGCCTGCCAGCCTTGGTGCTGCCTGCCTGCCAGCCTTCCTGCCAGCCTTGGTGCCTGCCTGCCTGCAAGCCTTGGTTCCTGCCTGCCTGCCAGCCTACCTTCATGCCTTGGTTCCTGCCTCCCTGCCAGCCTTGGTTCCTGCCTGCCTTCCATCCTTGGTGCCTACCTGCCTGAAAGCTTTCCTGCCAGCCTTGCTGCCAGCCTGCCAGCCAGCCTTGGTGCCTGCCTGCCTGCCAGCCTTGGTTCCTGCCAGCCTCCCTGCCAGCCAGCAACCCCACAACCATGGGGAAGAACAGAAAGCCTCAGCCATCTGCTGCCAGCCCTGGCAAGAGGGACAGGGCTACCATCCCACCCCCTGGCCCTCACTCTGCTTCTGCTGGGGCTTCTGTAACACGGGCTTGCTCTTCTGGGGCTGGAGCTTCTGCTGCTTCTGCTTCTGGAGGAGCTGATGCTGCTGCTTATGGCGGTGGTGCTTCTGCTGGTGCTAACTCTGCTGATGCTGTACCCCAATGACGCTTCAGACAAGCACTCCAGCACCAGCCACCTCCACAGCACTTGGACCCTTCACCCCTAAGACTGAGCGACCAAGAGGAGTGCCAGAGAATGGCTGGCTGGCTACCTGTGGACTTTATTTGGACACTTGACTTGGGTCAATTTTTCTTTTATAGCTTGTTGTTAATAAAGTCTATCTTTGATTCACACACTTGCCTCATTTCTTTTTTTTAATATAGTCTTGGTGTAAACTTTTCGAAATGGTTTAAGCCTTTGCATGTTTGTGGGATGGGAAAGGAAAGCAGTGGGGTGGGCAATGATACCTTTGGAATGGGTAATAGCTGTGGGATAGATAAACCTCCCGTGCAAGCATAGTGGGACTGTATGGTCCACCCTCCCAGGTGCCACACCTATGGCCCTTTATTATCAATAACAATTTAATCATTGATCCACACATGTCAACATAAACACAACTCTTTATTAAATGCCCTGTTCATTGTAGGCCCACCCAACATACATGGCCCAATCTCATCAGTGTGATGAGACAGGCTGAAGGAAGCATCCATTAAACATCTATCATCCTGTATTGTCACTCCACCGCTCCAGCTGGGGAGTTGCACCAGTGTCTCAGGAAGTTGCGCTGCTTCTTCCCTTGACGTGAATCTCTGTTGGGGCCTTGCACATCCACAGTATCTATCAGGTTTCGCCCTTGCCTCCATTCCCCAGGCTCCATGTCCCCATTGCCTTGTTGGAGGTCCACGAGTCTGTTCTGCAAGACTGGGTAGCGGGTGCGCCTGAGATTGTGCAGGATGCAGCAAGCTTCCACGATGTTCCTCATGGTCCATGGGCGATGCTGCATGGTGGTGAGAAGTACCTGGAACCTATTGGCCAGGATGCCAAAGGTGTTCTCCCCCACCCACCTTGCCCTGGACAGCCTGTAGTTGAAGATCCTCTCTTCACGGGTGAGGCATCTGGAGGTGTAGGGCTTCATGAGGTAGGTTCTGAGGGAGAAGGCGTCATCCCCCATGATGAAGTAGGGCACATCTTGCGTGTCATTGGGCAGGGGTTCTGGATCTGGGAAGCCCATTGTTAAGCCTGGGTTCCCCAACCAGGGTTAGGGAGACAAGCTAAACA
>BLBF01000022.1:34129244-34143394 GCA_015471245.1 Laticauda colubrina | reverse complement strand
GTTGCAGACACTTTAACATACAAAAATATGATTCATAGTTATTATTTCACCTAAACCAGTTAGGGTAAACAATGTTATCCCTAACACCCATGATGAGGTTGCATTCCAGCCCACCCTTGAGGTGACTGGCATTATAGACCTGGGCATCTGAAGCTGACCCGTTTCCTGAAGCATCGATGTACATGAACTTGTAGTCAGCATCGGACATGGTGAAGAGGATGATGCTGAAGAAGCCCTTGTAGTTGAAATAAGTGGACCCTGACTTGGCTGGAGCTTTGCAGGCCACGTGCTTCCCATCTATGGCTCCAATGGTTTGGGGGAAGTTCCACCTCTGATACCACTGCTCTGCAACTTTCTTCCAACCTTCTTCAGTGGTGGGGCACTGTAGGAGCTCTTCCATGTATTCTTTGATGATGGCTTGCACCACTTCTCTGACCACAATGCTGATGGTGTTGTGTGGCACCCTCCAGCCATACTGCATGCTCCTGTAGGTGGTCCCTGAGGCCAGGTGGCGCAGAGTGAGTGCCACCTTGAGCCCAGGGTCCAGGCTGGGGTGGAATTTGGTGCTCTTCTTGGTCAACCCGGGTGTCAGCCGCTGCACAATTTCCTCAAACATGGCTGGAGGCATCCTCGTGAAGTTCTGGAATGCACGAGTGTCTTTGTTCCTGAGCTCCACCATCAGCTTGTTGTACAGTCCGTTCTCTGCTCTTCTCTCGATCCATCTTCGGACTCAGACGCTTCTTGGCCACCTCCTTTTCTTCCCGTAGTAGAGTTCACAGAGCCTGTAGATGGCTTCGCACTGTTGCAGCACGATGGTGGCTGCCAAAAGGACTTTGTTATGATCCATGGTGGACATGACTGGATGCTGTGGAAGAGCAAGATCCAGATGAAGACTTCAGAGGTCTGCACAGCAGGGCTGCTGGTCTGAAAGTGAGATCCAGGTGAGTTGCTCCCCCTTTTTATAGGCAATATAGGTTTTCCCCTATGTGTCCTTTTGCATCCTCTAGGCATCCTGCAGACATCCTTAATATCCGAGATAGGTCCCCTCTGCGGACGTTTTTTTCGTTTTAAATGCTTTCTTTGCGAGCTGCATCCGTTTTCATCTGTTCTGCATCCGTTCCACATCCGTTCCACTTCCTCCTTGCATCCGTTTACTGCTGGAGCAGATCGAGTTGCGCGGATGTGTAGCGGATGCCTAGCGGATATAGCGGATGCGTAACGGATGCAGAATGGATGCCTAGCGGATGCCTAGCGGATACAGAATGGATGAATTGGATACATTTTCCACGCAAAAGTTTTGAGCAGCTCAAAACCCTCTGAGCGGATGAAACGTCAATAGATGGATGCTGGACGGATAAAGAGGAAGCAAAACGTTTGCAGTGAGTACAAAACGGAAGCATTGTGTTAACCAACGAATGGCAAGTGTTTTTCTCTGTTTTACATCCTCTTTCCATCCATTGTTGCCGTGTGACAGGGGCTTAAATTAGATCTATATTGTTGTTGCATGCCTGGTAGTAAAGATTAAATAACTTGCACTGAATCTCTTAAAAGCTTAGTTTACTTATCTCATGACCAGAAGATGAATATACTGTACTGTATTCTTGAACTCCAAAACTGGGCACACCATATCCCTTGTTTGAAGCAGGAACTCCATATGTTATTTATTGTATTATTTAACAACTCATGCAATGATTCTGGAAGGGCATTCAGTGGTTCATAGTGAGTTGTCATCAATATGCTCAGTTGTCTTGAGTGATACCAGAGATAAGTTCTAGACCTCTATCTGAAGGCTGTAAAGATCTGGAAATGACATAAGAAACTTTTGAGAAACTGCTTGGCATCAACAGGCAATATAAAAAAATTAATATTAATGCCTTGCTGGTAATTCTGGATAAAGTTACAATACCCCTTGAATGAGAAAATTTTTGATTTGAGGACTCTTGTGGAATCTTCACTCTTGTTTAAACCGAAGTTAGGGAGAGTTTGACCAATGTTGATGCACCAATTATGACCTGACCATCACTCATATTGTCTGCTGCAATGTACTCAATTTCCTTTGGAGATAACCGGTAAATTACAGCTGGTGCAAAAAAAGTGATAACACACTTCTGATAGGATAACTCTATCAAGTTAATACTAATTCTAAAGTCATGCATAGGTTAGTAGTCGGCTCCAATCTAAAATGCTTGATATTATTTTTTAAGCATTTAGAATATAACATTGGGATATGTTCTGTAACAAGAATTGAATCTTTCCATCCACCTCTGTCAACAACATATCATTTATGGTGGCTTCTCCACCATAGATATCTGGGATATGGTGGATCCTATTCTATGGGATATTCACTTCCCAGGGATACAGACTGTTCCATCCGATAGACAATTTATAGATGAGACAATTCCATACTTTTCCAGTGAAATACAGCTCTTGGAATATATCAAGTGCCTATCAGGCTTTTTATCATTTATTAAAGAGTTTAATAAATATCTAGTTGCATTTTTGTTTTTGTTTTTGGTGTATAATATTGCTTTATTTTACTCAGCCAGAAATCTTGATTGATTGGGGCAGATTCTAATGTTTTTAAAATCCAAATGTAGCCTGGTGAAAATTAGGTGAAAATTCACAAGAAGGATGTAAATGGGCTATTTTACTTTTCTCTTTAATTGTAGTTAAGCAATAAAATAATATTCTTGCCTGTAAAGTTACTAATATAACCTTAACATATATTTACTTGAAAATAAATCTGAAAAGTCTATCTATAGAAAGGTACATAAAGATAATTATTTCTGAATTTGATATAATGTTCAGTACATGTATATTTGTAGGTACTATATACATACATAGTTTTGCCATTTGTCAAAATTTGCTACAGGCTTTGCTCATGAGAGGTCCTATGTTGCTATGAAATTCTGATTATATGCTTTGTTTTCCTGAATGCTGTTACTGTGCAACAAATGATCGGATCCGTTGCACTTAGGATTCAGTTTTCCCATTCATACCATGAAGATCAAGAATAGAAGACGCAGGTCTATATATTCCCTTCACCAATTATCACTGCCAAATGTATGAATTAGATTCATACTGATAGGCATCAAATCTGCTTTGGTTTGGCAACTTTATTTAACAAAACAGTATTCTTCAGCTTTAGAATAAAAGGTTCATCTGAATATTAGCTAAATTGTGAAACCATCTAGTAATTAAGCCATCTGAAGAAATTGCCATCAGGATTTCAATCTTTTCTTTTATTCTGACACTGCTATTGAGATGTACTTGCTAGAAATTGTCATCACAGGGCAAATGGTAGATTCTCTTGGTTTGTTGCCCCTTCCACTCAAACAAACATCAACCATGTTCTTTTTTGTTTATACAGCATGCTTATGAGTTTTTGAAGACATGCAGTTATTATCTTTCTCCCCAGTCTTGCAGGCAGAGGTTCAAATGAAACAATTTATACAGCCACCAATCTCAAAGCAGTTATTTTGGATGGCACACAGCAAATTGAAACCTGCAAGATGTTATATAACAAATATATCTCCAATAATGATAATGATAAAAATAACATACTTGGTTATAAAAACAATCCAGTATTAATGAACAGATAAATAAATCCAACAGGGCTAGTTTAATTTTCTGGCCCAGTATTAGAACATTCATATATTTAAAGCTTTAGTTTCCCAGTTTTAAAGGAAACTGAAAACAGTATTAATATTCAGGTGGTTACACAGGAAGAAGAGAAACTGACAGATGTCTTATCAATTTCACCCTTCAGTTTTATCTCTTCACGAGTGGAATGTGAAATATTCTTTATTTTTTTACTGTTTCATTGATACATCAAAAGATTGATTAAAAAGATGAAAGAAAAGTCCACTATATTGCTCCACAATGTCCACCTCTGATTTTATGGCACAAAGCATTTGTTAATATGGCATAAAATTAACCAACAATTTACATGGCATGTTTTACAGTACCCCATAGTATAGACTGCCTAGCAAGTTTATTTAGGTTTTCAGCCTTTGTTTATGAAATCTGTGAGGTGGATTTCATTCAAATCTGTTTAAATGGAAAGTACATGGATTGTGGCATTTGCAATGTTAAACATTCAACAGTTTTTTGGCATTTATTTTGTAATGCGAAAAGCTTTGATGACAGTTATTTTCAAAATGAGTTTTATTCTTTCCCCTGAGATTGCAATTTAAATAACTTTTCTAGCTCTTTAAGATCTATTAAACATAACATTAAGCACCAAAAAGTGCAAGAAGTGGAATGTCAAATTACTATAAGGCTATTTTAATTGAAGTCTCTAAGCTGTACTGAAGCCAATATACCTGTAACAGTTTAAATGGCAGCAAAAAGCCATTTTCAAGATCATAACCTTTCCCACACTGTTCTCTGTGTATGAAAAGAGTGATTGACAGGTGTAAAGACATTCTTTATTGTTAGTAGCCCAATATAAGAAGGGGCTCGTTGGGATTATAATGGAAATGTTACTGGAACTTTACAAAGCAAAGGTTAGGCAGTGCATACATCAATTTGTGGTTAACTTTTCAAAGTAGAACTATATTCCATTGTGTTTCCTGCCATTTCCTTACCATTCTTAGTTTTTTTTTTTTTTTAAAAGCAGTCGGTAAAACCCTGTGGATTTTACTCTGCTAGCTCATCTCCATTTTAAGGCCACTGAGCCAGCACTGACTGAAGACATTTCCATAGTCACGTGGTCAGCATGACATCATTGTTACCTTCCCACCAAACTGGTACCTATTTATCTACATGCATTTGTATGTTTTCAAACTGCAAGAACTGGGGTGAAGATGGAAGTTTATTCCATCACGTGGTGCTCAGATCTCGAACCTGGGCTTTCTAGCCGACAAGCCCAGCGTCTTCCATGGGGATTTCCACGTGCTTTTAATGAACTTAAATCTTCAGAAAATGTGAATTGCAGCCTAGGGGAGTGATGGAATTGGCTGTTAGTCTGGTTGGAATTTATATATTATCTTTTTGAAATCTTAAAAAAAATGTGAAATGCTAGATCATTGGAGGACACTTCATGGTCCCCCAAACTTCAAGGAAAGGAAAGTTCAGCTGACAGGCAATCTAACATTTCTTTAGCACAAAGGAATTTGTTGATCAATAAGAAATTGATCCACGTGTGTTTTTAAAACAATGCCATTTAATTTTGTTTAAATAAAATCCATTCATTTCATTTTATTTTATTTTATTTAAAATAAACTGAAGAAAATAGAAAAAGATTTGAATAATGACTCTTTACAATCCAGCTCCAAGATAATTTAATTACATAAGATTATCTATATTTTGCGTTTATATCTTCCAAGATCTTGCTACCATCTGTTTGGCCACTGCTATGTTCTGAAGTTCTCCCTCTGGTCTGGTTTCCAGCAGGGGGTGCCCAGCCACAACCTGACTGGCCGATAGTTTGACAGCCAACTAGATAAGGAGCTGTCAAACAGGCCAACAGTTGTTGCCTTACGGCTGAATAGTTTATTCTCTGCTAGCGCACAAATTCAATAAAGCCTGAGCAACCAATTTAGCCACCTCACCTCATTCTGTTGTGCATTCATTTCCAGTACGAAGCACTGGCGATGAGGATGGGATTTCCACCCTCGAGGCATTAGGTGAGCTTGAAATCCTCCTGTGAGGCAACCAAAAGAGCTGATCACTGTGGCAGAGAAAGCCAAACAAGCCAGAAAGGCATACAAAAAGAGCAAAAGTCACGCTGAGGGAGATCGATAAAGTCCAGCAGCCACCTACCTAAGGATTAAGAGTTCTGTGAAGCTGTTTTGAATGGCAGCATTAAATTCATTTGCACCATTTGATGCATCCACAGAGACTTGGGAATCATACATTGAGCATTTTGACTGCTTCCTACAGGCAAACGATCTGGTGGATTTGACAGGCAGCTGGCGAAGGGCGCTGTTTCAAAATTTCTATGGCAAACAAATGTTTGACACAGCCAGAACTCTGTTAGCACCTTAGCCCCTGAATTCTGTTACCTGGGAGGCATTAATGGCAAAGCTTAAGAACCATTTCACTCTCTCTCCCTCATGAATTGCACACATTTCACTGGCATGAGCAAGCTGAGGAGGTAACTTAATGAATTTATGGTGGGTCTCTGAACAACTGCTCTCCATTGTGAGTTCAAAGAGCTGGATGCTGCTTTGCTGGATTGGTTAATTTATGGGTTAAGAGACCTCCGAATCCAGCACAGACTACTAGCAAAGTCTGACCTGACATTATAATTGGTATTGGATGAAGCCTGTGTTGTGGAGCTTTCCAACAAGTCGACAGTAGAGATTCATGGTGCGAGCAGCCCAACTTCGGGGAGAAAAACCTTAGCTGTCCACCAAGTAAAGGCTACAGAGGAAGACGTCAATCTACTAGGGGATGATGACATCCACAAGCTGAAGACTGCGTCAGGTAATAATTGGCAATCCACAAAAACAGCCCAGGCACAATCCTGCATAGGATGTGGAGGTAACCATCTGTGAGCCACTTGCAGATTTAGAACTACAAACTGTCAGCACTGCGGAAAGAGTGGCCCTTTAGCTAGGAAGGGCAGAGCTATGCTGCCTGATGACAGAGTTCAGGCAAAACAAGAGCAAATGAAGGGGACCCTTAGAAAAGTTCCTAGATTGGGGGAAGAGTGTTTCACCATCCAAAGGGTTAATTGACACATCAACCTCAGAGAAGGGCAAACAAATTTATCACTAAAGTAAAAAAAATTCTTGTGAAAATTGAGGGACAGGATTGACAAATGGAGGTTGACACAGAATCTTCTTTGTCATTGGTCAGTTGGAGCACAGTCAAAAGGTTGGTGCCCAAAATGGCAAAGAAAAGATTAAGACCCTGTTCCCTCACATTAAGAGACTATCAAGGGAATATAATTCCCATTTTGGGACTCACTAAAATGACAGTAGTTTTTAAACATTTCAAAGGCTGTCTCCTACTAATAGTTGTGGAAAGGGCATTGCCAAGCTTACTGGGCCTTTACTGGTTCAAATCCCTAGATCTGACCATAAGTGGAGTGCATGCCACAAATAGATAAAGCACTGACACCATAGATGCACTGGCAAAGGAATTTGCTTGTATTTTTAACAATGACCTAGGTAAATATACAGGTGAATTTAGATCCTACAGTTATACCTAGGAGATTGAAAGCCAAATGAATACCCTTCACACTCCACCCAAAAATCAATGCTGAACTCGATAAGCTTATATCACAAGGGGTATTAGAGCCAATAGATCACATTCCCTGGGAGACCCCAGTTGTCATGCCACTCAAGGCTGACAGATCAGTCAGGGTGTGCGCAGACTATAAGGCAATCCTGAATTTGGCATTATAGCATAGTACATACCCAGTTCCTGTGGTGCAACATCTGTTGCATTCACTGGGTAATGGAATTTTTTTTTGAAAAGCTTGACATGGCTCAAGCGTATCAACAGCTGCCAGTGGACTCAGCCACCACAGAAGCCCAAACCATAGTAACACACAAAGGGGCATTTAGATGAAATAGGCTACAATTTGGCATTAGTGCTGCCCCTGGGATATTCCAGTCCCTAATGGAATGACTCTTACAAGCATCCCTGGAGTTGTTCCATACTTTGATGACATTATTGTGTCAGCTAGAGATGAAAAGGCACTTTTAGACAGCCTAAGGAAAGTTTTTAAGAGATTCCAAGCAACAGCTTTGAAACTAAAAAAGAGCAAGTGCCATTTGTGCGTACCTAAGGTGGTGTTCATGATCAATGATGCTAGAAATCATCCCACAACTGCTGAGGTCCAGGCCATAAAAAAATGCTCCCACTCTAAACAACAAAACTGAACTGCAAGCTTTCCTAGGCCTCCTGAATTTCTACACCATTTTCATTCCTCACAAGGCATCAGTAGCTGAACCCCTACATAGACTTTTAGACAAAGAAATCTCCTTCGGTTTGGGGCAAGAAAGAGGCTAGCTCTTTTAAGGCTGTGAAGGATTTGTTAACTTCAGACTCTGCTCTCATATAGTTCAATGAATGTTTTCCATTAGTGTTG
Source organism: Laticauda colubrina (assembly GCA_015471245.1). Lineage (NCBI taxonomy): Eukaryota > Metazoa > Chordata > Lepidosauria > Squamata > Elapidae > Laticauda > Laticauda colubrina. Next base: position 34,135,347 of record BLBF01000022.1, on the reverse strand, counting down.
GCATGCGATGCTTCTCCATATGGAGTAGAGGCAGTTTTGAGCCCCTATTGCGTTCTTCTCTAGGACCCTATCTCCGGTGGAATGCAATTACAGCCAAATAGATGGTGAGGCCCTTGTTGCCATTAGTGGCATTAAACGTTTCCATGAGTATGTTTATGGACAGAGGTTTGAGCTTATCACAGATCATAAGCCCTTCCTGGGCTTATTTGCTGGGGATAAACAGAGTCCTCAAATACTCTCTCCTAGAATGACATGGTGGGGAGGATTTGGCAGTCTACTCATACACAGTGATATATTGCCTGGGCAAACACCTCAGCCATGCTGATGCAGGTGCCCACTTCCAGCTGCAGCAGAGTACCAGGAGGATGAGGAATCCATCCTCCTCATTGACCATCACCAGGACTTCCAACTCACCGCTGCAGACATTGCTGCCCATTCAGCTAAAGACAGACTCTTAAGGCAAATTCTGGAGTGGGTGAAGAGGGGATGGCCACAAGGGACTGTGCCTGCTGATTGTTGTCCTTTCAAAATAAGGCAACAAGAGTTGTCTTACAGCAAGGGTTGTTTACTATGCGGAGCAGAGTGGTAATTCCCTCATCCTTACAAAAGCACATTCTGGAGGCACTCCACAAGGGTCACCTGGGTATAGTTCGTATGAAGTCCTTTGGCCAAAGTTATGTGTGGTGACCAGGGGTGGATCAAGCAATATCTGAATGGGTGTCAGGGTGTCAGCAGTGTCAGGAAACTGGGACATTACCCCCAAAAGCACCAGTAAGAGAGTGGGAAGCCCCCAGAGGTCCATAGTCATGCCTGCACATTGATTTTGTGGGGCCCTTCCAAGGCCGGACCTTTTTCATCTTCGTAGACATTTTCTTCAAGTGGGTTGAGGTAGTTTTAATGGCCTCCACAACGTCTGAAGCTGTTAGCTTGGCTTTACAAAAGGTGTTCGCCACCCATGGGCTTCCCGATCTAATTGTATCAGATAACAGGCCACAATTTACTTCAAGAACTTTTGAGTTCTTGTTTTTCATTGATTTAGGCATAAGACACGCATTAATTGCTCCTTTCAATCCTGCTAGTCATGGTATGGTAGAATGAGGGGTAAGATCTGCAAAAGAGGCTCTAGCAAAGATAGGTCCAGGGCCATGGCCAGCTAGAGTAGCCCAGTATCTGCTAATTCAGCATTCTACCCTATGTCCATCCACAAATCATAGCCCAGCAGAATTATTAATGGGCCAAAGACTTAGAACAGCGTTAGATAGGCTGCATCCTGCCTATACACCAGACAAGCCCCTTGACTCACATAGCAACACCAGGGAGTTTGATGTGGGGGACCAGGTATTCACTAAGAATCACACTGGTAATCCCCTTTGACTACCAGCATCCATAACTAGCATAACTGGGCCATGTTCATACATTGTGAAGTTAGAGGATGGCCAGACCTGGAGGAGTCACGTTAATCAACTAAGGGGGCGAGGGAACATGAAGCCAGGAGTTGTATTAACTATGGAGAACAATGAGTTCTCAGGAACTGACAGAAGACTGTCTGCACCAAAACATGCCAGCAGCCACACTCACCAGAGAGGCCATCGGTTGAGGAATCACCAGCGGAGGTCCAACTGCAACAGTTGGAGGTTCCAGTCGAAGAGGTTCCAGCCAAGGAGGTTTCCGCCATGTCCAACAAGCCAGCGCTGTGCAGATCAACTATGATCCGGTGTTGCCCGCCCTACCTTGAAGACTACTCATGCAATCTCAAGGTGGGAAGGAGTGCTATGTTCTGAAGTTCCCCCTGTGGTCCGATTTCCAGCAGGGGGTAACCAGCTGCAACCTGATTGACTGACAGTTTGACAGCCAACTAGATAAGGAGCTGTCAAACAGGCTAACAGCTGTTGCCTCATGGCTAAGTGGTTTATTCGCTTTTAGCACATGAATTCAATAAAGCCTGAGCAACCAATTTAGCCGCCTCGCCTCATTCTGTTATGCGTTCATTCCCAGTATGAAGCAGCCACAAATAACAATAACTATAACAGACCCTGTCAGTTATTTATTCTCTAAGATAAGATGTTTTTAAATTTGATACTCATATTACTTTTAAATAATTCAACAAGTTTGCCCTTTTTTCTAATAAATTATTACAAATGTTCTAGATTCCACCTTTAATGATTTCCTTGATGTGTTTATATCTACAAAGAACACAGAGACAATAGTTTTTCTTGTATCTATAGAAGTAAAACATGAAATGAGACTTTTAAAATTTAATGTTGGAGAAGAATCCTGAAGCTACCATGGATGGTCAAGAAAAGCAGATCATAAACAATTGAATCCAGAAAGCAAATGATCATGTTTAGATTATCTTATTTTGGACACATTTTCCAAAGACTCTTCCCCCCCCCCCCCCCGTCCCCCTCTCCCCCCCCCCCCCCCCCACTGCTTTATCAACAAGAATAAAATGAAAAACAAAACAGAAAACATACACTCAACACTAACAAGAAAAAAAGGAAAAAATGTGTGCAAAAAAGAAAAAAACCCCAACCCGAACAATAAATAAATCTAGTACTAAGCATGAAGAATCCACCCCAGCTGAATGATGAAAAAAATAAAAAGGAAAAGAAACAATAAATTCTCCTTTCCTTATATAATGGGTCTGTGAATAGTTATAAGCTTTCCTATCCTTATTTAACAAGAATACTATATAAAGTAAACAAATATTCAGATGAAAGGATCCCTATCAGATAATCAAATCATACATCTAGTCATAATATTCATGTGAAAGATTAAGAGAAAATTAGTAGATTACCCCAACTTTACTCTGGTCTTCAAAACCCTCTGTTAACCATCTGTTATTGTATTTAATAATTAGAAAATCCACAAACAGATTCTAGTCTCTTATAAAGCTGCCTAGTCCATTCTCTCTAATCAAACAGCTAGTGTTGCTATCTCTTTTAATTCAGTCAATTTTAAACTTCATTCTTCAACAGTCAGCATTTCTTTTCCTTTCCAGTGGTTAATGAGAACAATCCTCAAAATGGTCACCATGTGAAGGAACAGTGTTCCAAATTGTTTTTCAATTGATTTATCCATAATACCTAAAAGAAAAGCTTTAGGTTTCATTGATATTTGTGTCTTAAATATTTTCTGCATTATCATTATTATATTTATCCAGTATGTTTTCACATACTCACATTCCACCACATGATAGAATGAACCTGAATTTTGGTTGTGAGCCATAGTAGCACAGTGATTAGAATACAGTATTGAAGACTACTTCTGCCGACTGCCAGCTGCCTGTTTGGCAGTTCAAGTCTTACCAGCTCAAGGTTGACTCAGTCTTCCATCCTTCCAAGGTCTGTAAAATGAGGACTCAAATTGTTGGTGGCAATATGCTGCCTCTGTAAACCACCTAGAGAGGGCTGTAAAGCACGAGGAAGTATATATAAGTCTAAGTGCAACTGTAATTTCCAACACTCATTAGAAGTCCCTCTATACATTTTCATTAGTCTATCTGGAGTCAATACCAGTGATACAACATTTTGTAAACATTTTCTTTCAAGTTATAATTCAATGTAATTTTTAGTCCATTAGTCCATACATTCCCCCATTTACCTAGCGCTATGTTGCACCCAATGTTTTTCAACCATCTTATCATGAAGTCTGTGACATATTCATCTTGAATAACATTTTACATACTTTAGCAATCAAGTGGTATCTCCAGAACATAAGCTGACATCCAGTTCAGATTTAATAACTGAAAAACCAAATCTTTTTTTAATCAAGTTTAAATCTTTCTATAATAATTAATAACAAATCATAAAGAAATCTTTCACTTGCGAATTGTTTTCCTGTCTTTATCTTTTTAAAATATCTTTAAGTCCCATCCATTTACATTTCAATACCACCTCTTTTCTTTGTAGTGCTTCATGAGGTGATAGCCAAAGTGGTACTTTATCAGAAGGCATACTTTTCTTGAGAGATCTGGAAATGGTGAAGGAAAGATAAGAAAAGGATGACTGATAGCAAAATGAATTGACTTGTTTTATTCCTTTTTGCTACTATGAATATATGAATAATCATTTCCTGTCAGTTTGTAAGAAATGTTTTTCACACACACACACAACACACATAAATATATTCATATCACCAAAGGCATTCTTTAGAATTATCAACATTTCACAAGTGCCAGAAAATCAACAGCTTTAAATATTATTTTTAAATGTCAATTTGGTAGTAGAATCTATTGCTCTATTGCTTTTGCTTTTGAAATCCTTAAAGAGGAGCTAATTAGTACCTGCTATAAATAAATATTATTTTTTAATATCAGTTTGGTGGTGGAATCTATTGCTCAGAGTGATCATGGATTCTCCTTTATCACAACTCTCAAATCCCTAATTGAAATTAATTAATTAATATGTTCAAATCTCATCTATTTGAGATATCTTATTTTGCATTCCTGCACTGAACAATGGATTGGAATCAAAGGCCTAAATATGTTTTGGTTTTTGTGATTCTAGATAGCTACTTTCTTTATTTCTTTTACAATAGTGTTTTGTGACTTAAAATCCAAAATATTCAATGCATGTGAATTTTACACATGTTAGCTTTTGCTTTTGAAATGCTCAAAGAGGAGCTAATTAGTACCTGCTATAAATAAAAATAGAAAAGCTCAGAGTAATGATTCTAAGTATCAAGCAGCTTTGCAAGATTAAGATTCAAGCCAACTACATAACAGGCATCTAGCACTAGCAAGAGTACATATACCTTTAGCATTGATTCATGTATACAGACACAAGTTGTTCTATTTTTCCTCAGTCTCGATCAGTGGTTCCCAAACTTTTTCAGTCCACCGTTCTTTTGGTGCTACAAACTCATCCTTGGTGCCCCCCACCCAGGGGTGGGATTCAAATTTCTGTGGGCATGGCCTAATTTGAGGGTGTGGCTTGATGGTCATGTGACTGGGTGGGCCTGGCCAAGTGACTGGCAAACCAAATACAAGTGGTCCTCACTTATTGGCTGGTTGTTTAGCAAGTCTTCTAATTTATGACTGGCCTCCCCAGAGCTACTTGAACTGTTTTTGGAGTTTGACAGCCATGCAGACACACGCACACATACTCCTTTCTAACCCTGCTGGAGCAGGTCATTGGACTAGAATTGGCAAAGCATCTCTGTTTAGATTCTAGTAATAAATAGAATCTAATCAGAGATGCTTTGCCGATTCTTGTTGATTTGTTTTATTGTATTTCTTTATTTTATGTTTCTGAATTGCCTTGACATGTATGTCCCTTCTTGTGCACAGCCCAGAAGCTTTTGTGATTCTTTGCAGCACAAATTACCGACCTCTGGCTTTGCTCTACTTTTCAAATGTGCCACCACTGCCGTGAAGGGAAAGAAAAAAAAAGAAATAAAGAAGGAGGGAGGAAGGGAGGGAGGAAAAAGATGAGCTATCTATTCTAGTCCAATCACCTGCTGCAGGGTCAGAAGAGAGAGAGTGTGTGTGTTCTCCTTATAATTTACCAGTACATTTTGGTTTTGCGTTCTTCAGAATTGGCACTGTAATACATTGGGGAAAAATAATTTTTTAGGGTGGAGGTCTGGTCCCATGGATCCTGTTTAAAGCCTCAACAAAATGTGAGAGCTTCCTGATAGTTTTGACCATGTTTCATCCACAAAACCTTTAATAAAAGCCAACGATGTTTCAATGTGGAAAAGGACCTCGGTCTAAACTAGGCCTCATTTCAATCTAATGCATCAGCACTCTCTCTCTCTCTCTCTCCCTCTCCCTCTCCCTCTCTCTCTGCCGCTCCCCCCCCCCCCATCTCTCTCTCCCTCCATCCCTCCCTCCTTCCCTCCCAGACTGGCTTTGCTCTACTTTTCCGATGTGCCTGTGGAGCCGGTGCCTCGAACATGGATGGATGGATGGAGTGAGAGAGGGAGACAGAGAGAGACAGGTAGGTAGGTAGGCAGATAGATATATTGGTAGATAAGTAGGTAGGTAGGTAGGTTGGTGCACAGGCAGGCAGGCAGACCCTTTGGATGGCTGGCTGGCTGGCTGGCTGGCTGGCTAGATAGATAGATAGATAGATAGATAGATAGATAGATAGATAGATAG
>BLBF01000022.1:34102897-34129234 GCA_015471245.1 Laticauda colubrina | reverse complement strand
TAGATAGATAGATAGATAGATAGATAGATAGATAGATAGATAGATAGATAGATAGATAGATAGATAGATAGATAGATAGATAGAAAGGCAGGCAGGCAGGCAGGCAGGCAGGCAGACAGACAGACAGACAGACAGACAGACAAAATGCGACAGCAGCGGCACTTTGGGAAAGTAGAGCAAAGCCAGAGTAGGAACTGAAGTCCACACAAGTTGCCAAGGAAGAGAAACGCGGGCTGAATATATCAATCCAGCCATTCTGGTTTAGAGTTTAGCATGCTGTTTGATTCTGGCTTAGTCAATAAACCACGGTTAAGATCTTCCTGCTCCTTAATGCAGCTGCCCCTCTGCCCCTTCTAAAGCCGCCTGCCCCAGTTCTTTCTTTGGCAATGCCAACCTCCTTGGGGCAGTGATGTGGCCAACTTGATCCTCTTTGCTTCAACCCAAGGTCCACTTCCATCAGGCCAAGCAAGGGGAGGTGCTCTGCACATGCTCAGAGACTCTCAACTTCGGGGAAGCATTCCGTCCATCTTTACACTCTGCCCTAGAAGAGAAAGGCATGAGGAAGCAGCCCAGGTTGGCGGAGGCTGAAGGAACAATTGCTTGGAAAGTAAAGCAAGCAAGTAAGCGCAGGGTCTGTTGGAAGAACTGGGCTGCAGAGGGAGGCTAGGTTCTAGGTCCAGGCTGGCCACATAGAGTTGAACCGAACCAAGCCATGTGTCTTGGAGAACTGCACCCACCCTCATCCTGCATGCAAGCCTAGCTGGCTGGAGAAGCGGAGGCCAGGAGACCGCTGCACACTCCCTTGTTCTTCAGGGAAGGGGGCCCTAACGCCAGACCACCCACCCCTTCCACTGCTTGCCTTGGGATGGTTTTGCTTTCGGGCCTTCTGGCACACCTCCACTGCTTCCACTGGAGAGGGAAGCCTGCAAGCTAAGGTGCCCCCTTTCCACCACCTCCCACCTTCCCCCAGGCTTGGCAAGGATCACTGTGTGTGGGTTCTGCATTCGAGGCGTCGTGAGTGGGTTTTGCATTCTAGTGGTGAAACAGTCGATGGGGTAACCCTCGGGGCTGGCACCTCGAATGTCCTCCTGCCACCTCTTAATGCCCCCCTGCTGGCCCCCTTGCCTCTTAGTGCCCCCCAAGGCATCCCCCCCAAGGGGTCAGTACTGCTCACTTTGGGAACCACTGGTCTCGATCCTCCTAGTGTTTTGGGTCTCAGCTCCAAAAACTAACAGCATAATAAACAGGCCCATTGATTGAAGAGTTGTGGAGCTGAAGTTCAGTACATGAACAGCATCTGACTGGGCAAGGATAGTTTATCTAATCATGTTCATATAATCTATTTAATTAGTGCATACAAGTCAAAGAAGAAATAACTTTTTATTTATTTCCCCCTTTTCATCTGAAATAATGTATGCTATTCACAATTTCAATGAATGTTAATGAAATACTCATCTTATTTCACCCATGTAACTGCAGTTGAATCCAGTTCATGTACACTTTGCATCTATAAAGAATGTGGTATAAAATATGTGATATTTTCTAACTTTCAAATCAAGGATAAAATTTTCAAAACACTCATTCAAGGTTTTGTGCTAAGTAACACAAAGCTTGATTTGACTTCTCAATGGATTGCAATCATTTCCTCCCCCACATTTCTTCAAACATTGTGATACTTTTTGTCCAAAAATGAAACATTTTGTTTTTAGCTTAAAACAGAAGTTACACTTTATAAATTCCACAAAAAGTATGTTTTCATTGATTTTAAAAAAATGTTATTTTGACAAAAATGGACTGAAAAGTATTTATGAATGAATATGTGTAAAATTATAAATATATTAGAAAATAATGTTTCATTCATTCCTAACTTTTTGACACACCTTGGCTGTTTATGTATGGAATGCATAAGCAAAATATATCTGTAAATAAAAAAAAAATGTTCTACTTGATGAATCAAACCCATCTAAACAGTTCTGTATAATTCATTAATTTTTTTGCTATAAATTCTATTGGTTGGTAAGTCATTATATTTAATTTTCTCTTCACTTGCCTGAATTATATAACTGAGTGAGGAGTGAAGAGGAATATTTTTTCTGGGATTTTTTTTCTTCAAAGCAAACTCATCTTTTTTTGAAATAAAGAATATCTATACTATTTAAAAAGCAATTCAGAAGACTATAAATTCCACATCTAGAAGTCTAATAGTAATTACAAACTGAATCAATATCAATTACTAATAATGGTCTTATTGGGGTGCTGTATTCAACATTAGAATGTCTTCTTATTATGATTATGTTTTCTGGCTTGCTTTACTAAACATGGACATGTTTTCTGCACTGAGGAACATGGGAATTTAACAATTACTTGAAACTCTTTAGCACCAGGCAATTTCTTTGAGGATTGCAATATGTTAGAGTTCAATTTTCTCAGACACTGATAAAATGATCAGAATGAATTCAGTCCTTCATAATGGAACTCTGTGAATAAGCCAAATGTGATTGAAATGAGCTCCCGCATGCCACTCTTAAATAAAGCAGCAGATTTCTTTTCCCTCTCATACTGACTACCATATACAATGAACATTCCATTTTTAAGTCATTTGAATTCTTTAAACCAAGCAAAGAAACATAATTATTGTTCATTCTCTAAGATCTGTTTATTCAGCTATGATAATACTATAATGTAGGTCTAATCAGCATTATGGCTTTGATTCAAAAAAATTACTTCAAAGCCTGCAAGACCCCAGGAAAAGGTTTTTTAAAAATGGAAATATATTTTATTTTTGTATCATGCACCAAGCATGCTTTTTACACTTAGATTCAAAGAATCACAGTTATAGTATACATGATTACATATACTGTACATACCCTATTGATTTCTTGATCACATTTTGTAATTTGATATCATTTGGAAATGTCATGCCTTTTTATTCACGGGCTTATTGAAGAGATAAGAGACACAGACATAATTAAAACAAAAATAAATAAATAAATCAAAGGGGTAGTTTTAAAACCTTAACAAAGAGCTCTTTCCAACATAACAAGAACATAGTGATGCAGCCTGTTCTGGAGTTCCCTCAGATGGCACATTTAATACTGCTGCTACACAAGCTGCACTTCTGGATTTTTTCCAGGTCCAACTCAAGGTGTTGGTTATTGCCTTTAAAGTCCTTTATGGCCATGAGTTGAGGATATCTTGAGGAGCCATCTCACTCCAATGAGACTAGTCCATTCTATTCTCTTCAGAAGAAGAGGCTTACTTCAGATCCTGTCTGCCAAAGAATTTCAGCTGGTGGGTCTGGGAGAAGAGCCCTTTTCTGTGGGGGCCCCATTCTCTGTATTATTCTGCAGCTGTAGGAATGGTCTGTCCCCCCATTCCCGATCTTCCAGAAATGCCTGAAAACCTGGGTCTGCTGGCTGGCTTGACCCCTGATTGGGGCATGGTGTGTTGGGGGTGTCTGAAGTGGGAAAGAGAAGATCTCCACCTCCATGTCACCAACCATTTTGATTTTTAATTTCTTATTTAATTCTTTTAATTTTCATTATTTTCTATTATTATTTTTATCTTTTTCTCATATTGTAAGTCATCCAGAGTCCCTGTAATGATTTGGAGGGTGAGTGAAACGTAACCTTAGCCCAGATACAAGAAATCTGAGAAGCATTTCAAGTCATGCAAAGTCCCTACCTTAATAAATTCACTATAAATCAGGTTGGGAAATTACTTTTTATATTTGTAGGATACTGTCTTTACCTCACATTAGTTGACCTCACATTAGTTGACAGATGGACATTAGTTGGCTGCTGACTAGGGGATGGATGGGTTGGAATTATGAGAAATATGGGAGGTGAATTTTCCATCAGGTAAGTACATCTTTTATGACTAGCCATATACAGAGTACAGCAGAACTTTATACTAACTTCTTACATCAATGTAATTAGGAGGATCAATTTCAAGACCTCAGACCTTCAATTTCAAGACCTCATACCTACAATTTCTTGCTCTATTGATGATGGTGTACAATAGGCTCCATTTTAGAGATCTCTAGAATCTAGGTCCTCTCCTATTGCAACTATTTGCATCATTTCTAGAGTTTAAACTGTATACAGCGAAGAACATGTTTTGATATTAAATGAGCTGTAAATGTTTTGACAGACTAATTGTATTATTTCTGTTTACTGGAATCAAATTTTAATTTTGTGCTATGAATTTTATGTTTTTTTTAAATTAACATGTTGCCTGTTTATTCTAAACTGGTTACATTTATTTTCTGATGAAATAATGATGTCTCTTTCTTGAAAAGTCCCTTATGTAATCATACTCTGAAGGCCAACTTTTTATCTGAGTATTTCCTTTCTAATCATAACACAAACAACAGACAGAAAGAGTATAGAAGAATGGGTTTGTGGAAAAATAGGTGACATTTCTTTGAAACTTGATGCATAAATCTATACTGAGACCTGTTAACAGATAAACATTGTAAACAACCTCCAGGGCTTCTGCAGCACTTAAGCTTGAACAAATATGGTTACCAGGATTCAAATGCCAAAGCAAATAGGTGACAAGACAGTGCTGATCAATGACAGCTGCACAAACCAAATCAAAGATTAAAAATCATTATTACAAGCACAGACATAATGTTGCTTGGCAGACACCCAGTGGCTCAGAGCTTAAAACACAAAGGCATGAGTGGAGTACAATGGCAAGGATAATGCAATGCAAAATATTTTTCTTCTTCAGCTTTTTTAAAAAAATATGGAAAGATATAAGGAACTTTTGTTTTTCAGTGGCATAAATTGTGACTGAGGGGTCTTGTTTGTCACATACTATTGCTTATCCCCCAAACCTTCCATTAAAAAATATGTTTATTAGATGGAGGAAAAAAAATAAGAAAACATCCTTGTTATTATGATTGGGTTTTTAATGCATCAGTTGTTAGTCATGCACAAATGTCAATAAACATTTTCCTCCAGAAGCATTTTAGCTGGCTTTCCCTTTGGCTTCCACATCTTCCAAGGAATATTTGCTTTTGGTTTAAATTTTAAAATCAACCCCTGACTGCTTCCTGCTCTCTGATCACTCAAAGCTAGATGTGAGAAAACTTGGTTGATGAATGGGGAAATTTTGGAAGATCTTTCAGAAAATTCCTCATCTTTACATCTCTACATACATTCTGTAATAGTCAAAAATTGTCAACCAATTCAGAGTATCCAGAAAACAAATCCAACCTTGGTATCATCTTAATAACAACAACAAATATAAATAGTCATTAAATGTAATAAAAAATAATTTCTTTTTGAAAGCTTTAGAATGAAAAAGTATTGTAGTGAACTTCTAATGAATGGGATGGGATATTTTCAATGTATTTGGTTAAAAGATGTACAGGGTATATGTGCGAACAAGGTATATATATGAACACACAGTGACTGTTATAACTTACTGGAGAACACCTTCCAATAAAATGGATATCCATGCAGCTGTATCAAAAAGTCCCTGAACACTGTAATATAACAAAAACATTTCAAAAAATCAACAGCTTATTACCACCACTTGGCATCACTACACAAACTGAGTAAAAACATCTAAGGTAAACCAAAAGACTAAATAGCCACAGAAGAAGAAAATAATGAGTCTTCTATAACATCAGTGTAATGACTGTAACAGCCTTTATAAGGGACAGACAGGCAGAAAATTAAAATTGTGCATCCATGAACACCAACTACACTCAGAAGATATTATGACAACTCCTTAATTGCATAGTACATGGACAGAGTACATGGACAGAGTCCTTCTTTTCATTAGACTAGACAATACTTTAATAAAATATTTTTATTTTATAAATAATAAATTTTATAAATAAAAAATAATTTTAATAAAAAAGTTGATTGCTAGTTTTTGTATACAGCTATTCCTATGTGTGGTCTTAGCTTCATATGTACCATTAATATGAATTATGTAATTCAATCCAATCTGCCAAGACAGATAATAAAAAAGACCTCCCTCTCCCTCTCCCTCTCCCTCTCCCCCCCTCTTTCTCTCTCTCTTATATAGTACAACAACTTCTATTATCATTAAGATCAAGCATGCGAACAAAATAAGTATACCAAAAGGAGAAAAACATGCATTAATTTACATTAGAAAGCCTTGAGGAAATAGAAATACCATTAATATCCAATGGACAATAATGTTGGTAACACAGAAGCTTCTCTGGAGGCAAAATTTTGCAAATGTAATTTTTCCTAATGATGTTGTTCATATTTTTTTCCCTAAGGTTCACCGCATGCATTTTCTTTTCAGCTGAAAATTCAACAACAAAGATCAGAAAAGTATCATAACTGAACAAAATGTATTTCCAATCTATTCTTGGAGTAAGGCACAAGTACTAAATGAGAGGGCTTGCCTCTTTGAGGATATTAATAAATAGTAAAGAGGACTTACATATCTTAGAATCCTTAGAGGACGTAATGCTGTCTCTAAATCCTCTGAAAACACACTATCAATCCACTTGAAAGACTTCTGAGAGTTCCCTTGTGTGCACTCAAAGCTCTAGCGGTATTAAATCAGTTTCTCCTCTCAAAGTGTCATTAAAGTTAGAAGGCTTTGCTGGCATTTGAACTTTTCTGAAAATGAAAACCTGCAGGGCCTTTCTTATGGTCTGAGCTAAAGCCAAAGATTTAAAAAAAAACCCACCACCAACACCATGGCTAATATTAATCAAACCTTATACAATTTATATCCAATATACAACCTTATACACATACGATATACAACCTTATATACAATATACAACCTTATACAAACCTTATACTTCAGAGAGTAATTAGGACTGCAGAAAAAGCAATTACTACCAACCTGCCTTCCCATTGAGGACCTGTATACTGCATGAATCAAAAAGAGGGCTGTGAAAATATTTACAGACCGCTCACATTCTGGACATAAACTGTTTCAACTCTTACCCTCAAAACGACTCTATGGAGCAAACCAGAATAACTAGACACAAGAACATTTTTTTCCTGAACACCATCACTCTGTTAAACAAATAATCCCCTCAACACTGTCAAATTATTTACTAAGTCTGCATTATTATTACTATTAATCCTCCCATATTTTCTTTCACCCATCTCCTTCCACTTATGACTGTATGACTGTAACTTTGTTGCTTGTATTTAACTATTTTTATTTATTGTTTCCTAGTATGATTTGATTGCTTCTTGTACCCTATGACTATTATTAAGTGTTGTACCTTATGATTCTTGACTCTTGATGAATGTATCTTTTCTTTTATGTACACTGAGAGCATATGCATAAAGACAAAAATCCTTGTGTGTCCAATCACACCTGGCCAATAAAGAATTGTATTCTATTCTATACAAGGTTTCAATCCCTGGAAAGTAAGGCCAAAAGTACATTTCAGTTGATAAGAACATATGAGATTTCAAATAAGGCATGGAACATCCCAATTTAATGTACAATAAAGATGTCCATAGGGCATATAAATTCAGATTACCTAATCTGTGATCCAAATGGTACATTCCAGCTTAGTTATCTGCAGCTAAAGAAAGTAAAAGAGTGCAGTTACATTGCTCAGCAATGCCTATGGGTCCTGGTAGCAATAATCATTGCCTAAAAAATAAAGAACTTATCTCCCAAAACACCCTACCCAAATCTAAGAAAATGTGGCAGGTTTGATTCTTTCCAGAGAAAAGAAAATGTTTCATCCTAGCCTGAAAGTTGCCTGTCCTACACTCTGGCAGCAATGACATGGTTTATGCTTTGTGGTTTTAGAACAATTCAGAAATAAAAATGCCATTAAAATAAACTCTGTTCAGGAATTTAGGAGATAGTTTAATAGATCTTAGACAGAAAAATCAAGTGGGGCAATTAAGTCTGAGGAAACAAAAAACTCTCTAGACTGCCTTTTTCCAAGTATCTTGATTTTTGCACTCCAGATATGATAGCTTCAGGGAACAGTAAACTTCAGATTGTCACCTGGAAGAAGCAGCTATACAAATAGAAAGGTTATGTGCTAAATGATCAATCTTTTCTGCCACGCCTAGGAACAAAACAGGGCTATCTAGTATGTTCAACTTCAACCTCACTCTTTCTGAATATGAGCAGACCATCACCAGATTTCTTGAGCACTAAATTGGGCAGGTTGTTCTGAAGCCAAGCAGGTGAAGCATAATGATTTATTCCTTCATTCAAGGGGCTGAAGCAATGTGTGTAGTGGGAGGAGAGAGAAAGTCTAGAACAGATCTGTCTGAAAAGCAAGAATCATCACTTCTATTCTCAGCTCTATGCCTAATTGAGTTAATCTTTTATTTGCCTTGCCAAGGCACTTTACCACATGAAAATAATCTTGTGAGCATCTTACCATTTTTTAAAAATAATTGTAATTATAATAACTTAATAATTTAAGTAATTATAATAAAACAAAAACAAACACTGATATGCATTTAAAATAATAAAGAAAATATAGTAATAGCACTTGGATTACCAAGCACTTGGATTACCAAGAAATCTTCAATAACCAAATCTTGTTCTAATATATTACAGTTAATATACTCAAATAAACCATTTACAATATAGATTGCTATAAAACATTTCATTTCCAATTTATTATCAAGACAAGTCTCTACTGACCTGAAAAATTATTTGGATAACACAACTTAAATCAATAAAGGGAAAAAGCTATACATATTAAACAATACATTGAAAAACAGGATAAATAATGTGTACATAATATTTCAGATTAAAATATAAATTACAGATCACAAATTTTGAAGTCATATAATATCATGTATGGAACTATAATCTAGAAATTATTTCTAACAATGAACTGTACATCAGCTTTAGTTTTTCAGTTTCAAGTTATACTATACTTCAAAGCATATTTACATAGTTTTACAATTCTTCCACAAAAAGGATCAGATACTTTTTCCAGTGTAGTTTTTAAATGCAAACAGTAAAGTCCCTGCAGCTGTTATCATGCACACATTTTGAAGCAATTTGTGAGTTGTTAAAAGCTGAAATATCTAAAGTTGAAAGGGAATTATCACTTCAAAATTTGTTCCATTTTACGATGAATTAAATTCCAATATTTTGAACTTTGCAACATTGCTACTACATATGAAGAACTGTTCTACTCATTCCATTTTCAGTATTTCTGGGAAAAGCGGCTATTAAATTTAGTTATGATGTTTGGTTTAATATACTAAGGATGAGACATCTTATTGCAATTCTCTCTAAGTATTGCGTTTGAGATGAAGTTAAAGCCCATGTCACACTGCCCAACGGATGCAAAAAGGACACAACGGACGAGCAAAATGTTCCATCCGTTGTTATCCGCTCTCAAAAGGGGCAAAAATTTGCATAACCAGAGCGGATAACACGGATGCGGGGAGGACGCAGGGCGGATGCAAAGCGGATGCAGAACGGAAGCCCAGCGGATGGAAGTGGATGGGAGCGGATGGCACATCCGCGAGGCTTCCAGGGGACCTCAGCAAAGCGGACGTGGAACGGATACAGCGGATGCACAGCGGACGCCGAACGGATGAAGCGGATGCACAGCGGATGCACAGCGGAAGCCTAATGGATGCCTGGCGTTAATTACACATGCGGGGAGGATGCATTGCGTCAGCCCCACGGATATAACGGATTGGCTGCCTTGCCTGCTCTGCCTGCATGTCTGCCTGCAAGCCTTGGTGCAAGGCCTTGCTGCCATCCTTGGTGCCAGCCTTGCTGTCTGCCTTCCTGCCAGCCTTGGTGCTAGCCTCCCTGCCAGCCTTGCTGCCAGCCTTGGTTCCTGCCAGCCTCCCTGCCAGCCAGCAACCCCACAACCATGCGGAAGCACAGCAAGCCTCAGCCATCTGCTGCCAGCCCTTGCAAGAGGGACAGGGCTACCATCCCGCCCCCTGGCCCTCACTCTGCTTCTGCTGGGGCTTCTGTAGCATGGGCTCACTCTTCTGGGGCTGGGGCTTCTGCTGCTTCTGCTTCTGGAGGAGCTGATGAAAAGCACTCCAGCACCAGCCACCTCCACAGCACCTGGACCCTTCACCCCTGAGACTGAGCGACCAAGAGGAGTGCCAGAGACTCATTTTTGTTTTATATCTTGTTGTTAATAAAGTCTATTTATGATTCACACACTTGCTTCATTCCTTTTTTTTAATAAAGTCTTGGTGGAAACCTTGAGAAATGGTTTAAGCCTTTGCATGCTTGTGGGATGGTTAAGGATAGCTGTGGGATGGGTTAGGATACCTGTGGAATGGGTAATAGCTGTGGGATGGGCAGGGATAGCTGTGGGATGGTTTTGGATATCTGTGGGATGGGTTAAGATAGCAGTGGAATGGACAGGGATACTTGTGGAATGAGCAGGGATACCTTTGAGAGAGGTAATAGCTGTGGCATAGATAAACCTCCAGTGCAAGCATAGTGGGACTGAATGGTCCACCCTCCCAGGTGCCACACCTATGGCCCTTTATTATCAATAATAATGTAATAATTATCCACACATGTCAACATAAACACAACTCTTTATTAAACGCCCTGTTCATTGTAGGCCAACCAAACATACATGGCCCAATCTCATCCGTGTGATGAGACAGGCTGAAGGAAGCATCCATTAAGCATCTACCATCCTGTCTTGCCACTCCACTGCTCCAGCTGGGGAGTTGCACCAGTGTCTCAGGAGGTTGCGCTGCTTCTTCGCTTCATGTGAGGCTCTGTTGGGGCCTTGCACATCCTGAGTGTCGATCAGGTTTTGCCCTTGCCTCCATTCCCCAGGCTCCATGTCCCCATTGCCTTGTTGGAGGTCCACAAGCCAGTTCTGCAAGACTGGGTAGCGGGTGCGCATGAGATTGTGCAAGATGCAGCAAGCTTCCATGATCCTCCTCATGGTCTCTGGGCAATGCTGCATGGTGGTGAGAAATACCTGGAACCTGTTGGCCAGGATGCCAAAGGCGTTCTCCACCACCCGCCTTGCCCTGGACAGCCTGTAGTTGAAGATCCTCTCTTCACGGGTCAGGAGTCTGGAGGTGTAGGGCTTCATGAGGTAGGTTGTGAGGGAGAAGGCGTGATCCCCCATGATGAAGTAGGGCACATCTTGTGTGTCATTGGGCAGGGGTTCTGGATCTGGAAAGCCCATGATAAGGTTGCGTTCCAGCTCCTCCTTGAGGTGACTGGCGTTGTATATCTGGGCATCTGAAGATGAGCCATTGCCTGAAGCATCGATGTACATGAACTTGTAGTCAGCATCGACCATGGCGAAGAGGATGATGCTGAAGTAGCCCTTGGAGTTGAAATAAGTGGACCCCAACTTGGCTGGAGCTTTGCAGGCCACATGCTTGCCATCTCTGGCTCCAACGGTGTGTGGGAAGTTCCACTTCTGATACCACTGCTCTGCAACTTTCTTCCATCCTTCTTCAGTGGAGGGGTACTGGAGGAGCTCCTCCTTGTATTCTTCGATGATGGCCTGCACCACTTCTCTGACCACAATGCTGATGGTGTTGGATGGCACCCTCCAGCCGTACTGAATGCTCCTGTAGGTGGTCCCTGAGGCCAGGTGGCGCAGAGTGAGTGCCACCTTGAGCCCAGTTTCCAGGCTGGGCCAGAAGCTGGTGTTTGCCTTGGTCAACCTGGGTGTCAGCCGCTGCACAACTTCGTCAAACATGGCTGGAGGCATCCTCATGAAGTTCTGGAACGCCCGAGTGTCTTCGTTCCTGAGCTCCACCATCAGCTTGCTGTACAGTCCATCTTCTGCTCTTCTGGCAAACCATCTTCAGACCCAGACTCTTTTTGGCTGCCTATTTTTCTTCTCGCAATAGAGTTCACAGCGCCTGCAGATGGCTTCGCACTGTTGTAGAACGATGGTGGCTGCTGAAAGGACTTTGTTACAATCCACGGTGGACATGACTGGATGCTGTAGAAGAGGAAGAGCCAGATGAAGGCTTCAGAGGTCTGCACTGCTGGGCTGTTGTTCTGAAAATGAGATGCAGATGAGTTGCTCCCCCTTTTTATAGGCAGTGTAGGTGTCCTTTTGCATCCTCTAGGTATCCTCTAGGCATCCTCTAGACATCCTTAATATCCGAGATAAGTCCCCTCTGCGAACGTTTTTTCTGCTTTAAATGCTTTGTTTCCGCTAGGCATCCGTTCTGCATCCGTTCTGCATCTGTTCTGCGTCCGTTCCGCTTCCTCCCTGCGTCCGAGCGGGTGTGAGTTGCGCGGATGCGCAGCGGATGCCTAGCGGATATAGCGGATGCATAACAGATGCGTAACAGATGTGTAGCGGATGCGTAGTGGATACAGAATGGACGAACTGGATACATTTTTTGCGCAAAAGTTTTGGGCAGCCCAAAACTTTTGGAGTGGATGAAACATCAGTAAACGGATGCTGGACGGATAGAGAGGAAGCAAAACGGAGGCAGTGAGTACATCGTGTTTTCCAACGGATGGCAAGCTTTTTTGTCCGTTTTACATCCTCTTTGCATCCGTTGGTTCAGTGGACTTAATATTCTATTTGCACTGAAGTTCCCATTGTTACATCTTTATATCTATATTCAAATTTTGCATCAACTTAATCAGCAATCTTTGCCCTTTTTCATATTTTAAATGATATTTCATCAGCAGACCAAACATTGATTCCAGTGAATAGTCAGCATTACACAAAACACAATTCAATCAAATCTCTCAATATTTCCCCGTTTCTTTAATATCTGGTTGCCATGCTACTTGTCAATCTTGTAAAGTAGACTAGACAAGAAACATGGCCAAATGAGTTCTTCTATTTTTTGGTAAGGTTACATTAACAGAAGCAAATTTCTCAATGATTCCTTCAATATATGAGGAATATACAATATCTTAAAAAGTCTTGAAGGTGGCACCATTTCCCAGGATGTTAAAGGAAAAGCAACATAAATTCTTAGACCTTATAACTTAATAGTATATCACCATGTATTTTTAAGTATTTTTTTTAACTAAAAATTCAAGTTCAGTCTGGCAGAAAACCTCCACATCACACTTTCCAAGCCATATTACAGAATAATTCCTTAGAAAATTGTAATGATCCCCCATTGTGCATTGCTTACTTCAATTAGTTTCATACTGTCAAATACTGCTTAAAGCAACTATAGCCAGATGAAAATCAGTCAAACTATAGTTTCCTGAATATATTCATATTCATTCTGGTGAATCCAGCTGGAAACAATAATTGGAATAAGTTATTTAGAGTAAAAATAATGCATTCAAAGCATAAACATATCCATGGGTCCATCTGTGTATTTCCCATTCAAGCTATTAATGTTTATTTTATTCTCTCTTAGCTCACCCATCTCATCCATATGGATTATAACATTTACATATTATATACAGATGGAAAAAATAGGTCAAAGTTTTTTTTGCAATTTTGTCAGTCACACTTTATGTCAACAAGTAGTAAATGAAAGAATAAATTTAAATTGTTTTTATGTTGCAAAATTCTTCAGATAGGTTGATTCAGGGTAAAAGTTTTGTGTGATTGTGTTCTTAACTTATGTAATTTACTTTCCAAACCTGAAGGTGGAAAATAGGATAATTCTTAGCATAATATTGGAATTTCATTTTTAATATAATGGCCTTAACTTTCAGAATAATGGAAGAAGTATTAAAGTCTGACATTAGTAGATCAATCTGTCAGAAGACTAAATTAAGCTCAATGTTTATGACTAAAGCTATTCTTTGAGAATATTTTCAACTTCTGGCCATAGAAAAATAATAGCTCAGAAAACAACAGATATAGAACTACTGACATTTGATTGATCTGGTATGTGTGGCATTCTAATTGGAATTCTAAAGCAATCATATGATACACATCAGTGCTTCCCTTAAAAGAAATTTTGCTGCACACTCTAAGCTGCTGATTTAGCCTAAAGTGCCACAATGAATGGAGATATACTGTAGAAGTCTTGCTCTCTTGTGTATATATTAGATAAATTAGATTTGTTTCAAAGATATACTAAAATGCAAATTTTAAAGAAATTTAATATGATCTAAACAATATATTGAGCTGCAGATATTTCTGAGTAAAACCTGAGTAAGAATAGGGCCAGTTAAGAATAAGGATGAACACACGCTATCCAAGAGCACCAAAACATTTTCCAAATCATTCTAAAAATAAGAATGTATACATGAGTGGGGGGTGGAGTTAGCACTCATTGATTTATGAGTGCCATGCTCCCTTGAAGTAGCTTTCATTAACTGTTTATTAACCTACAGTGCTGATTTTTTTAAATTGTGAAAGAATTGAGTAGTTTTGTTAATTAACAGTGACTCCATACATGTCTGAAACAATCTGAAACAGATTGTTGGCAATTGGCCTTCAAACAGGCCATAATTAAATAAATGAATTAATTATTGGTGAACTGTGAACTCTCAACTGAAATTTGGCTTTCATTTGTACACACTTCTCAATTTATCCTCAATTTATACCCATAATTAGTATCATAGTTTCTGTTACTGAGCAAGGCAGTTCTTAAGTGAGTTGCACCTGATTTTATGATTTTATGAATTTTTCTGCCCTGGTTATTAAGTGAATTATGCAGTTGTTAAATGAATCCAGTTTCCCCCACTTCCCAGAAGCCAACTGAGAAGGTCACAAACAGTGATTAGATGACCCATGATGCTGCCATCATGCTAAACACATGATGGTTACCAAATGCCCAGATTATTATCACAGGACTTTGGCAATGCTGCAATGGTTGTACATCACCTTTTTCAATGCTATTGTAACTAAAAAAGTTGCTGTAAATCAAAAACTAAATGATTATTAAGAAAAATTATTTTGGGACTCTAAAGAAGGTTCTTCATATCTGTTGGGACTTCACTCTTAAATTTGCCTTTTCATTTTTCTTTTTAAATATCAGAGTAGAGATGTCACAACTGCCATGCTGCACCTGCTACACCAAGGCAAATTCCTTGTGTGTCCAGTCACACTTGGCCAATAAAGAATTCTATTCTATTCTATTCTATTCTATTCTAGTCTAGTCTAGTCTAGTCTATTCTGTTTTGCGAAAATCCAGTGACTGCCATGAGTAACAGAGGGAGGAAGTTGCAGAGTGGGTGCAAGGGGGGATAGATTCAAAAGAATCAAAAATACTTATTGTGCCATTCCATGAGAGCCACTGGCAGCTCCAAATGTCACATCATGGAATGTAACACCATCCTGCCTTGCTAGCATAGGGACTGTTACCAAAACAACTTCTTTGAATGTAATTTGATGAGCATAGATAATCAAATTGATGGGGGAGAAAGGGGAAAAGTTAACCATATGTTTTGGGCATGAAAAATCTGAACCAACTTCACTATGCTGTAACCAGTCTGGCTTAGTAAAGTGTTTTCTTTGTAGCTATGGCTTCAAGAGTCTTTCTTTGCTACTGACTGACTGGGACAGCTGACAAGAGATCCTTGTCTTCTGCTCTTTATACTGTATTTGATGTCCCATTTTCTTATTTCTGGTAACAGAGTGGACCTATACTGCATGCATTGATGAAAATATTTGTGGAATGATGAACAACAACAATACTTTCACAGTATTTTCATATGTTTATCATTTTCACAAGCATTATTTAAATATGCAAACTTAAATAGCAAAGAGAAATTATTATTCTCACTAGTGAAAGTGGAGAATTAAATGTAGATATAAAATATAGTTTTCCCCAGGATGCCTAATGAATTCATCATAAGAGAAGATTCGTTAAATGGTTCAAAACCTCAGAAATTTGATGAAAGGTTTATTCCATTCTATGTGTTTTTTATATCTGTCTATACTTCAAGTCAAGAAGCTTTTTAAGAATTGAAAAATCTGTGAAAGATCTCTTAGCTACCCGATTATTTTTCCAAAGAAAATGCTACTTCCCTAGTTACTACATGCATTATTTTTCCTCTCTGGAAAATAATGCTTATTTGTTTTTACTAACATAATTTTCTTCAGGGTAAAACCTCCAAATTAATTCCAACTTGATATATTTTTATATAACTAAAGCCCATGTCACACTGAACCAACGGATGCAAAGAGGATGTAAAACAGACAAAAAAACCTTGCCATCCGTTGGTTAACGCGATGTATCCGTTCTGTACTCACTGCCTCTGTTTTTCACCCTCTCTATCCATCCAGCATCCGTTTATGGACGTTTCATCCACTCCCAAAGTTTTGGGCTGCCTAAAACTTTTGCGCGGAAAATGTATCCAGTTCGTCCGTTCTGCATCCGCTACGAATCTGCTACGCATCCATTATGCATCCGCTATATCCGCTAGGCATCCGCTGCGAATCTGCGGAACTCGCATCTGCCCGGACGCAGGGAGGAAGCGGAACGGACGCGGAACAGATGCAGAACGGATGCAGAATGGATGCAGCACGGAAACAAAGCGTTTAAAGCAGAAAAAACATTCGCAGAGGGGATCTATCTCGGATATTAAGGATGTCTAGAGGATGCCTAGAGGATGCAAAGGGACACCTACACTGCCTATAAAAAGGGGGAGCAACTCATCTGCATCTCACTTTCAGACCAGCAGCCCACCTGTGCAGACCTCTGCAGCCTTCATCTGACTCTTGCTCTTCCACAGCATCCAGTCATGTCCACTGTGGATCGCACCACAGTCCTTTTGGCAGCCACCATCCTTCTGCAACAGTACAAAGCCATCTACAAGCTCTGTGAACTCTACTATGGGAAGAAAAAGAGGCGGCCAAGAAGCGTCTGGGTGCGAAAATGGATCGGGAGAAGAGCAGAGTACGGGCTGTACAACAAGCTGATGGTGGAGCTCAGGAACGAAGACACTCGGGCATTCCAGAACTTCATGAGAACGCCATGTTTGATGAAGTTGTGCAGCGGTTGACACCCAGGTTGACCAAGGCAAACACCAACTTCCGCCCAAGCCTGGAACCTGGGCTCAAGGTGGCACTGACTCTGCGCCACCTGGCCTCAGGGACCACCTACAAAGCATGCAGTACGGCTGGAGGGTGCCACACAACACCATCAGCATTGTGGTCAGAGAAGTGGTGCAAGCCATCATCGAAGAATACAAGGAGGAGCTCCTCCAGTGCCCCTCCACTGAGGAAGGATGGAAGAAAGTTGCAGAGCAGTGGTATCAGAGGTGGAACTTCCCACACACCGTTGGAGCCAGAGATGGCAAGCATGTGGCCTGCAAAGCTCCAGCCAAGTTGGGGTCCACTTATTTCAACTACAAGGGCTTCTTCAGCATCATCCTCTTCGCCATGGTCGATGCTGACTACAAGTTCATGTACATCGATGCTTCAGGCAACGGCTCATCTTCAGATGCCCAGGTACACAACGCCAGTCACCTCAAGGAGGGGCTGGAAGGCAACCTTATCGTGGGCTTCCCAGATCCAGAACCCCTGCCCAACAACACGCAAGATGTGCCCTACTTCATCGTGGGGGATGACGCCTTCTCCCTCAGAACCTACCTCATGAAGCCATACACTTCCAGACTCCTGACCCATGAAGAGAGGATCTTCAGCTACAGGCTGTCCAGGGCAAGGCGGGTGGTGGAGAACGCCTTTGGCATTCTGGCCATCAGGTTCCAGGTACTTCTTACCACCATGCAGCATCACCCAGAGACCGTGAGGAGAATCGTGGAAGCTTGCTGCATCCTGCACAATCTCATTTGCACCCGCTACCCAGTTTTGCAGAACAGGCTTATGGACCGTCAACAAGGCAATGGGGACATGGAGCCTGGGGAATGGAGGCAAGGGCAAAACCTGATCGACACTCAGGATGTGCAAGGCCACAACAGAGCCTCACGGGAAGGGAAGAAGCAGCGCAACCTCCTGAAACACTGGTGCAACTCCCCAGCTGGAGCAGTGGAGTGGCAAGACAGGATGGTAGATGCTTAATGGATGCTTCCTTCAGCCTGTCTCATCACACGGATGAGATTGGGCCATGTATGTTGGGTGGGCCTACAATGAACAGGGCGTTTAATAAAGAGTTGTGTTTATGTTGACATGTGTGGATAATTATTACATTATTATTGATAATAAAGGGCCGTAGGTGTGGCACCTGGGAGGGTGGACCATACAGTTCCACTATGCTTGCACTGAAGGTTTATCTATCCCACAGCTATTAGCCATCCCAAAGGTATCCCTGCTCATTCCACAGGTATCCCTGCCCACCCCACTGCTATCTTAACCCATCCCACAAGCTTGCAAAGGCTTAAGCCAATTCTAAAACTTTCCACCAAGACTTTATTAAAAAAAGCAATGAAGCAAGTGTGTGAATCAAAGATAAACTTTATTGAACAACAAGCTGTAAAAAAAAATTGACCCAAGTCTAATGTCCAAATAAAGTCCACAGGTAGCCAGCTAGCTGGTCTATGGCACTCTTCTTGGTCACTCAGAGGTGTGCCCAGTCTCAGGGGTGAAGGGTCCAGGTGCTGTGGTGATGGGTGGTGCTGGAGTGCCTGGCCTCGAGAGGACAACAGGGGACGGTGTGTTGAGAAAGGTCTCGGACAGCTGGCTCAGCCCCGTGATGCTGAGAGGTCCTTCCTCCATGCCATGGGGTGTCAGCCCCAGTACTGATGACAGATGTATTGAGGCCGGGCTTGGCTGTGGGGTGGAGGAAGGAGAAGTGTAGTGGGGCTGTCTGCTCTGCAGCTGGAGGACTGTCGTGGGTGGCATCGCTGTTGTGGGTGGCATCATTGGCATGGGTGGCATCCCTGTCATCGGTGGCATCATTGGCTTGGGTGGCCTTGATGGCATCAGTGGAACCGGTGGCAACGGTGTCGCCTGATGACTCTGTGCCTGGACTGGGAAGGGCTTCTGCCTGTGCTGCTGAACCTCCTGGTAGCCGTAGCCCTGGTAGGTGAGGGCCTGTGGGAAGCCTTGGAATGGGAGGTACATCACCTGGGGTGGAGGAGCAGGCCTGGACTGGGTGGGAGCA
This sequence comes from Laticauda colubrina, assembly GCA_015471245.1. Classification (NCBI taxonomy): domain Eukaryota; kingdom Metazoa; phylum Chordata; class Lepidosauria; order Squamata; family Elapidae; genus Laticauda; species Laticauda colubrina. The sequence goes on along the minus strand of BLBF01000022.1, from coordinate 34,110,314 downwards.
GGTTCCTCTGGGTCTGGAGGGTTGTGAAGCAGCTTGGTGATCCGGTCCTTCACCTGCTGGTACTGTGGATCCGCCATTTCCTTGAGGGTCTGGTTGACATAGGTGAGGAAGGGCTTGCGGTTGGAGGATGAGGAGTCAGTGTTGACCAGCTGAGAGACAAGATCTATGCTGGTGCGGATGGTGTCCCTGATCTCCAGCAGGACATTGTGGCTCTGCCCTTCCAGCTGTCCGGCTCTCTGCCTTTCTGCGGAGGCGGAGCTGGGGGGGTGGATGCGGCTAGGACTGTGGTGGACTCAATGTCTCCTTTCTCCCACCGCACCAGGGAGTCCTTTACGCACTCCACCATGGTTACAACACCTATCCGTGGGTTCTCCGCCATGGCACGCTCCACAGAAACCTGCCTGGAGACAGGGACTGACTCTCGGCCAGAAGAGGACCAGGTGGCAGCAGGCTGCCTGAGAGAGAGGGTAGTGAGAGGGGCTGCTGGGGCTCCTCGGTGGCGGATCTCACCCTCCAGGAAGCTGCACCTGGCCATGACATAGGTCTCTCTGTCTGTCAGCTTCACAGTGGCCTGGCCAGATTTCTTCGGTGCAGCTTCCCGTACCAGGTGTGCATATGTTTCCACCAGCCGAGGAGCACCTCCGAAATGAAACCCATACTCTCTGCCCTCTCTCTCCAAGCAGCCTTCTTCCGCTTGGTGTCCCTGTACAGCCAGTGTCTCTTCCGCCACAGATAGTCATTCTCTCTCAGCTACTCCAGCACCTCATCCTCGTGTGTCTCCGCAATGGAGTATTGCCTCCTCTCCCGTTGTCACATACGCCTCTTCCTCCCTTTGGCAGGACCAGATGGGCCCTCATCAGAGGGGCTCCCAGGTAGTAGGGGCTGCTCCTCCACACCACCAGCAGCAGCAGCACCAGCAGGATCATCATCATCATCATCATCATCATCATCATCATCATCATCATCCTCACCAGCAGGATCATAATCAGCATCCTCATCCTCATCAGCAGGATCATAATCATCATCATCATCAGCAGCAGCAGCAGTAGCAGCAGCAGCAGCAGGAACACCAGAACCAGGATCAGCAGCAGGAGAGTAAGCACCAGCAGGGCCAGCAAGTCCAGGAGCACGAGCAGGACCAGGAGCACGAGCAGGACGAGCAAGTCCAGGAGCACGAGCAGGTCGAGCAGGTCAAGCAGGACCAGGAGCAGCTTCAACAGAGTAAGCAACAGCAGAAGCCCCAGCACCAGCAGAACCACCACCGCCTGGAGCAGCTTCAGCAGAAGCCCCAGCACTAGCAGAGTCAGGGGCAGGGGGCGGGAGGTTGGCCCTGTCCCTCTTGCCAGGGATGGCGGCAGGTTGCTGAGGCTTTCTCTTCCTCCCCATGGTTGTGGGGTTGCTGGCTGGCAGGGAGGCTGGCAGGTACCAAGACTGGCACCAAGGCTGGCAGGAAGCCTGGCAGGAAGCCTGGCAGAAAGCCTGGCAGGAAGGCAGGCAGGCAGGCAGGCACCAAGGCTGGCTGGAAGGCAGGCTGGCAGGGCAGGCAAGGAACTCGAAGTGTCCAGCAGCAGGTCTTTCCTCGGAATGCTGGCCACGTGCGAGCTGCTTCCCTTTATATCCGGGGGCTTACGTAATACTTCCCCCCCGCATGCGCAATTAACACGCGACATCCATTCTGCTTCCGCTGTGCATCCGCTAGGCTTCCGCTGTGCATCCGCTTTATCCGCTAGGCTTCCGCTTTGCATCCGCTTCATCCGTTCGGCGTCCGTTCTGCATCCGCGGTATCCGTTTCGCGTCCGCTTTGCTGAGGCTCCCTGGAAGCCCTGCGGTTGCGCCATCCACTCCCATCCGCTTCCATCCTCTGGGCTTCCGTCCCGCATCCGCTTTACATCCGCCCTGCGTCCTCCCCACGTCCGTGTTATCCGCTCTGGTTATGCAAAGTTTTGCACCTTTTGAGAGCAGATAACAACGGATGGAATATTTTTCTCATCCGTTGTGTCCGTTTTGCATCCGTTGGCCAGTGTGATATGGGCTTAATCTATCTAAACAATTCTATAAATATTTTATTTTTTAAAATTTTTTATTGGTTTTTAAAACAAACATAAACAAACAAAACATAAAAACATCATGTCATGTTCCATATATATGCAAACAGTGTGCTGGTTGGTTTACAAATTGTTTTGTGCTTCCATTTCATAGTCTTCATTTACAATTACATTGTCTATAATCACATATTTTCAATCAAATATTAAATACATTAATATCATTATTAATCAATCATTTGACTATACTTTTATGAATTCATGTTTTACGAAATAATCATATTTTACTTAATTTGTTTTAGGACAGTTCATATTATCATCCCAAATCTATCCTAGAATAATTTTGTACATGTAATAAGAAAAGAATACATCTTTATATATTTATTACTTCCTAAAAGTCTTCATATTTCATTACTATATTCTATTGTCTAACCATTGATAGAATAGATCCCAAATTTTATAAAATTGTTCATCATCTTGTTCTCTAATTTCAAATGTCAATCTACTCTTAATGATTTCCTCCTGTGGTGGCGTTTTCTCATTTTTCCAGTTTTTAGCAAATACAGTCCTAGCTGCTGTTAATACATTTACAATCAGGTATTTCAAGTCTTCGCTATATATTTCAGGAAAAATTCCCAATAAAAAGATCTCTGGTTTCAAATCTATATGCTTTTTTGTCATTTTTTCCAACCACATGTGGATTTTAGTCCAGTATATTTTAGCATCCGCACAAGTCCACCACATATGGTAATATGAGCCAGGTATCTGATGACATTTCCAACATTTTTTGGATTTATTTTTGAACATTCTTGAAAATTCTTGCTATTCTTGTTGGGGGAAAATGCCACTTGTAAAACATCTTATACAAATTTTCTTTATATCCTGTTGACATTGTCATTTTATAATTTTGAGACCACATTTTTTGCCATTTCTCTTAATCAATCCCATATCCAAAATTCTTCCCCCAAGCAATTATAGTTTCTTTAATTTGTTCTTCTTCTAGTTTAATTTCTAATAAGTATCCATACAATTTTTTCATCACCTTTTCATCAGTACCTGTCAAAATCTTGTCTAAGTCAATCAGTTTATCATAGAAACCTTCTGTTTTAGAATCTTTATCATACCTTGAATGTATTTGCGCATATGAAAACCAATTCATCATTGTATCTTGTTCCTCTAGTTTTTGTATAGATTTAATTTCACCCTTTTCATTCAATATTTCACCATATCTAACTGTTTGTTCCTTTTTGTATATTATAGGATAAGAAAATGCTTCAATAATCAATAGCTAGAGTGGAATTTTCAAATAGCATTTGTCTTTTAATCTTCTCCCAGTTCAACCACAGAGACTCCCGTATATCATGTTTTCTAAAGTACCCCTGTATTTTATTTCCTTTGTACCATAGAAAAGCATGCCACCCCAACAACAGATCATGTCCTTCTGATGCCAACAATCTAGTATTTCTTAATGTAATCCATTCCTTAACCCACATCAAATTTGTAGCTTGGTAATACAACTCCCAATTAGGCAGACCAAATCCTCCTCTTATTCTAGCATCTAGCAAAAGTTTTAACTTTATTCTCACTTTCTTACCTTGCCATATGTATTTCAACACAATTTTATTTAAATCTTCAAAATAGTCTTTTCCAAGCCTAATTGGAATTGTTTGAAACAAACATAAAATTCTGGGTAATATATTCATCTTGATTGTTGATATTCTCCCGAATAATGACAGTTGTAAATTTTCCCATTTCGCCAAATCTAGTGCTATCTGCTGTTTAAGTTTGACATAATTATTCTCTTTTAGTGTACTGCATCTTGCTGTCAAGTATATCCCCAAGTACTTGATCTTATTCGTAACCTGAATTTTCAGTAGGTCTGCCAGTTCTTCCTTTTGTCTTGATACCATGTTCTTTGTCAAGATCTTTGTCTTACCTTTATTTATTTTCAAACCAGCCACCTTCCCATATACCTCTATCTTTTCTATCAATTTTAATGCTGTTTCTCGTGGGCCTTCTAAAATGAAAACCAGATCTTCTGCAAATGCTTGCAACTTAAATTCTTCCTTTTTAATTTTCATCCCTTTTATATTCTTTCTATCTCTAATAATTCTCTTTAGCATTTCCAAAGTTAACACAAACAACGGAGGTGATAGTGGGCACCCTTATCTTGTTCCTTTTCTTATATCGATAGAATCTCTCAGTTCTCCCTCTATCATTACCTTTGCTATTTGCTTATGATATATAGCTTCTATTGCTTGAATAAAATTTTCTAGCAAAGCCCATCTGTTCCAGCAGTAATAACATGAATCACTAATTCACATTATCAAATGTCTTCTGTGCATCTAGAAATATCAGAGCCATTTGTTTTTCAGAATGTGCCTCATTTCTGTCTCCCAAAGTGTCCAAGATTACTCTCATATTGTCTTTAATTTGTCTCTTTGGCAGAAATCCATTTTGATCAGGATGGATAAAATTATTTAAATATTTTTTAAGTCTTTCTGCCAATATTGAAGCAAAAATTTTATAATCTGCTTTTTTAGGGAAATAGGTCTATAGTTCTTGATTTGTAATGGATCGGTCTCCTCTTTTGGAACAAGTGTGATATAAGCTTCTGACCATGATTTAGGTATCCTCTTCTTTAACATAACTTCATCCATAACTTCTAGCAATGGAAAGTTCAATGATTCTTGTAATGTTTTGCAAAATTATGCTGGAAGTCCATCTGGGCCTGATGCCTTTCCATTATTTTGCTTCTTGAGTGCTTCAGTTAACTCCATCATCGTTATATTGCTTTCTAACATTGTTTCAATCTCTTTAGGTATCTGGGGTAAATTAGCATTCTGTATATACTGTTTAACTCTTTCCTCATCAATATTCCCTTGTTTGTATAGTTTCCCATAATAGTCTTGAATGATTTCATTCTTCTCTTTACTCCCATAGCAAACTTGGCTTTGGTCATCTATTAATTGCAATATTTTCCTTGATAATTTCTCCTTTCTCAATTTATATGCTAACCATCTACCTGGTTTATTTGCATCTTCAAAGTAGTTCTGTTTAGTACCTCTAATTTTCTGTGCTAATTCTTCTTTTTCTATTAGACCCATTTTATGTTTGGTTATATCCATTTTTAATTTAATGTCCTTTTTCTGTGGCATTTTCTGTAGCTCTTTTTCAAGTCCTTTATACTCATCCTCTAATGCCTTCAAGGCTAATCTTTTCACGGTATTTCTTTCCCTTGTATCGTCTATTATCAAGCCTCTGACATATGCCTCCATTGTATCCCATACATTCTGGATTGATGTATTTTCTTTTTTGTTTTCTCTGAAGAAAAAACCCAGTTCTTTCTTCATCCACTGTGTGAAGTCTTTTTCCTTTAAAATAGTATTATTTAACGTCCAACTAGATCTTCTTCTTTGTCCTTTCCATTTAATTGTCATTGGATTGTGATCTGCCAAAGTACTTGTTTCAATATTTATTTCTTGAATATTAATTTACAATTCTGTTGACATCCATATCATATCTATTCTCAATCATGATAAATGTCTATTTGAGAAGAAGGTGTATTGTATTGTTTAGTTTTCACATTTCTTTCTCTCCATGTATCTTTTAAGTTTATTTCATCTACTATTTTAAAAAAAGATTTAGGGAGAGTCTTTCTGTTTTGCTTTATTGTTTTCTGTGCTGTATAGTCCAGTTTATTATCTACAATTCCATTAAAATCTCTCATCAAAACTATATTAGTATAGTCCAGTTCAATTATTTTCATATGTAATTTTTTATAAAATTCTCCTTGATTGTCATTCGGGTCATAGATTGCAATCAGGAATGTTTTTGTATTATTGTCTATTATTTCCACCATTAGTATTCTTCCATCATCATCACTATAAATCAATTTTGCTAGGATGGTCTCTTTAATATATAAAACCATTCCTCTTTTCTTACATTGTGTCAAGGAAGTAAATAATACATTGTGTCAAGGAAGTAAATTCCTAATTTTGGCTGTATCAACGATTGTTCATATCGTTTTTTAATATGTACTTCTTGTAAGCAGATTATATCAAATTTTAATTTCTCTAATTTATTGAAGGCTTTCCTTCTTTTAACGGCTGAATTAAGTTCATTTATATTAATTGTAATCAATATTTTCTCTTCCATAGTTATATTTTGAAGTTAGGTTTGATAGCTCTCGTGGATCTTGGTTCACGTTATTCTTTGGCTTCCTCCTTTCCACCTACTGCACCTTCTTTTGCAGTCATCATTTGGCAGTCCTCTTGGAATTCAATTAGTGAAATTTCTTTTTCTGCCTCTTCCTCTTTCCCTCTGAAAAATTCTGTGTAAAATGATTCAGCTTTCTCAATTGAGTCAGTCTCTGTTCTTGCCATGTGAACATTAAACCTTCTGGAATCAGCCATCTAATTCACCTCTTTTATAAGTAGCAATTTGGTCAAGAATCGGTATTCTCTTCTCATCTCTCTCACTCTTCTGGGTACTTGTTTCAAGACCACAATTTCCTTATCTTTGTATTTCAATGTTTTCTTTCTTGCCACTTGCAATATTTGTGATTTAATGGCTTTCTTTGTAAATGTAATGTGAACTACTTTTGGTAAGCTATTTCTCATTGCATATCTTGTGAAGACTCTGTTGACCTCATCTATTCCATCCATCATCTTCTCTTCAGTTATTTCCAAAACTTCAACCAATATTTCTATCATTATCTCAGCTAGATTTTGTCCTTTTTCTTCCTCTATGTTTTGGAATCTAAGATAAAATTCTGATCTGTCCATCTCCCATGTCAGCATACCACTTTTATCTTGTTCAACCACAGTTATCTTGTTCAACCACAATTATCTTGTTCAACAGACATTGTTTTATCTTGTTCAACAGACATCTGTTATCAATCTTCTTGTCTCTGTTTATCTTCTTCTTCAATTTTTTGGAGTCTCTCATCATACTTCATCATCATTTGTTGGATGTTCTCCACTTTTTCATCATTTTTTTTTTGTTCTTTGTTCAGTGTTCTCTATTCTCTTTTCAATATTTTCTGATCTTGTTTGAATATTTTGAATTCCTTGCATAATCATCTGCAGGGTCACTTTTTTTTGTTCTTTTTCTTGCCTTAAATATATTAAAAATACATTGTCTGTATTGAATGTTGTCCTCCAGATTGTGGAGGGGAAGAAGTAGAAATTGAGGAACCAGGAGCTGTTAATTTCCTACTCATTTTGAGCAGTTAAAAATCTTCAGTTTCTTCTAGACCTTAATCCAACTGTGAAATAACCAATTGCTGTTCCAAATGAAAATAGTAGGAAAAAAGAAGCCAAATAGTAATAATAATAATAATAATAATAATAATAATAATAATAATAATAATA
>BLBF01000022.1:34079739-34102887 GCA_015471245.1 Laticauda colubrina | reverse complement strand
TAATAATAATAATAATAATAATAATAATAATAATAATAATAATAATAATAATAATTTTTCAGGTTCTTGTATGACTTAATCCAACTGATTGGTTAGACAAGAGTAAAAATTCAAGAATGAAGGAAAAGACCATCAACACACAGAAAAAAGAAAATGTTCTAAAATCCTAAAAAAGGCGGAAAAGTGAAGAATAAAAAGCTAAAAAAAGAAAGGAAAAATTCTTCAGGTTGTTCAATGCCTTAATCCAATTAAGAGGTCTCAAATATAAAAAGATGCATAAGAGAAAAAAAAAAGAAGGCCAGAAAAATAAACCAAACCAAAAACAAAAGCAAACCAATATGGAAGATAGATGGAAAGACAAAAATACCAGGAAGGGAGAGAAAAGAAGGCTACTCCCTTAAAAAGAAAAGGAAGTGAATCATGAATACTAAAGATTTTCCTTTAAAATAAAAAGCAAGCATATAAATTTAACTTTCAAAGACAAGGAAAAAAAAAAAACAAAGACAAGTTCCAAAGAGCAAAAAATCCAAATAGCTATTTCAAAAAGTAAACTGATGAGGAGGGGTAGCGAAGCTTAGAAGAAATAAAAAGAGTACACTGCACTTTCTGGGAGGTTTGTGTCATTGCCCATTATTTCACAGCAAACATTTGAAATGTGTGCTGCAATTAAAAATCCCGCGAGTTGTGAGGTGCAATCAGTGATAAGGTTTTTTGTTGGCAAAAAACCATAAATCGATTGAAATTTTTCGGCAACTGTGTGAACTGTACGGGGACAACATCATCACTGAAGGTGGAATGTGCCAATGGTGCATTAAGTTTAAAAATGGATGAACTAACATTCATGATGAACAGCGGAGTAGACGTCCGAGCATTGTGACTGATGAACTAGTTGCAAAAGTCGATGACAAGATTCGTGAAAACCACCGTTTCACAGTAACGGAACTTTCGCTTAGTTTTCCACAAATTTCACGCAGTTTGTTGCATGAAATTGTTACACAAAAGCTAGGCTACCACAAATTTTGTGCAAGATGGGTGCCAAAAATCCTGACAGAAAACCACAAGAGTGAGAGTATGGCCGCATCATTGACATTTCTGTACTCTTACGACAAAGATGGAGATTCATTTCTTGATCGAATCGTAACTGGAGACGAGACTTGGGTCAAACATGTGAACAGCAAGACCAAATTGCAGTCTATGGAGTGGTGGCACACAAATTCCCCCCAAAAACCAAGAAAATGTTTGCAAACGTTCTCTGCAAGGAAGATTATGGTGACTGTTTTTTGGGATAGGCAAGGTGTGCTTTTTATCGATTTTCTGGAACATGATGCAACAATAAATTCTGTGAGGTATTGTGAAACATTGCAAAAACTAAGAAAAGCAATTCAGAACAAGCGTAGAGGAAAGATAAGCTCAAAAATTTTGTTTTTGCATGACAATGCCCGACCACACAGAGCAAATCGCACTTGAGAAGTCCTGAATGCTTTCAAGTGGGAGATTTTTCCTCATCTGCCCTACAGCCCCGATCTTGCACCAAGCGACTACCACTTGTTTCCAAGGATGAAGACCTGGCTTGGAACACAGTGCTTTGACGTGGAATTGCGGGCGGGCATGACTGACTGGCTCAAATCTCAGGCAGCTGAATTTTATGACAATGGAATTACAAAGCTTGATAAGTGCTTCAATTTGTTTGGTGAATATGTTGAAAAGTAGTATTTCAGTGTCACTTTCAAGGGTATATAATAAATTTTTTTTCCTACACTTTGATTTTTTTCTATCGCAAAATGTAATCTATTTTGTGGATAGCCTTTGTATAAGATCATGCGTAGAAAATCCAGCAATGAGAAAAAAAATAAAAATATTACTTTGACATTCCTGTTTAAAATCGCCGCTTAATCACTTCTGTCAAAACTTTTACAAATTCTTTCTTTTCCTTAGGGTGTTCTTTCAAGTCTTAAAATAAAGTTCTCACCAAACTGGCATACTCTCTCTTTCCATTCTCTTTCATTTCGGAACTGTCCAAACTTCAGCAGCTTTAATGGCTGCCTCTTTGCTGCTGGCAAAAAGAGCTTCTCCTGCTTCTACCAGGGACTTTGCAGTGTCCCTGGGATCTACAGAATGCACTCTTTACATTCACCGTCGCTTCGGGATGGTTTAGATCCACTTGGACCACCCAGGAGCAAAGATATCGGCAGCGATCTCAGACCTCCAAGATCACATGCTGTATCATTGCCATGCCAGCTCTGCCCTCCAATTCTAGAAATATTTTCATACTCAAGGATGCATACCAATCAGCATGCTGAGCATTCCCTAGGAGAATGGCTGCTTATTATGACTCATAATGTCTGTGATTAAGTGGTGGCATGAGTCATTCTTACTAAAGCAAGGATGCCAAACTCATGGCATGTGGGCCAGATATGTCACATGCTGGCCACCCCCACCTCCGTTTTAGCAAAAGGGGAAAAAGTTGCGATACATCATGTGACAATGTGTTGTTACAAGTTTGACACCACTGTACTAAAGAATCACATACATTAAATTCATTTCTGCAATTATTTAAAGATCATCTACTAGTTGTTTGTCTACTAGATATGAATTTGATTTTCTTAGTAAAGAAAAATTGTGAAACTAAATATGCATATGGTTTTGTTTTTTATACATTTAATAGAGAAAAGTTGCCAATAGAAGTCAGGAATCTATTACTAACAGGTACTGACTGGGAGTTTTGTTGGCCTAAAATTAGATTTTTCCTTACAATATCCCTAAGCTCTTTTTAACGCATATGGCTGTACCCAAGCATAGTGATAGCATTAGTGACAGGGCAGACAAAAAATTCAGAGCCAGAAAAATGTATTTCTTTTTGTTGCATAACAGAAGGTCAGTCTATTTTGAATTCATTCAATTTTTCATTTCCTTAATCATAACCTTATTTATGGTTATTGACAGATCACATTGTGTCTTAAAAATGCCTGATTAGAAATTTATAGTTTGGGCCAAAAGTGACTTATAATAGATTCTGTAGATGAATGACTGGATGGGTGGATGGATGGATGGATGTTATTCATTCAGTTTCTAAGTTTTCTTTGTTTTAAAGGAGGAAATAAATGAAGCAAAATTCTCTTGTGAATTGTATGCGTTATTTTTTCCATAACCTCATCAGAAAAATCTTTCTTTTTGATGTGATATTGACAAAAAAAATTACTAGTTACCATTCTAGCCTGAAATGACAGGCAAAATAATAATTTGGTGGGTATTTTATTTTTTTCTTTTAGCTAGTCCACAGTGGAGGTAACATATGGAAAATTGTCAAGAGGTAGTCATTGGAATGGGGCTGATACAAAAGATTTATCAATAAAAACCATGTATTTTCATTGTGGCTGTACAAAGGAAAGGAGAAGATGCCTCCTTTCCTAGCATTCTGACAGAGCTAAAGAATCAGGATATTTGGTAAGGATCCTCCAGGTAGATATACTAGGACCTAATCATAGATAAAGCAGTAGGAGGAGTTAAAATCTGGAAAATCCTAAGATTTTCATTTCTAGCTTGAACAAGAGTCAAGTAACTAAAGCTTGAAATGTAGAAAAGGCCTTATGCTTGTATTCACAGGGGATGGACTGTACACCAATGCTCATATAGCGCCTTCTCTACCTCCTGAAGAGGACTCACAAAAAACAGCAAACTTTTTCCAGAATGAGTCCTCCAGAATTTTGTCCCTATACAGTCACAAAAATGAGGGTTTAAAAATATAAGAATGAAATAACACAATGCAGGGAATGGACTTTAAATATGGAAGAAAAGAGAATATATTGATAACTGATTATAAAGCTAAATGGAAACAGGAAGTTATAAATAATTCTATATTCAATACATGATGTTAAATTAATATTAACATCAAATCTACTTAATTATTAGTCTTCTCTCAAAATATAACATCATTTATTTTCCTTCATAGCTTCTCCAAATAGATGATATTTGTATGCAGTTTTCACAATTGTTTTTATAAGATCCTCAAATATGTCCTTTTTAAAATAATGTTTCATATGATAAACGCTCCAAGGTAGTTTATTGTGCTACAAAGGATTCCATTTTGCATCACTATTTCATAAAAAAGGGGAAAAGTAATTAATTAAATAATACATTTCTTTGACATGCATACATTTAAGTGGGGAAAAATAGATAAAAGTGTTCTTGCAACCAAAATCCAAAAGAGTTAAGTCAGTGAGAATTTATGTGGTTATAATAAAAATTTAAACTTTTAATTTAAGCTCCTAGTTTGTTTGTTTTTTTACTCATGATCACAGATAATAAGATGTTATATTTTACATTAAGTCATGTAAGATAGTGAGCCTCATTTAATTGGACTGCATTTGTTGGAATATTTATCCTGCATATCGGACTGAAATATATGTGTATTCAGAAATACTGATAAAATAAGAAAATATGGTTCCCAATTGAAAAAATAAGTTGCCATCATATCAATATGGATCATATCAATGGATACGTCAGACTAACACTGGTCACATCTGCCAATCTGCATTGAACCAGCATGACAGATTATGGACTATTCCAGTGATGGCTAACCTTTTCAGCATCGAATGCCCAAAATGTGCATGCGTGCATACCCAAAATGCAGTGCCTGTGTGTACCCCATGCATGTGCATGCACACACATCCCCATGCACATGTGACACTCCTGTGCATGTCCTATCCCCCCCACATGTGTGGCAAAGACCCAAAGACCAGCTGGCCATCAGGAGACGCTCATGCATGCATGGTGGAGCTGAGCTGGGGTGACGGCTTGCATGCACAAAGTGAGGGCTCTGCGTACCACCTCTGGCATGCATGACATAGGCTCACTATCATGGGTCTGTTCCTTCCAATATCAGTAAGTCACATTAACAGAGAAAAAGTATTATATATTCTGAATATATGAAACCAGCCTTTCCAAACTCAGACTAAATATACGTGATACTACAAAATACTGGTTAGATACTGGTTAGATTTTAAAAACGTTAATATGAGAACCAGACATGCATAAACATATTTTTAAACTGAAATAGTATTAACTCCAATTAAATGTGCTAGGAAGGTAAAATTAGCTTCATGTCTAGTTTTGACGGTATTATATTACTGCTAGTAAAATCTGTTGATATCCATAACTATGCAATACAATATGCTCAAGAGAGAAATATATGCAAAATGAAAATGGGTAACATATTTTATTTGATTTACAATGAGCTTACCCATGTATATCCAGGTGGCAAAAATTGGCATTCTTGAGTTTTTCCTGAAAAAAATCCCTTATGACTGATTAAAATGTAGATGAGCTTCATAAACCTCTGTAATTTGAAAGGTCTGATTTACTGATGTAGTCACCTTCCATCTGCTTCAGGTGTGAACTGGAAATATTTCATATTATAAAATAAATTTAATTTGGATTCAGAAGTTATTTCCTAAGATACAGGTTTTTACTAAATAATTCACTAAGCTAAGTATTTGTTGCTTTGTTTAGAGGTTTTACAGTTCTGTATGTAGAAGTCTAAGATTTTCTAATAGGCTGATGACAAATATATTCTGGTTTCTGAAATCTATCTCTCCTGCCTTGGCTATTAGTGAAAGTTTATAGTATGGAACAGGGAATTGAAATGATTCCATGAATAGACTGATTTGTTTTCCATCAAAGCATTTGTAATGTAACATAGACTAGAACAGCAACGCAGGCCCTGAAAAGTTATAAGATGATATGTAATCAAAATTTGGAGGCCAGCTAAGATCATTTACCCAACAATAACAATAATTCTACAGTCATCCAACCATCTTACCAAAGTAACAGTGACAAAGATAGGCCATTGGTCTATCATTTGGACCATTTTAACTATAAGGGGGATGTTGGTATTATGATGCTACATATCACTAATGATGAAATAGCCGGAATACATGCAACTCTTCCAGCTTTTGTATTCCAAGTTCTGTTTCCTTCAAAATGAAGAAAGTTATATCTGAAATCTATTATTTATTTATTTGTTTGTTTGTTTATTTATTGATTGATTTGTCAATCGCTTACAAGGTAATAGATATAAGTAAAAACTTGAGTAAAAATACAGGAAATAGGTACGAATAAATGGTAGGCACAATGGTGCACTTATGCACGCCTCTTACAGCCCTCTTAGGAATGGAGTGAGGTCAACAGTGGTTTGTTTGAAGTTAAAGGAGTGAGGATTAGAGAATGTAACAACAAAGTCAGGTTGTGCATTCCAGGCTTTGACCATTCTGTTGCTGAAGTTGTACTTTCTGCAATCGAGTTTGAAGCCGTTTACATTAAGTTTGTATCTATTGTGTGCTCTTGTATTGTTGTGGTTGAAGTTGAAGTATTCATTGACCAGTAAGACATTGTAGCAGATAATTTTGTGTGCTACTTTTAAGTCTAACTGTAGGCAGCGTAATTCAAGGTTGTCCAAGCCCAAAATTTCAAGCCTGGTGATATAGAGTATTCTGTTGTGAGCAGAGGAGTGTAGTACTCTTGTTGTGAAATACTTCTGGACTCACTTGACTGTATTAATGTCCAATATACAGTGAGGATTCCAGACTGATGAACTGTATTTGAGTATTGGTCTGGCAAAAGTTTTGTATGCTCTATTTAGCAATTCGATATTTCCAGAGGAGAAGCTTCATAAGATTAGATTTACAACTCTTAATGCCTTTTTGGCAATGCTGTTACAGTGAGCTCTGGCACTTAGGTCATTTGATATGAGAACTCCAAGGTCACTGACAGAGTGAGGATCATCAACGAAGTCATATCTGCCTAGTTTGTATTTGGTGTACTAATTTTTTTTACCAATGTGTAGGACAGAGCATTTGTTAGTCAAGATTTGGAGTTGCCAGATGTTTGACCATTCAGACACATAATCAAGGTCACTTTGAAGAACAGTAGCATTTTTGGTGGTGTTGGATAGTTTTATGTCATCCGCAAAGAGGACACAGTTGCTTATAAGGTATATACTTCATTAATGCTGGCTTTTGCCTGTGTGGATTCATGGTTATTGACAGATACATTACAAATAGTCTTCCAGTTGGTTACCAATTGGTTCATTTAACAACCATTCAAAGTCATGATGGTACAAAACATGCTTTGCAACAATCCTTATATTTATGACCATACAGTATCCTGCAGTCACATTTGGCAATTTGCAATTGGTATATATTTATGACCATTGTAGTGTCTTGTGATCATGTGTCACAATTTGTTAGCTTCAAAACTAGCTTCTGACAAGCAAAAGTAATGGAGAAGCCATCAATAATTGCATGTTGGTGTCAGGTGATGTTTCACTTAATGACTGCAATGATTCATTTAATGACAAAATGGGAAGTGACATTGTAAGCTTGCTGTAGTCATATGATATTCTGCTTAGTAATCATGGAAGTTGTCAGCTCCAGTTGTGATCATTAAGCGAAGACTACATGTATTTTAAGTTGAAATCTTGGATTTGTTTATGAATAAACAAAAAAAAACCCAATTTTCTCGACCTCAGTATTCATGTTTTGCAACATAGAACTAATCATTCTGGATTATGTTAGAAATATTTGGAAGGCATTCATTAATATTGAATATGAATTCAATATTCAATATTATGAATTGAATAATATTGAATAATATGGCTTGGACAGGAGCAAATGAAACTTTTTAGTCTCATTAATTGTTGTGAGGAGTACAGTAGAGAATCTGAAATTTATGAATCTTACAAACAGATATTTGTAGAGATATCATATGTCTAATCTTGAGATAGCCACATTTGACTTCTCTGCATTGGCAAAATAATCAAAGGAGAAACAAAAAAACAAAAAGACATCATAGAACCATTAGAGACCAAGATATGATTTGCTGTCATAAGATAACTATGAAAACAGGCATGAAATGAGAGATGGTTGGTAATTATTAATACACATTAAGGCATGTCACACTATGAGATCAATCATAGAAAGTGACTTTCTATATATGGACTTTTTGTGAAAAAGGAAAGGAAAAAGTCAAGATATTTCTTGAGGCAGTTAATAATGCTAGCAGACATATTATTATACCATATATCCCCATGTTCTGCCTCTATTAAGCATAAAAATAAAAAGGCAATTTCTTACTTAAATAAGTACCAGAACAGTCACTTTATAACTTTTCCTTTTCAAGCAGACAAATATAAAAGAAATTCTCCCTATTTCATATATAGCTTTTGAAGTATAATGTTCAGCTTATTCTATGTAAAACTCAGTAGAATACAGTTTCAAAAGGGTCTAAGATTAGCAGAAGTGTTACCATAGAGTAATTAATTTCAGTAACTGAACAGCAGGGAACTTTCTTCCACAAAGAGAGAAAAATAAACCACTCAGCTCTCAAGCAGCCACATTACCTTATAAAATAGGTGGTTGCCAGCAATAGCTTTTTTTATTACCTCTCTTATTGAGAAAAGCCATTTCATATATTCTGTTCAGTCTCCTCTCTGTTGATGTTTTGATAGTCTGAATGCTGCCAAATGATGAACTTATTTCCTGGAAATGTACATTTGTAATGAAGGTCTGATAGGAACATAATCCACTGGGTTCTTCATTCATTTTTCCCTAGAGTATTTCAATGCCTTGTTTAAGGTTATAACTTGAGTTCGGGGATATAACAGAATTTAAAATAACTGACATTTTCTTATAGTCACACCATTTATAAATAGGCAATAAAGGACCAAACAAGAGGAAAATGGAAATTTCACATTAGCAATAGAGGTCTGGCATGAAAGGAGAATCAATGCCTTATTGTCCAAAACACTTTGTGTAAAAATAACTGTGCCTTCTTGTGTATTATGAATTCTGTATAAGGAAGGAAGCACAGATTTTAAAATATAAAATATAAAATTGTGATGCACAACTGTAAAGTAATGTAATAATGAGATCTGTCTATGAAACAGTAATTTATTTTATTTTTGTTTAGTAGATATTTTGTTAAACATTACAGTGGTTAAGTTTTTCAGGTAGTATGGTAAGTTAGCAATGCAATTGGTGACGACCTTTTTCTATCCTCGTGGAATGCTCAGCTTACCATTGTTGATTGGTTCAATGTACCAAAATCCCAGATGGATCATGTATACATTTTTTTAAAAATAAAGATAACTGATGTTCCAAGAAAAAGGAGTTCGTTTCAAAACACTACTAATATAAAGGCTAGATCTGGCAGTACTGGAAACAAATAAATTGAGATCAGAAAATAAATTGATATAGAAACAATATACAGGTTTGAGTCATTTTCCTTCCCCAAAGTGTGAAGTTATCACTCCATCCTTGAATACTGAAATATAGAGCAATAGTGTAACGGACATTAAAACAGGAAAGATGGCAGTTGTAGCATTGTGATCAGAGTCCTACATCTTGCATTCAGTGTTGACAAAGTTGGCAGAATGTTCAAGGGTGCTTACATTAAAATATATATCTGCCTCTACCATCTGGTCTGTTGGACTTTACCAGAAGCTGTGTGGGATTTCTATTCTGATATTGGTCAGGACAAGTTTGATAGCAGACCTCAAGGAAGACAGATAGAGAGAAGAGAAGGAAAAAAATGAGATAGGAAAAGGCTATGTCAGTACTGGTAAGGGAAAATTGAGACTTGGGAGTAGCCCAGGGGAAGTGGGCTGAGAGTTAAATCTGACCCAGAAAAGAACTGGGTTGAATCTGATACAGTGAGAAGATATATGAGGTAGGGACTGACAGGGAAAGGGGAAAACAGAACAACTCTGCCTTGCTTATAGCTATGCTATCCAAGTGTGTGCCCCCTAGTTAATTGACTCCAATGACTACTGTTAGAAATATTTTCATGCCATAATACATATGAGAAAGTGACAATTAATTAGCCTTTCATAGCTAACCCAGACAAGAGGCACATTAAGAGAATGTCTAAACCAGGGGTGTCAAACTCACAGAACGCAGGCCAGATGCGTCACATGCTGGCCCTGCCCCCACCCAGTTTAGTGAAGAAGGAAAAAGTCCCAATACATCATGTGATGATGCCATGATGATGCGAGTTTGACATCTCTGGTCTACTCTAAACCACTGGTTGAAGTAAAGATGTTACCAATTCTTGGAAGAAACAAAGTCTCTGGTGATGCCTGTTTACAACCAGGTCATCCTAAAATAAAAGTCTCTAAGAACAAAAGTTGCTTCTGAAGCTGTTAGGACTAAACTGCTTGCCTGAAGGCATCCAACCCTTCCTATATCCGCATGCAGATCTTGCTAATGATATGTATCAATCAAATTTAGAAATAGGCACACATATTCACTCCAAGAGACATATTCAAACAGCAGAAGGTATAGAAATATACAGTTGCTTTTCCCAAAATGACATGATTGTTCTCATCTTGGGCAAGTATAATATGCATATTGATGTGGGATCAAATGTAGAATTTAAAGATTTGGGATTTATATATGTGTTATCAAAGACTCTGTGTTGTCTCATTTCTTTTAGCATTTTTCATTCTTTTTGTTAAATTGTCATAGAAATAATAAACATTCCTTTTGTCTTATAACTGTTTTTTTAAAAATACTTTGCAAGGATAGTAAGCAATCTTTATACTGAAACCAATAGCAATCATTAGACTCTATGCTAAGTTTCTCACATAACATTTGTCTTGCTGTGAGGTTAATCCATAATATGCCCTTCATCTTAAGGCACACTATCAAATAGACCATTTGGGGGCTATATTGTCACCCCTTGATCCTGAAAACATTTAAATGGAACTTATGTTTACAGCAGCAATAGAGAGGGGACAATTTTTGCACAGGTGTTGTTGTCAATTTTCTTTTATATATGCAAATAGATGTCATGAGGGGAAAAAAAAATCTTACACTAAACATGATGATGCATCCATGTGTATGCTTGCCAAAAAAATGATTGATGAAGCTTTACTAACAATGATCACTTGTGCAAGTGTATGTGATGTAGGCATCTTCTTCCACCTTCCCATGGATGATAAATGTTGTCAATCAGGAAAGCAATCATACTTTTCTTAGAACAGAGCATAGTATATAATGGCAGGTGCACAGTCCTTTACTAACTGATAAGATCTATATATCAGAGCTGTAGATCTCCAATGCAATTGTAAGAACAAACCATTACTTATGAGCTTAAAGCTTATTTAACCAGACTAGTTATTTTTAAACACTGTACATTTAGTGATTGTCCTTGAGAAAATTATTAGAGGGCATTTGTAGATGTACGTTCAGCACTCAATTAGCAGCCCAATTAATCAAAAGAATATCTGTTGTCTAAATGTGTATTAAGAAATACATCTTGTTGAATGTAAACTCTAACAAAAAATGTGTGAGTTTGTTGGGGATGGCTGGGAGAGTCTTCTTTACTAATCGATCTGTTGTCAGCAAGACCCATATGTACAGGTTTGGATAAATGACCTTTAAGAAAACCCTTTATTATTTTATACTCTTATTAGGAACTGTGGATAATTTTTCCACTATTGCCAGTCATAATATTATCTTGTTGAGCCAGTCTTTGTTGCAGCTTTGGTCAGTAGTATTTAGTGAATTATGGCTGAGCATTTTAAGAAGTCCAACTCTTCCTTTGTGATTCTGGGGGCAATGCAACAGACCTCTGTGACATAGGCAATGCATATGTCAGGGCTTATCACCATGCCAATGCCAGAAAATGGTTTCCATTGTTACAGCTCCTCCCTGTCCACATCAACCTCACAAATCATTTATTTGAACTTTATCTCCAGCCTACAATGTGTCAGAGGCCTGGATAAACATTTGATGGTTGTTGATCTTTTTTCTGAAGTGGCCCATTCATTTTCTGTCATGCCTATTCTTTCATTCTTGGCTGTTTGTTCAGCAATTTTATTGAAGCAAAGTTTGCTGACTCACCTTTGCAGATGCCCAAAACTCAAGACATATTTTTGGAAGGGGCTATTTTTGAAAAAAACAAACAAGCAAACTATTAACAGGACAGAATCTCATCCAAGGTACAAATAACCTGTCACAGGTTATTATATTTTGCATACATTATATGAAATGAAGGGCCTTGATGCTCTCTGGGCTTGTTTGTTTTCTTGCAGATATTTCATTATCCAAACTAGGTAACATCAGTGCAGTTTGCTGTCAGTTTATATTCTAGTGGCTTGCCTGTTGATGTTGGTGGGGGTTGGTCTTAGAGATTATTTGATTGGGCTGTTTGCTGTTGACTTCTTTGGCAGTTTATTGATTCGTAGTTTATTTGATTTTTGGTCTGATGTTAACCTTGGAATTAATCTATCTGATCTAGGTGTTGATTGCTGCTGAAGAGTTGGGTCTTTCTGTTCATTTTTAGGCTGGGGGATAGGTGGTTGTTGTTTTTTTGCATGGTCCATAGGTATTGTTAATGTCTATGTGTCTATTGATTCAGAATGCCAGGCTTTTAGAAATTCCCTGGCATTTTTGGACTTGGCTTGGTTTAGGATTATGTGAAGAATTTGCTCTTTTGAGAAGTTTAAAATGCTGGAAAAGGTAGAAGGAAAGGAAAAAAGAAGATACAGCTGGCTGGACAGGCTCAGTTTAGTGATTATATTTACACTATTTTAAGATGTAAAGGAGAAGATGGGACAGAACATACTGGAAAAAAAAATTATTTATGTGGCTCCTAAAAACCAATATGGGCTCGATGATGCATAATCAATCAAATTTTAATGTAGAATATAAATCTTTCTTCTCCTTGGTATCTGCTTTTGTATAAAAATTGAGCAGAAAATACCACTTGAAGCAATATTTTCATTGTAATGCAAACTACTAGTATTCTAGTATTGACAAAATTTTGATAGTGTTCCTTTGCAAACTTCCCACTTCTTATTCTTGCAAATCCTGGCTTCCAACCCATCTATACATTTCTTTCTTCATTATCTTTCTTTTTAAAATTTCTTAGCCTCTTTCAGAAGAAATCATTAACTGGGAATTATCTTTCTAGCAGTCTGGGGTTGGACTGGGTTGAACATTGTCCATTCTTGGCTTTTCCAAATGGTAGGTAGATTGACTTTATGTTGAGGCAAGCAAGAAATGCAAATCAGTTTTGTAACATTTTACAAATGTTTTTGTAGAAAACATTTAGCTTTTGTATAACTAATCAAATCTCAAAGTAAAATAAGAAGCCTGTACACTAAAAAGATGCACTTAACGCTTACTACCATTTGAGAAATTCTGCAAGCCACCTTTATTTAGGTACGCAAATAAGCAATACTCAGTTCCTCAATCAAAGCTTATAAATGTTTTTATTCATTAACAGAGTAATATACCATGAAATAATGGCAGGCATATTTTAGCCCAAATGAAGCCATTCTGAAGGTGGCTAAATATCTGCCTAAATGGCAGTCTTGTTGAATCTGTTTTCACTTCAAGTACCAGACATGTCCCCGTTTGTTCTCAAAATGAAGTGGTATTTTCTGCTTCAGAAAACACCATGATGAGCATCATTTACTTTTATCATCAAGTTTGCTTTAAGGCATCTGCTGTCATTAAAACATTGTAAACAACTCCATAGATTTCTTATAGATCTTCAAAAATGAAATTAATAAGTTTTTGGTCTCATATATATTCCTGTAATTTTGCATGCAGTGGTTTTTACTACTCACTGCAATGACAAATCTATACTCGTAGTAATCTATTGTTCTCTAAATATCCTTCTGCTTTACTTATTCATCTTGTAAAAACATTTCTTTCTTCCTGCAAAGAAAGAAGGAAAGAAATCAAGCCTTCAGATTTCCAAGGACATAATAATAGCCCTCTAGGAGAGAATCTGTATGAAATAAGCTTTGCATTTTCAGATGGAAAATAATTAAAAATAATAATGGGGAGAAAATCTGGTTTCAACTCCTAAATACTCATTAAAATAAATTCTCTGGAAATAAAATCATTGTCATTTGCTAATTTCAGCTTGTTTATTGCATTTTTCTTGGAAGGAGATCCATTACTTAGGATAGGGATTATTGAGTTGCTGTAGTTAGAAGTGCATCTTTTAGCATAAATTCAATGGTTAATTTTAGCCTCTCCTGAACTGAAATGTGCAGGCCAAACTGATCCATCCATTTGCAGCTTCCAGGTGATTAATAAGTGTTAGGGATAACATTGTTCACCCTAACTGTTTTAGGTGAAATACTAACTATAAATCATAGTTAGTGTATGCAGCTTTAACTGTAAAATAGCAACTGTGGGTGTGGTTATAAAAACCATATAAAAGTAGCAAGGCTACAGCTTGCTCTCTCTCTCTCTGGCTTTGATGATCCCTGATTACTGCTTGGAAGCAAGACTGCATTGCTAGAAACGGGAGAGACAACAACGGACTGATTTATGAGAACTGACAATAGGATATTCTACATGGACTTTGCTAACTGAATATCCCTGAATGGACTGACTACATGGTAACTGAATATTGGACTGTTTTTGACTATGCTATAAACTTATACTGGAATAAAATATATTCTTGATAGCACAAGCGTATCTGTTATTTTTACTGTATGTTAATAAACATACAAGCTTAGCTCACTCATTTATCTGTGTGCCTATCTGACTAACGCTGCACATTCTGTTTAGCTTGTTTACCTAACCCTGGTTGGGGAACCCAGGCTTAACAATAAGCATGCACATTATATAATTTCTGACCTCAAATGGTAGGTCTAAGTACATTTAAAAAAACTGCTTCTGATGTGACCAATCTGATTAGCTTTGTTTTGTCCTCCTTATGATCTTATCCTCCTTATGATCTTAGAAGACACCATCTTCTTTTGTTCACAGCTACTTCCTTATTATTGTGATTAGGTTAAAGAGCTTGCTATGTAAGATAAAATGAACCAGAAAGCTGAATTAAGTCATTTACCCAATGTTAAATCTTAAGTAAAGGGGAAGTCAAGATCCCAGAGGCAATAATGAGATAATCAGAATTCCAAAAGAGTCCAGAAAGGATCAAGTGATCACAGTCCTGCAAAAACAATAGTCAGAAATTCATTCACTCTGTACCAAGTCTGAATTTGGTAACTTTGCAACCTGAACTTCCAAAGTTTTTTTTAAAAATCCCAGTATTATTTATTCATCTATCCATCATGCACATACAGTAAGAACTGAATCAGCAGAAAAAACATACTTATTCAACTGTATTAATAATGGTATTATAATGAGTTCTTTTGGGGAAATAGTTTGGGCTACAGATTAGGAAACTTGACAAAGTCACAGACTTATTGCACAATTGAACTTATTGTTCAAAAATAATTCTTTATTCTGAAGTAAGTTGAGGTTATATTCATTTTTTTCTAAAACTTACTGTGCATTGTTCAGGTTTACTTTGACTGTACCTACTGCTTCTATAAGTTTATATTAACTTTTCTTTCTTTCCTCCTTTTATAGGAGGTTTGAATTTCTCATGGATGTGTTAAAAACCAAAACTTATTGAGTCCTGTCCCAACTGTGAATATACAAAACCTAAGTTGTATCCACCTTTTAATCCCTAGGTTTGGCTGCCTTGATTGCTGTCTGGCATTTTTCATGCTTTTTGTCCAGGTATCATTTGCTCTGGTCTCAGTGCCCTTATAATTTTGGCATTTTTTTTTTCATCTTCTGGGAGAGAAGGGGCAGGTTTGTTTCCAATTCTGGTTAGCTGTTGGTGTAGCTGCAAAACTTGGTGTGACTACTGGGCACTGCTTCCCTCCCTACAAGTTAAGGACACTTTTGAATCAGCTTCTTCTTCCTCAGCACTTCCAGCTGTTCTTCCATGTCATTCAAGAAGGCAATTTTGGCTCAGGCATCTTTCCTTTGTTGGAATATCGTGCTTTTTCCTTCTCTCCAACTCATATACAGATAAATATATCACTGTTGTATCCACCTCCAGGTAGCAAATGAATTTTCTTTTATAGTTAGAGCATAGCACAATATCAGATGACTCATTCCTTGAAAGGATAAAGGAAAAAGGTAAGAAGGGCATATATCAGACGTGTCAAGCTCGATTTCATTGAGGGATGCATCAAGGTTATGTTTGACCTCAGGGGGAAGGGGTGGGCATGGCCAGGGTGGGCATGGCCAGCTTGACATCACTACTGTCAGGGTGCCTGTGGTTGCTCAAGTGCTCTGCCAGTGAAAACAGACTCCTGAACTCAGTTTTTGGCTGTGACAGCCTCCTACACACCTCTGCCAGTGAAAATAGAGCTCAGGAAAACTGTGTATGTCCCCCATGCCCCATTTTTGGCTGCAATGGCCTCCTGCAGCCCTCTGCCAGTGAAAACGAAGCTCAGGGGACATGCACATGGCCCTCCCAAGCTCCATTTTTGCTGGCAGAGGCACCATGGACAGATCATCTGCTGTTTCCAGGGCAACACCATGAGGCCAGATCTAAGCACCCCATGGGCCAGGTCTGGCCCATGGGCCTTGAGTTTGGCACCCCTGGCATACACTGACTGCTGTCAGACTCTGGAAAAAAAATTCATATCCCGATGACTGCATAATGGGGCATGACATATACACACATATGAATATATACAAAAATGTAGAGAGAAAGAGAGAGAGGGAAGGAGGGATGTAGAAAGTGTGTATCTGTATGGAGGTTAGCATTATGATCCTTCCCATTCTTAAGGACTCCCGGTTTAGAACTGGGTCAACACTCTGTAGCAATTAAAAGAATAAAAATAAGGAAAAGACTGAGGTTAGACATTATCTACTTGCTCCTAAGTTAATCTTTCTTCCAACATAATTATTTATATTAGGAAATGCTATCACATATTTAAGGAGTATCACTATGCATATTAATAATGCATTGAGGGATTGTAAATCTCTATTTTTATTGATGCTCTCATCTCTCACAGTAGGTCTTTGAGTTCAAAATATTTTTATAGTTGGCCCAACTTATTCCATCACATTTAAGACATACATTTTGGAATCATGATACTAAATCATAGTAATAAAATTAACACTTGTGTCAGTTGAGTAATAAAACCCACAAGAAAACCTATGCCAGTGATATAGAAGAATCATGTACTCTGGCATTGTTCCTTTTTATTACAGTGGGACTACTCTGCTGAAAGTGGATGGATGAATGTGCTAAAATACAAATCTGGGCAATGTAAGGAATGTTAGGACATTTTGTTAAATAATGATTGCACCTGCCAAAGTGACAGACTGCCAGTTCCCCAAAGGACATTCACAGTGTTAATGGATCCAATATTATGCCTGCTATCATGCCAGGACCTTCTGCTCTTTATTTCTCACAGTGTCTTTCTTAACATCATTCCAGTTTAAATTACTCAGTAATATCACACTGCATCTTAAATTTCTGAGATATTATCAGTACGTTATGCAGCTGGAATATATGATTTGGAGGTTAATAAACAAAAGCCTAATGAAAATCTTTCGTCTGATTTGCCCATCAAATAAAACAATGCATTCACACAACTAATAGACCCTAATAAAAAGATCTTGCTGTGCCAACAGCTTTCTGAAATTAATCTGGATTTTTTTAATGCCATAAAATAATTGCTGCATTTAAAGAATAAGTAGGAGGGTATGTATGAAGTGCTTTGTTTATACTGTATATGTATTTGAAATTCCTGATGCCTTATTAGTAATTTCAATGAAAAGTTTCAACTGAGTAAAATACTTGATATTATATTATTTCTTTATCTTCATTAGCAGATCTGAATGTTTTTATATGTATGTGCACATTTAAGAGATGTATTATAGATTATGCTGTCAGTTTATATGCCTCGATTCTAGCAATCATTTCTAGCTAGTTGGTCTCTAGACAAAAGACACAGACGCTGCTTACTGCAAGTCAGGTCTTAAAAACAGACTTCAGATGAAACTCTTGATGTGTTTTCTATGAGTTTTTATTCATCGTAATGAATTAAAAATTACTTTAGATATTATTTTTAAAGGAGAACATAATTTGAAGACATTTTAATCGCTGGACAGTAATATTCTTGTATGTATTGAACTACAAGGCAGCCAAGGAAGCTATAGTATGGCATGCTCTGCTGCTTTCTTTCATCATCTCCCTATTATTCTTTAGCCTCATTGGCTTTCCTTGTTTTAATTTAATCTCAAGAGAAAACATTATGAAAGAACTTTTCCTGAGGGGATTATTTAAACAGAGGTGCTAAAAAAAGAAGTTCTTGATAAATCACATCTTTTAATTTTTTGCCTAAAAATCTGGTGGAGATTTTCAATAGGTCAGTTGTATCCAGATCTATTTAAAGTTTCACAACCATTTTTCTATCATGCATATCAAAACGGCTGGAGATAAAGTCTTGTGGCTGGTATTTTGCTAAACTAAAATAGATAATTATCCTCAAAATACTGGAAATCCTATTGTTTCACCATGGTAGGCTGGTGTGATGGGAAACATTTGTTGCTAATAATTTGGCTACCCATTACCTCCTCTTATTTGCTGGGGTGGGTGGCGGTGATAGAAAAGAGACTTTGGGGACTGGAATGAAGACTGCCAGTTCATTTTCAAATGTTATTTACTTATTACCTAAACTTACACACAGGGTCATATTTTTGATTGCCAGCCTTCTTTCCCTTCATGATTTCAATCTCGGGACTACTTTTTTCTGAATCTCTGAACTGATATAGGTATGAGTGAGCTGCTTTTTAACAGTCTTGAGAGGAAAATTTGCAATTAATTTGGTTATTAATTTGGTTAAAAAGTTGAAAATTAGAAAGTTGAAAATTAAAAGTAGAAAACGATTACAGAAGCAAAGCTGTTGTTTTAAATAACAAAACTTAATTTATCACAGAATTAAAGGGTGACAGGGTAACACTAGGTTGGATTTATTTCACTGATGAGCAACCTTCCATCTCGCTTATAATACAAAATATTCCATAAATATTCTGTCCCAGCCAAAGTTTCTGAAAGCAAAAACAGATAAACTCCAAAACTGAAACGTTTATGGCTTTATTCCACAAATAATCCTCTTTGTAGAT
Source organism: Laticauda colubrina (assembly GCA_015471245.1). Classification (NCBI taxonomy): domain Eukaryota; kingdom Metazoa; phylum Chordata; class Lepidosauria; order Squamata; family Elapidae; genus Laticauda; species Laticauda colubrina. The sequence goes on along the minus strand of BLBF01000022.1, from coordinate 34,083,922 downwards.
AACAGTTGGCTTGCAGCCAATTAGTCCAATAAATCTGAGTCTGTAATCATCACACCAATTCCTTCGAACTTTAGCGTTTTGCTAATATAGTCCCCAGAGGGAGGGACAATTAATTAGCTTTCTTACTCCTGAGTTGTCTTCCTGATTGCTGCCGATGAACCACAACACTATCCCTCACCACAGGACCCTTCCCCCAGATCTGACAGTTCAAATGTGGCCAAGATGGGAATCGAGTGTGAAAAGCTTTCACTAAATCTGGAGCATCCTTCCATGTAAATGCCTCTGTTCTATACCCTTTCCATTCAGTCAGGTACTGAAATCACCCTTTCAACCACCGAGAGTTTTTAATACTGGTGATTTCATACTCCAGCGAATTGTCTCAATCACATAGTGCTGGCAAGGAAGAGTCAGGTTGGCAGAGTTGATAGGCTGGCCATTTGAGACCCAGAAGGGAGTGATGGAACACTGGATGGACCCGTAGCAAACGAGGCAACTTCAGATGGTAGGCAACTGGGTTGACTATTGCCTCTACAGGGAACGGGCCAAGGTACTAATGGTCAAGCTTCCTCACTGGCTGGTCTAACAGAAGATGCCGAGTAGACAACCACACCCAATCCCCCACAGCCAATGGCAGCGGCACTCTCCAAGAGCGGTCCGCATCTTGCTTATAATCTGTCTTAGCCTTCCAGCATTACATGCAAGACTTTACATAAGACTACACATCGTGTTGTAATCTGAGCCACCAGTAAGTCTGGGACATAAGGTGCAATGTCTTGAATAGGACAAAATGCCCTGCCACAGGATTGTTGTGGCATTGCGACAAGATAAGACCCCGAAGTGGCCCTGCCGGGGCATAGAGTTTGTTGCAGTAGCACAAGAATTCCTCTTCAAATGACCACAGTGAGTTGGGTATCACTTCTTACCTCCACTGATCTGCCCAAGCATCATGCCACTGCACCTACAAAATCTGCATCCATAAATCTACTGGCTCCTGCACAGCAGAAAATAATTCTATGGGAAGCACTGTCTGGAGTGGGAATTGATCCTCTGGATGCAGGTACTCAGGCTTTTCCACTACAAATGGATGATGTGTATTGACGTGCCTCAAAGTTTGTTGCTCACTGAACCCATCTGTAAAATCCTGGAGTTCCGAAGGCACAGACACCTTGGATGAACTCATTACCATCCCTGCACAAATGTGATGGGTGTGGTCCATGCACTGCAGACTCAGGACTGTGATCATATTCTGGGACCAATAGATTTGGGGGTCATGAGACCGAAGCCATACCAAACCTAAAACCACAAGGAGAAACAATCCAGAAGTGAGGTAAAACTGAATCATCTCCTCATGTGCACCAACAGTCAGATGCAAGGGCTGGGTGGCGGCCTTGATAATCCCAGACACAAGCACCTGGCCATCAATGGTTTCAATCTGCAGAGGACTACAGAACACTGGGGAATTGCATACTTTTCTGCGAAGGCCACGTCTATGAAGTTCGTGGTGGCGCTGGAATCCACCAGAGCATGAGTTGGAATCCCCTGGGAAATATTGGCCAGGAACACTTGGGTCACCAGGATCAAATGCCGAGGGGGTCTGGAATCCATTTCTGAAGGACGTAGCCCAAATCCTGTGTGCATCTGATCCAAGGATTTCTGGGTTCAGGGAGCAGGTACAGGAACTGAACAAGTTTGCAAGGAGCAGACCTTGGGGCTGACACTCCTTGTTGCTTCTTGGGGCATGAAACAGCCCAGTGTCCAGGTTTCCCGCAGTCGAGACACAACCCCTTGACATGCCGTCTACTGTGCTCTGTCATCGACAAGCAGGGTCTGGTGGTGCCTAAATCCATGGGATCCTCCTGTGGGAATGAGATTTCATACACAACAGGGGCCACAATAAGTGCTCGGGAAGCACAACAATGGTTCTGTTTCTGCAGGTGGGTGTTAATCCTCAGGCATAGGTGAATCAATTCAATAAGGGTTGCAAGACAGTCCACTCATGCAGGCTCATCCTGCAACTCATCCATCAGCCCGTCTTGGAACATAACCATAAGTGCTGCATCATTCCAATCTGAATCCTGGCTAAGCAGCCGGAACTCACTGACATACTCCTGCAAGGGTTTCTGGCCCTGCTGCAAGTCTTTCACATGATGAGCTGCAGCCTGGGTCTTAATAGAGTCCTCACACATTACCCTCAGATGTTCACAACCCCCCCTGAAGTCATTCAGCAGAGCACTATCTTGCACCAGCAAGGGTGTGGGTCAGCGTGCTGCAAAGTCAGAGAGCAGGCTAATTACAAAACTCACCTTATCCCAGTCAGTGGGGAAGTCCTCAGCTCTCAAGCTAATGAATAGCTGGCACTGTCCTAAAAAAGCTGGAAACATATCTTGGTTACCTTCTAACTTGTCCTGCAAAGCAACTGGGCATCTTCTTCGATGAGGGAGAGGAGAAGGTGGAGCAGCAAGAGCCTGAAATTGGCCTACCTGTGTAGCTAACATAGCCAGCTGCTGTTGCAGCAAAGCATTCTTGGCTTGCAGCTGATCCATCTCTTAAGAAAAATAAATTACGTCTTAGCAAAAGGCAAACTTTTCTGTTCCTTGCTGAAGTTTTCGAAAGCAAACACAGATAAACTCCAAAACTGAAATGTTCATAGCTTTATTCCACATATATACCTCTTTGTAGATAACAGATGGCTTGGAGCCAAATAGTGTAATAAATCAGAGTCTGTAATCATCACACGAACTCCTTTGAACTTTTGCCTTTTGCAAAGGCAAAAGCCGTTTGAAACCAGGCTTATATAGTTCCTAGAGGGAGAGACCATTAATTATCATTCTTATTCCTGAGTCGCCTTCCTGATTGCTGCTGGTGAACCACAACACTATCCCTCCCTGCAGGGCCCTTCCACCGGGTCTGATGGTTCAAATGTGGCTGAGATGGGAATCAAGCATGAAAAGCTTTCACTAAATCCGGAGTATGGATGGAAGTCGCATCTTTCCGCGTAAATGCCTCCATTCTGTACCCTTTCCATTCAGTCAGGTACTGAAATTGCCCTTTCAACCACTGAGTCTTGAATACTGGCGATTTCATACTCCAACAAATTGTCTCCATCACATGGCGCTGGCAGGGAAGGGTCAGGTTGGCGGAGCAAACAGGCTGTCCATTCGAGAACCAGAAGGAAGCAGTGGAACACCAGATGGACCCATAGCAAACGAGGCAACTTCAGAAGGTAGGCGACTTGGTTGACCATCGCCTCTACAGGGAACGGGCCAAGGTTGCAGCCAATTAGTCCAATAAATCAGAGTCTGTAATCATCACACTAACTCCTTCGAATGTTTGCCTTTTGCAAAGGCAAAAGCTGTTTGAAACCAGGCTTATATAGTCCCTAGAGGGAGGGGCCATTAATTAGCATTCTTACTTCCGAGTCACCTTCCTGATTGCTGCCAGTGAACTACAACAATAAAAGGCCTTGTGGTGAGGCCAAGAATGTCAACCTGGTGACAGTTATACCAGCCCAGACAAGACAGATTACACTAACAGCTTATGTCAAGGAGAATCTTATTTCCATGATTTCAGTACTAATAATGCCGTCAGTGGGTAAAATTGACAGCAGGTGGGTGACCAAGAACTGAATCTGTGCCCTATGCTGGGGTGTGTGTGTATGTAAAATTGAATCCCATAGGATTCCAGGGTGACATAAGGACTATACTGTACTGGTAAGACCCCAGTTGGAACATTGTGTCCAGTTCTGTTTAAGTACCAGATTTATGCTACTGGCCACAGTCAGTATTTCCCAACCATGGTAACTTCCAATCTTTTTTTTTTCTTTTTTTTTTTTTTTTCATTTTTTCTTTTTTTTTTCTTTTTTTTTTTTATATATATTTTTATTAATTTTCTACAAACAGACAAACATACAAAACATTAAAAACATCTACTCTCATATATACTTCCGGTGTATCGGTTGGTTCATCAGTTTTGTGCATTCATTTTATAGTGTCAATTACAATTATATTGCATAACCACTCATATTGTCAATTCATATTCTAATATTACTAAAAAAATAAAATAAAAAAATCTTTTTCTGACTATACTTTTAATCATTCATGCTTTGTGAGATAACAATACTTCAAACAGTTTATTCCATAACTTATCATATAATCATAACAAATCAATCCTAAAAACTCTTCAT